>VZTN01037885.1:426913-475907 GCA_013400515.1 Erpornis zantholeuca | reverse complement strand
GGGCAGTGTCCTGGGCAGTGTCCTGGGCACTGTCCCGACTCCTTTGCCACAGGCGAGCCCCAGGCAGGGATCTGTAGGCTCCAGGGCCCGCTCCGACCCCGAGGGTGTTTTTGGCTGCGGGAGCTGAGTGAACCTGCTGCTGTGGGCAAACAAACGCGAGCCTGGCAAATGGCAGCGAAGAAAACAACCCCGTGTGGGTGAAACTCTGGGCACCGGTGGGGCACGGGCTCTGACAATGATTAAACTGGCCAACCCAGATTTCCCGGCAAGGCAGCGCAGGGCCGGGACCCGGTGGTTCATATTATGCAAATCACCTGGATCTGGGAGCATGAACGTTTGGGGCTGGAATTCCCCTCGGGCTGCCAGATTGTTACGCCGCCCAAGCTATAAAAGCAGAGGCACGGGCAGGGCTTGCCCATCGGCACCAGCCTCCCGGGGCCCATGAGCAGTGGCTAGCAGCCAGCCCGGGCTCCGTCTCCCCTCGCTCCTCTCTGGATTACTCGCCGCTGCTGGACTTGCCATCGCAGAAGGTACCAAAGCTTTTTTTGCCGAGGCCTGTTGACGTCCCTGAGCCCAGGACAGCTGCTTTGCTCTCCTCCCCGTGTACCTTCGCTCTCACCGGGGGATGCGCTTTGGTGTTTCCTCGCTCCACGTTTGCCGTCCCACGGCAGCCCAGGGCCCTTTGGCTTTTTGTGAGGGCCGGGCAGGGGCTCGGTCCCGTCCTGGCTGCGGTTTTGGGGATGTGCTTATCACGAATGGTTGAGAGGACTGGGGCTGCTGGAGGCCGGCAGTGGGGCCGTGCCGTGGGGTCGGGAGTGGCCGAGGGCCTGTACCCCCAGCCATGGAGGGGCTGTGTGTCACTGCTCTCTCTGGCTGCCGGCAGGGTGAGGCCGGGCTGCTGGGGACAGGGCTCTGCACCAGCACCGTGACGCCACGTCCCCGGCTCGCTCCGGCTCAGCCTCCCTCTCTCCTGCTCCCTGAGGAGGTGGTGAGTCAGGCCCCAGCCCCAGCCAGCAGGTGCTGGGTGGATATTTCTTCAGAAGTGACCTGAGAGGTTGACGATGGGTGGAGGGAGGGACAGCCCGCCCTCAGCCAGCCTGAGTGCGCAGTGCTGCGGGCCTGGGTCCCCCTGCCTGCACCGGGCCGGGGCTCACTGTCCTCTCCCGGCACAGAGCTCCATGGCAGGATCTTGCGAGATCAGCAACATCTTCTCTAACTACATCAGCGCCATGTACCAGCCGGACGAGGTGCAGCCAACCTTGGACATGCTGGGACACCTTGGGGATGACAGCAACCTGGGGCTCAGCCTCCCCGCCAGCCAGCCCCCGGCACAGAGCACAGGTAGGACAGGGGAGTGGCACTGGGGCAGAGCTGAGGCAGTGCTGCCGGGTGGGAAGAGCATTGTGAGGTCCTTGTCCCACTGGGACAGGTCAGCAGCTTCCACCGTGCCTCAGTTTCCTTAGGGAAAGCCCAAAAGGCTCTGGGAGGAGACCCTGGGTAGCCTAAGGTATGGCTGCTGGGAGCACATCAGGAGATGGGGAACCACTGTCCTCCTCCCACAGCACAGGGGACAAGGCTGCCAGGGCTCACCAGGAGCAGTTTGGAAGTGTAATCCTGGTGATGGGGGCCCATCATGCGATGGTGTTCAGGGAGGCATGAGAAGGCAGAGCAGCACAAAAAGGACAAACGGCACCGAAACCAGCTGTGGGGGGAGGGCAGGGTCATTGCTGTGCCCTTAGGGCAGGGCACTAAGGACCCCATAGCTGTTGGAGTGCAGGGCCTGCTGTGTCCCCCAGGATCGCCACTGGACCAGCCTGGGTGTCCAGTGGCCACCGGCAGCCCGCAGGAGGCACACGGGGCTGGCACGGCCTGCTCTGAGCCCAGCTCTCCGTCCCTTGCAGACAAGCCGGGGTGGTTCAGCGAGCTCCCGTACTTCTGGACCAAGGTGCAGGTGCTGGAGTGGATCAGCTACCACGTGGAGAAGAACAAGTACGACGCCAGCTCCATTGACTTCTCCTGCTGCAACATGGACGGGCACACGCTCTGCCACTGCAGCAGGGACCAGATGCGCCTCATCTTTGGGCCCCTGGGGGACGAGCTCTACGACCGCCTGCACGAGATCAGTGAGTGAGCCAAGGTCTCCTCCACCTGAGGGCCTGGCAGCCTGAGGAGCGAGGCTGAGAGGCCTCCACTAGCCCAGCAGCCCGGGCACTGCAGGGGCTGCGTGGGAGGGTGTGGGGACACAGACCAGAGCCCAGGCGTGGCTGGGCTCAGCAGCTCTCAGTATGCACTATTCAGCTTCAAATGGAACAGGCATTGCTAATCCCAGTCCTTCACCCCTGTAGCCTCTGATGAGCTGAACTGGATCATTGATTTGCTGGAAAAAGAGGATGCGACTTCCCAGACCTTCCTGAACTCCAGCCACCTGGGTAAGAGAGGGGCCCTGGCCAAGCCTTTTCCCCAGGAATCACATACTGATGGCAGCAAGGCTAACCCTTTCCTCCCTTCTCTGCCCTTTCCAGAGCTGGGAAATCCCTGTGCCAAGGACTCCCTGGAGGACTTAAAGCCCACAAACCCTTTCACAGACTTCACCTGCTTGCCGGGTGCCATGTCCCCAGGCAGCTCTGATGTCTCAGGTCAGTGTTTTGACAAGGGTGGGGTTGGGTCTTGCAGCAGTCTGGTGGTGGGGGAAGCCATGGGAACCAGGGGAAAAGTCTCTAGATGCTCTGCAGTCTGAGCCCTGATCCTTTGCCTCTCAGGGCCTGTGATGTCCCACAGCCCCAACTCTCAGGACTCCGGTGGAAGTGACCTCGACCTCGACCCTGCAGAATCAAAGCTCTTCTCTGATGGTGAGCTGTCAGCTTCCAGACAGCAGCTGGGAGGGGAGGGCTGGTTCCCGGGCAGTTCTGCACATCCTGCCTGGCAGTGATTTAGGGACAGCACCTGAACACCCATCCTCCCACCGGGAAGGGGGAAAGGTCTGATTCCCTGAGTGCTCTGCTTCTGTTTCTCTCCCCTGAGCAGGGAGAAGGGCAGGGCTGGGATAGCTGGGCAGTGGTGATGCTGGGGGTCAGGGTGGTGGCAGATGGGTGAAGACTGCAGCCAGAGAACCTGGGCACAGAAATCAGTGTTTGGTGTTGATCCCAGCTGGGGATGGTACTGGGAATACCAGGAATGCAAGGAAGGAACAGCATGCTGCCCCTAAGCATCGTGTCAGGGATGGGGGTGGAATGAGGCTGCAGGCAGTGGGGTGACCTTGCTCTCAGGGGATATTTCCCTCGTACCTGGCATGAAAAGAGGGCACTGCTGGTCCCCAGGAGGGCAGGGGGAGCCTGCAGCCCAGCACGCACTGCCCAGCCTGACGTGTGCCCCTCTCTGTGTGCACAGACCACTTCTCAGGCAGCAAGAAAGGGGACAGCAAACATGGCAAGCGGAAACGGGGACGGCCCCGAAAGCTCAGCAAGGAGAGCAGAGACTGCCTGGAGAACCGGAAGAGCAAGCACTGTAGGTGAACCCTTCAGCCCTGGACTGCCTCCCCTCTTGGCTTCGTGGGGGCGAGGGGAGGAAGGGCCATGGGCCTTGGCAGGGGCGTTCAGGGAGATCCAAAGTGCAAGGACCTGCGGGAGGCTCCCTCCTTTACAGCTCCATCTCCTCTTTCAGCCCCAAGAGGTACCCACCTGTGGGAGTTCATCCGGGACATCCTGATCCACCCCGAGCTGAACGAGGGGCTGATGAAGTGGGAGGACCGGCGGGAAGGAGTCTTCAAGTTCCTGCGCTCGGAGGCAGTGGCTCAGCTCTGGGGCCAGAAGAAGAAAAACAGCAGCATGACCTACGAGAAGCTGAGCAGAGCCATGCGGTAAGTGCCGTGCCCTGCCCTGTCCTGGGGGCACTGCCCCACACAGATGAGCCCTCAGCACCTGGGGCTGCATCCAGAGCCCTGATCCCACCTCCATCTCCTGCAGATATTACTACAAGCGAGAGATCTTGGAGAGAGTGGATGGGCGACGGCTGGTGTACAAGTTTGGGAAGAACTCCAGCGGCTGGAAGGAAGAGGAGGTGCTCAACAGGAACAAGGAGCTGTAGGAGTCCTGGATGAGCCAGGGTCTGATAAGCCCCTCAGGGCCAGCCCTGAGCTGGGCTCCTTGACAGGAACCTTTGCCTGCAGCTGTACCTGGAAGCTGCTGTCCCATGTGGAGCTCTGACCCTCGCAGGGGCATGCTCGTGAGCGTGGGTGGCTGCCAGCACCGAGGCGTTCAGAGCCAATATTTTGGCTCCAGTAGGTTATTGCAAACTGTGACTTCCCTCGCTGGATTTGTACCTCCAACTGGAGCCACAGGGACTGGGGCTGTTCCAAAGCCTGAACAGATGCAAAGGGGAGGAGAAGTTGAAGCCCCACTGTGAGAGCCCAGCAGGTCTCCTGCTGTCACCCACCTCCTGCCTGGGCAGGGGAGCAGCACGTCTGTGTCACCTGGGACTGGACAGAGCCTGCCCCAGCTCTGGGGTCTTCCCTCTCACTGCTTGCACTGTGCCAAAGGTGCCCCTGCCCAGTTTGCTGCATGTGGGTTGGGTGAGACCCCCTTTGTGTAGCAGCTTCTCCGTGTGGCACCTGCTGAGAGAAGAAGGGAACATCGTGGAGCTTCACCTGCCCCCACAAGGCCCTCAGTGAGAAGAGGACGTGGGACAGCAGGGCCATGGCTGCATTCCCAGCCCACAGCTGCTGGGCTGTGTCTAGAAACAGGCCTTTCCCCCAAAACTAGCTTCTAATTTATGCAAGACCTCCCAAAAAGCGCAGAGTGAATGTACAGATATATTTTTTCATGAGTAAGAGGTTCCTGTGTGAGAGTGTGCACCGTGGGGCACATGGGTGTGTGGTGGCTGGTGGTGATGCTCAGCTGGACTGAAGTGATGTCACAGGGCACAGACTGGTGCTGTGCCAGCCACAGAAGGGGACGCCAACCCAGCCAGGCACCCGGCAGGTGCACATGGCTTCCTCCTTTTCAAATGGGAATATAAGATGAATAAATTGTTGGTTTGTTGGGGTTTTTGTACCTACCTGTAATTCCTCTTGTTTTTCTTAAAGACGTGGTGAGGACCAGGCTCATGTTACTTGGGATGTCCCAATCCCATCTGCTGCCATCTCCTACCTGCTGCAGCCTGGCCCTGCTTGGTCATGCTGGCACAGCATCACAGGGTCCCCCTCAGGGTGAGGTGGGCTTGTCCCAGCCTGGCTCAAAGCCACCCATGAAGGGCCATCTTACACCCACTCCCAAACCTTGGCCCCTCTGAGAAGTCTAGCCCTGGCACTCACCTTTCTGCAGGTGAGCAGGGAAGCAAAGGCTTCCTTTGCTGCAGACTGATGGGAAGCAAAGCCCTGGATGATCTGGGGCGGGGTCACTCAGCATTAATATCCCCAGACCACCCTGACCTTGTACTGGTGCCCAGGACTGGCTGAATGGGGGCACACAGGGCACTGGGCACTGCTCAGTTCCTGCTCAATCACAAAGAGAAAAGCCCTGGGATCTGTGCTCTGAACTTGGAGCTGGACCAGGTCTGGGATGCCCAGGCAAAAGCCATGCCACATCCTTCTCAATGGTTTCCACCACTGCCTGGAGGAAGGAAAGAAGAAAGAAGCCAGACCACCAGCAGGAGGATGAGGGGAGGTTTTACTGCCTAGACAGTAAAGGTGCTTTGCAAAGCCTGAGATGCATTTTTGGCAGGAGGACCCAGCCATTATCACAGAATCATAGAATCCTAGAGCAGTTTGGGTTGGCCATAAATCCCATCTCATTCCACCCCCCTGCTATGCTCAGGGACACCTTCCACTGTCCCAGGTTGCTCCAAGCCACATCCAACCTGGCCTTGGACACTTCCAGGGATGGGGCAGCCACAGCTGCTCTGGGCACCCTGTGCCAGCGTCTCACCACCCCCATGGGGAAGAATTTTTTCCTCATATCTAATCTAAATCTCTATTAATTTAAAACCATTCTCGCTGTCCTATCTGCCCATGTTCCCTTCATTACTGCCACAGACATGGTGCCATTCCCCATCCCCCATCCAGCACTTGCAGGAGTGGGACACATTGCAAAAGAGAGCAGCAAACCCTTCCAGGTCTCACACAGAGCATCTGGGCTGTTCCCCGTGAGCTGTGCTGGCTGGAGCAGCTGCACTTGCTACCACTCTGCCTGGCCTCAGCTCCAGCGTGAGGTTGGTGGCTTGAGCATCCTCCTAGAGATGCTGCAGCAACATCAAGGGCATGACCCAGCTGCTTTTCAGGGCCAGAAGGTGCCCATGGGCCAGACCCAACTTCTTTTTCGTGGGTTTGACTGCTGTTTATGTGTGGAGTTGCCCTGCTGGTGGAAGACTTCTTTTCCTTGCCTTCCAGTATGCTGGGCTGAAGCTGTACTGCTCCCAGCTCCACGCTAGGATGAGGTGATCAGGGCTGCCCTGTGGTGCAAGGAGAGGTCCCAGTGCCTGGGTGTGAACCTGGAGCCAGTCCATGCTCTGGGCTGCAGCCAGACCTCCGTCAGGCTCCTTGCGTAACCCTCCCCAGGGAACAGGTTTTCCTGGCTGGTGTCTGCTGGCTTCAGTGAGTGGAGGGTGCTCCAGGTCCATCCCTGACCTCCTGGAGCAGGCTGGAGGGGTGGCAGCAGGGACAGTGTCGATCTCGCTGCCTGCCCCAGCGGCACACGTGGGAAGGGGCCGGGCCAGCCGCGGTGGCCACCAGCGTGCCCGTGAGGCGAGCGGGGAGCGGGGCAAGCCCAGCCCCGGGCTGGGTGTCGAAGGAGCCGGCTGCGCTCCCGGCTGCTGTTCCTCGAGTTTGGGGTTGTGGGCGAGGTGTTTATTCTCCGTAAATAGATAATCCCAGCAGGTTGGCAGTGAGAGGGGAGCACTTTGTCACGCAGCCTGGTGCCCTGCCAAGTGCGCCTTGTTTGCTCAAGCAGTTTCATTTCTTCCCCGCTGCAGTTTGTGTTACCTAACCGGCATGGGACAATGTTTAACCAGCTCCAACAGCAGCACGGAACCCGTCTGCCTCGTCTCCTGTGCCCCTGGTGTCCCCACTGCCCATCACTGCCACCGCTCAGAGGGGCTTGGGGCAGAGGCAGCGTCTGTGGATCACAAAGTCTGAAAACAGTTCGGAAGGGAATTCACAGATATTGTGACATTCACTCCTCCTGCCATGGGCAGGGACACCTCCCACTGTCCCAGGTGGCTCCAAGCCCCAATGTCCAACCTGGCCTTGGGCACTGCCAGGGATCCAGGGGCAGCCACAGCTGCTCTGGGCACCCTGTGCCAGTGCCTGCCCACCCTCACAGGGAAGAATGCCCTCCTAAAATACAACAACAACCCTACCCTTTGTCAGTGTGAAGCCATTCCCCCATGTCCCTTGAGGTGCCCCAGCTCTGTGGGTACCTTGTGAGAGAGGAGGAGGAGGAGGAGGCAGGGGTGTGTGGGCACACATGGGGGGACCAGATCCTGCAGCCTCTCATGAAATCTGGGTGGGTCTGTGGGATAGGACTGGGGAGAGAGCAAGGCTAGAGGCATGCACACACACCAACACAACCAGCACGCACTCAGGTAACCCCTACCTGATGTCCAAGCCCATACTAAGCCACCCTTGCAGAGCCTCCCAGCACACACTGGCATGAAAATTAGATGATTTGTTTATTTTTTCATTCTCTTTGGAGGTGCCTGGATTTTATGGCTGTGGCAAGCCGTGACAAGAACTGAAGAAAAAGACAATTTTCTTCCAGGACAGCCTCCCCTCACACTTTTATCCTGGGGTTTGTTGGGAGACTTTCCCCATCAGGTGGTCCCAAGCTGGACATGCTTCTGGCACACAGTTCCCATGGAAATGTCTTGGGCACCCTTCAAGTCTCAGCATTAAGGTGTGTTTTGTCTCCTTCAAGACTTCACAGAGGGGCACAGGGGCCATTGCTCAGCCCTGGTCCCACTTAGGGAAGAGTTTGCCCTGGCCACTGCTTCACAGGGACCTGTGGCCAAAAGCAGGCTGCTGTGGCTAAAATGTGCTGAGTGGGAACAGAGAAACTGGGTGATGGGAGAGGTTTCATCTGGACCAGCAAGAAGGTGTCCAATATCCCACATGCCAGACCATGAACTGCCCCTGAGCACAGCAGCATGACCTGATTTTCCAGCCAGGCCAGACTGTGGCCATCCTGCAGCAGATGGGAGTAGATGGGAATGCAGTGGGGATGGGGACAGCCCGTGGGAGGCAGGGACCATCTTTCTTTCATCTTTCTGGTTCCTAGTGCTCCCACTGCCTTCGAGCTCCCTGCAGCTCCTGCTGGCTTTCCCCTTCCCTTACCCTCTGCCTTTGCAGCCCAGGGCAGCTCCCAGGGATGGCACAGCCACTCTGGGAACCATGCACACTCTGGGGGCCGTGGAGGGGAACTGCTGCACAGGGTGGGAGGAAAGGCTGTGGAGCAGGTGGAAGCACTGCTGAGGGGCTCGTGGATGGAGCTGTAGGGGCTGTGCTGGGGGCAGGAAGGCCAATGTTTGGGGGGGCATGCTGTGAGGGCTGGGGCTGTTACACAAGTGGAATTGCAGAGGGGAGGGCTGTGCCCAGGTCAGGGGTGGAGGGCAGAGCTGCTGCCCAGGGACCTGCATCACCCAGGGGCTGGGCAGGACAGCGCTGCCAGGGGCTGGCAGCAGGGTGCTGCCCCAGCAGGCTCCAGCCCAGCCTGCTTTCAGGGCTGGGCTGGCATGCCCGGGACTGGGCAGGCCCCTGGGCTGCACCCCTGCTCCCCAGGGTGACTGCAGTTCCCTGGGCTCCCAGAACAGCCTCCCCCCTGCCCCCCTGCCCCCCTGCTCCACAGTTTCTTTGATAATTACTTCCAGAGTAGCTGCCAGGGGTGCCTACTCGGCCAGGGCAGCTGCCTGCTGACAGGAGCTCATCTGGCAGCCCTGGGCTCTGGTTGTTTAACAAGAGAATGGCTGTTCCCACTGGAGGAACAGGGAAGCTGGTGCAGTTGCCTGGCAGAGGCAATGAGTAGCCAGTGACATGGGGAAGCACCCCCAGAGCATGAGGGTCCCACCCTGGGGCAGCAAGGTGGTGCCCTGGCACACACAGGTGTTCATGCCCACCTTCCCCTCCTCCTGTGGTCAGCACTGCATCTCAGCTTGTGCATCCCTCCTATCCCATGCTCCCAGCCAGAGCTCCCAGGGTCTGGACTTGGGCATCCTTTGCTTGTCCGTGCAGGATGGCACTGGAGGGTGTAAGCTCCCAAATGGTTGGCTCCTGGTTTCCCACTTGGTGATTCTGCACCAGGCATTTTCCCTGCAGCCTGAGAGGAAAGCAGAAGCTGCCCTATCTCCCATGGGAAGGATTCTCCCAGCCTCATGGCCCCATGCTGGGCTTGCTGCTTCTCTGGGACCAGAGCTCTGCTTGCACTCTGGCTCCTGCCGATTACAACAAATGTCTGTGTCATCATATCAATCTCAACAAAGTGACACTGGATCCCTGGAAGTGTCCAAGGCCAGGCTGGATGAGGCTTGGAGCAACCTGGGATAGTGGGAGGTGTTCCTGCCCATGGCAGGGGGGTGGAACTGGATGGTCTGTAAGATCCTTTCCAACACAAATCAGTAAACTCTGATTACATGACCTGATTCCAGCCCAAGGCTTTATTCTCACACAAGTTGGACAAAGCTGTATCTCTGCATCCTCCCCAGTTCCTGTTCCTGCTCAGATGCTTCTCCTCCTACAGAAAACACCAGATCTCACACTGCCCAGGTTGGGATACATGTTCAGCCCTTGGTTTCTGTCATCCTCTAAAGGATCTTATTGGGTGGAGGTCTCCCAGCTTCCTTCATTCCCCTCTCACCCTCATTGCCACCAAGAGCTCCAGGCCTGTTTCATCGTGGAAGAAAAAGAAATGCTCATTGCATTCTTGTTTCCTGGCCAGCCCTGCCCTTTGTTATCCACCAAACACGATACTGAGCCTGGCACTCCACCAGCTTGAAATGGAGTTGCTGGGCAGAGAGCATGAGCTGGGAAGGCCAGGAATGGCAAAGCACAAACTGAAGGCCCAGCCGAGCTCATGGCATCCCTGGGGGGCTGGCAGATGCCAAGAGGCTGCCGAGGGCAGCTTCCATCACACAGACATTTCACCTCAACTGACCTGCGCCTCCTGAGAGCTCCCACCTTCCCACAGGCACTCAGGCACCATGACCTCTTCTCTCCCCTTCCTCCTGGGCAAACAAGCCCAGGAGCCCTTTGCCAAGCCATCCTGATGTGTGGTCCTCAGAGCCCTGCGTTCTGGAGAGGCTTGGGGCTGGAGCCTGGGGCTTGGTGATGGGAGCCCATGGGGATGGGAGCAGCTGCAGGTGCTGGGGCTGTGTGATGGGGACAGAGCTGTGTGACCTCACAGGCTGCAGCTCCCAGCTGGTGTTTTCTTTCCTCCAGTCTGTGCAGATTCATTTCACAGTGAGGTCACCAGCAGCCCCAGTCTCCTCCACTTGCTGCTCACCTTCCCACCCAGTCGTGGCCACGTGCTCATCTGTAAGTTTTCCCTGAGAATACACATAGTAAATGCAGGTGCCTGAGCCCACCAAACCATTTTTGGTGCACTCTGGCCCCAGTTCAGCAAGGCACTAAGTAGCAAGAGTTACTCTTCAAAAGCCACAGTGCTGAAAGCCAATGTCACCAGGACACTGTGATGCCTTAGGTTTTAACTTTTGTATTTTCCCAGCCCTGCCCTGCCCAGTGTCACTCTGCAGTTCCCTGGAGCTCGTTCAGTGCTGTTCTCTCATGCTCACACACACACAACAAAGCCTCTCCAGCTCTCCAAGGACACCCAGACCCTCCTAGGCCCAACAAGAACTGCAAACCACAATCTTGGGGACAGGGGGGCAAGCTTGGGCAAATTCCCTCCTTGCCTGGCTTCTGCTTGGGGAATTGATGCTGAGATCCAAGTGGGAAGACCTCGGGAGCTGTCCTTGTCCATGTTGGGATGCACTGAGGCAGGAGCCTCTGGAGCCCAGAGTGTACCTCTGAAGGCCTTTCCAATCAATCCCTCCTTGATTCCTTTATTCCTGTCTGCTCTCTGTTTCTAGGGAGCCATTGAAGGCATCACCTGCACCCATCCTATCCTGCCCTGCCCCAGGTGTGTGAGTGAGGCTGTCCTGCTCCCTGCCCTCCCCTGTCCCAGTGTCCCAGCACGGGAGCACAGCAGTCAGAGAGGAGGGAGAGCAGAACGCTGTGGTGGGGGCGAAGGAAGATGAGGAGCAGTGGTGTCTGAAATGTCTGAGAGAAGATGCAAGGGAGCACCCACCCTGCTGAGTTGCAGTGATGAAGGCAGAGACATGGGGAACCTCTTGCTGAGGATGTCACTGTGCACATGAAGCGTGGAAAGAGAATTGTCTCTGTCTCTGGGTGCTCCACAAAGAATTCTGGGGGTTCCTCACCTGCAGCTCTGGGTATGTTGTGAGGGCTGCTGACAGCCAGAGGTGCCACAAGAGCACGCAGGGAGGAAATGGGAGCTGTCACCCCGTGGCAGGCCAGGGGGGTCAGCACCACCATGGCCATGGACAGGAGCATCACAAGAGCCCTCCTGTGTCTCTTTCTGGCAGGATTCCAAGGGTCAGTGAGCAGAGGTAGGAGACAGGAGCAATAAAATCTCCAGCCTGCTGTGCCATGCAGATATTGTGCTGTGGTGTTTGCTGTATTTCCCTCCTGCCTGCCCCTGAATCATGGAACCATTGGGTTGGAAGGGAACTTAGACATCATCTTGTTCCACCCTCCCTGCCATGGGCAGGGACACCTCCCACTAGCCCAGGTTGCTCCAAGCCCCATCCAACCTGGCCTTGAGCACTGCCAGGGATCCAGGGGCAGCCACAGCTGCTCTGTGCCAGGGCCTCGCTGCCCTCACAGCCAAGAATTCCCAATATCCCATCTAACCCTGCCCTCTGGCAGTGGGAAGCCATTTCCACTTGTGCTGGCACTTCAGGCCCTTGCCCCAAGTCCCTCTCCAGCTCTCCTGCAGCCCCTCTAGGTCTCCCTAGAGGCTTCTATTCTCCAGGCTGAGCAATTCCAGATTCCCTTAGCCTTTCCTGTCGCCACAACCATCAGAGGTTCCCCTCTGCCCAGTGTGCCCATCGGGCAGGACAGGGCTGGTGGTGCCCTGAGAGCTGGGGCACACCCGCTGAGCACAGGACACACTTGTGTGTCTCCTGCATCAGCCCTGCTCTCTGCCAGAGCCCCGGGGCAAAGGTCTGCTGGGGGTTGAGGTGTCAGAACCCCCTCCATCTTTGAAGGACAGGGTGAGCCAGGGAGGTGAAGAGCTGAGGCTCTAGTCCTGGCCATCCCAACTCAAAACCTTGGAAGGTATCACTTCAGAGATATCTGATCTGGCTGGGGGCAGATGCCCCTGCCTGGGCTCTCCTCATCCAGGGAACTCACCTTTGGTTGGTGGGGTCTCTGCTGCTAAAACACACCCCAGGGCAAAGTGAGTGTGGCCTGGTGGCCACAGGACCCAGGCCGTGGGTGCCAGCCTCAGCTGGGGCACATCCAGCTGGCCCAGGGGCTGCCATTGTGTGCCTGCCCCGTGGCAGCTCCCGTGTGATCCTCAGGCTCCCTGGAGAGCTGGCGCTCCTCCAGCCTTTGCCTTCAGGACTGCAGGTGAGCAAGTCCAGGCCTGAGCCTGCTCTTGGGCAAAGGGTGGGTCTGACAAGATCTCATGGCTCCAGGCCTCTCTGGAAGGAGCTGAGTTTCAGAGCACTCTCTGCAGGAGCCACAAACACCACTGCCATTACATAAGGCACGTGTGGGGGTGAGCTGAGCAGAAGCCCAGTTCCTGGGCCATAGTGGTGGTGCAGAAACAGGGACTTTGGGGCCAGGTGCTGAGGGATGAGACAGTTGCACTTTCCCCGTGGGATCTGCATTATTGCAGCACCAGGATGATGAGCCTTGGCTCTTTCTGAGCTCGAGCAGCACCTGGCACAGCGGGCACAGCATG
This sequence comes from Erpornis zantholeuca, assembly GCA_013400515.1. Lineage (NCBI taxonomy): Eukaryota > Metazoa > Chordata > Aves > Passeriformes > Timaliidae > Erpornis > Erpornis zantholeuca. Next base: position 462,936 of record VZTN01037885.1, on the reverse strand, counting down.
GCCTGTGCCACTGGGAGGTCTGCACAGGGTGTGGGGATGCCTGTCCCAGTTTCCTTCCTTGCCTATTCCCAGTGTACCCAGCTGAGCACAGCAAGACCTGCCTCTGTCTGACGCTGGGGGCATCTGAGGTGCTGGCCTTGTCAGGAGCAAGGCCAGAGCAGGCAGCAGGTCCTTCAGGATGCACAGAAAGTGTTTGGCCCCAGGTTTGCTTCTGGCAGTAGCCAGGATGGTCTGTGTTGGATCTATAGGGGCAGATGGACACCGAGTCCCTCGGGATTTGCAGGAGAAGCCTTCACTTCCTCCACCCCGACAGGGTGATGGAATCCATGTGCAGGAAACGCTGTTCCAACAACAGGACCAAGAGGGAAGGTGCCCTGGCATGCACCTCAAGGGCTCTTTGAGCACAGCAGGAGAGGAGACAGGCACATGGAGGAGCTAATTGTCTGTCCCCTCTCCCTGGGCACACACAGGGATGCCCTGAGGCTTCCTACAGCCCCCTGGAACTGGGAGCCCTTCCCAAGCCGTCCCAGGGAACAGGTCCCGAGGGTGACTTTACCCATGGGCAGGTCCTCAGCCTTTGTGCAGACCCATCCCTCCTGCATCCTCCCTTCCCAGAAGTGACGGTGGCAGGCGGTGGCAGGTGGCCAGCTCCACCTGTCCGACAGGTAGAGCAAGGGTGGGGGCAGTGCCTGGCACCCGCTGCCTGTCCCAGCCTGCCAGGCTCCTGCCAGGAGCAGGAGGAGTGGTGCCCCCAGCCAGCAGTGCCACTGATGCCTTAAATTGGCTCCCTAGAAACAGAGAGCACACAGGGATAAAGGAATAAAGGAGGGATTGATTGGAAAGGCACACTCTGGGCTCCAGAGGCTCCTGCCTCAGTGCATCCCAACATGGACAAGGACAGCTCCCGAGTTCTTCCCACTTGGATCTCAGCATCAATTCCCCAAGCAGAAGCCAGGCAAGGATGGAATTTCCCCACGCTTGCCCCCCTCTCCCCAAGATGAAGGTTTACAGTTCTTGTTCTGGGTGTCCTTGGAGAGCAAGTTAGAGGTTTTGTTATGTCTATCTTAGAATAGAGAACAGCGCTGAACGAGCTACAGAAAACTTCAGAGTTACACTGGGCAGTGCAGGATTGGAAAAATATAAAAGTTAAAACCTAAGGCATCACCACCATGCAGGGACAGCTCTGCCCCACCTCAGAGGGAAACCAGGAGGTGATGCACTGCTGGGTGAGGAGATCTGAGGAAGGGAGATGGGGTTGTTCATCCTGGGAAAAAAAAGGCTCCAGAGAGACCTTGGAGCCCCTCCTGTGCCTAAAAGAGGCTTATAGAAAAGAGAGTGAGCAAATTTTTACACAGGAAGATAGTGACAAGACAAGGGGGAACAGTTTTAAACTGAAAGAGGAGAGACTTAGATTAGATGTCAGGAAGAAATTCTTCCCTGTGAGGGTGGGCAGGCCCTGGTACAGGGTGCCCAGAGCAGCTGTGGCTGCCCCTGGATCCCTGGGAGTGTCCAAGGCTAGGTTGGATGGGGCTTGGAGCCACCTGGGCTAGTGCGAGGTGCCCCTGCCCATGGCAGGAGGTGGCACTGGATGACCCTCAAGGCCCTTTCCAACCAGGCCTTCCCAGGGTTCTGTGCCTCCGTGGCTCTGTGATCCTGCACCATGTCAGGTTACCCACGGGCACACCCAGCTGCACACGCAGGAGCTCACACAGGGCGGGCACAGAGCGTCAGACATGGCAGACAGAGTTAGGGGCACACACTGAGGGTGCTACACTGGAAACACTCCCAAAAACACAGAGACACAACTGATCCAGGCACAGTGTGAAGGGTACAGCCACACACGGACACACAGCCACACACGGACACATGGACACACACAGCCTCACGTGGACACACACAGCCTCACATGGACACATGGACACACACGGACACATGGACACACACAGCCTCACATGGACACATGGACACACACGGACACATGGACACACACAGCCTCACATGGACACACACAGCCTCACATGGACACATGGACACACACGGACACACACGGACACATGGACATACACAGACACACAAGAACACATGGACACACATGGACACATGGACACACACAGACACATGGACCAACGGACACACACAGACACACAGCCAGACATGGACACACACGGACACANACACATGGACACACACAGACACACAGCCAGACATGGACACACACGGACACATGGACACACACAGACACATGGACCAACGGACACACACAGACACACAGCCAGACATGGACACACACGGACACAACATGATCACACGGACACACGCACACGCAGCCACACACTGGACAACATGGACAGACAGTCACACACGGACACACGGACACACACAGACACACAGCCAGACACGGACACACACGGACACACGCAGACACACGGACACACATGGACACACAGCCTCACATGGACACATGAACACACACAGCCTCACACAGACACACGGACACGCAGAGCCTCACACGGACACACAGACACACACGGACACACGCAGACACACGGACACACACAGCCTCACATGGACACACGGACACACGGACACACAGAGCCTCACATGGACACACAGACACGCAGCGTGCACTGCATGCACACAGGCACACACAGTGTGTGAGTTGCAGGTGTGCACACAGACACACGCAGAGGTGCAAACTGCAGCGCTCGGGCACACCAGCAGGCACACGCAGGGCTACTCACACACAGGGTTACTCACACACAGGGCTACTCACACGCAGCTACTCACACACAGGGTTACTCACACGCAGTTACTCACACGCAGTTACTCACACGAGCCCCCACACCAGCCCTGGCCATACACACTCCCCCAGGCAGGTTGCACAGTGGTGGTGGTGGCCCAAGTCACACACATGTCCCACCTCCATCACCACAGAAGATGCCCAGCTGTCTCCTGGCCCTCGGCCATGCTGTGGCCAGCTGTACACACCCCAGCCTGTCCCTCTGCCCCCATACTCCTGCACTGAGAGGGCTTTGGGCTGGGCAGAAATCCCTGAGGGGTGCTGATGGGACCGAGGAATGCCGGTGGTGTGTCATGTCCTGATCCAGCCCAGCTGGAGGCACCAGGGAAGGGCACCTGATGATATGGGGTGAGTGCTCCCTGTTTCACAGCAGCAGAACCCCCAACAGTCAGGAGCCGACCCCCAGCCCTGCCTGGTGAAGATGCAAGCAGACCACAGATGGACTCTTGCCCACCCCCAGCACTTTATCAGGAGAAGGTGAAGTCAGGCTCGTAGCTGCCAGCACCCTGCCTGCTCTGGCACCCATCCACTCGAGAGTGTCCCCAGCAGGGCCTGTGGGGCCCTTTTGGGGCATGGCTGGGCAGTGTCCGAAGGCTGTGTGACCTCAGACTGTATATTTTCCTAGTTTCAGTCCCCACAGACTGATGGCCTCAGAACTGCAGGCACAAAGCTCACCTGGGGTCAGAGACCTCCAGCATTCACAGCACCTCAGCTTTACCTGAGAGTCACAAACACCCTCCCGGATCTGGCTGGGCCACTCCAGCCCTGAGTGACAGCCAGCAGCATCTCACCCAGCCACTTCCAAACAAGCCAAACAGCTTGAGGTCTTCCCAAGGTGCTGCAGGCATCTCAAACCCCTCACAAGCCAAGCTGAGGTCTCTCTCTCCTCCAGGCTGGGGTGAGAGTGCCATGCAGAGGTAGGTGGGCACCTCTCTGCCCTGGCAAGCCAAGCACAGCAGGTCACACATGTTGGCCCAGTGGCTTCTATCTGTCTCAGTTTGCCCAGGCAGAAGCCACCAAGCGTCCCTGTGGCTGTGGGGTGTGGAGGACACGAGTCCCAGAACACAGGGGAGGGTGATGGAGCTCCCTGGGATGAAAGCAGCAATCAGGTCTCCATGAGGCAGACACGCTGGCCAGGGTTCAAAGCAAACTTCTGCAGCTGAGGGAGGCGAGGAGGGCTCAGCACAGCAAGAGGTGACTTGGCACCGTGCAGAGCTCCTGGTGCACAGGGCTCTGGGGAGACCAGTTCTTCCCCTTGGATCTGCAACAGCATGTTGGGAACCTCAGTGCAGAGCCTACAGCAGTCATTAGCTTGGTTCCCCCCCTTGTCCCCAAACAGTGAGCAAATCCCATTTATCCTGAGGAAACCTAACATGGGGTGTGCCTCAGGGAAAGCTGGATGAGAAAAGGGCCATGGGCTGCAGCTGCAGTGACCCCGTGCCTGTCCCACAGTGCCCCCGGGGTGGCAATGAGCTCATTCCGCTGTGGTTACCCTCGCACTGCATGCCAGGTGCTTTGTCATGAGGCAAGAGGAGGAGGGGAAACAGGTTATTCAAGGTCTGCAGGGCCCAGGGCACGAACAGGCTGAGGACAGGGGGTGGAGGCAGGAGAGCTGGGCCGGCAGGCAGGATGCAGCCCCCTCCCCTCTGCACGGGAGCTCCAGGAAAGGGGGGCTCGGGAGGGAGGCAGCGCCGGGCACTGCGGTACAGCCACAGGGCACGACTGGAGGCAGCAGCAGACTTTGCCCCCACCTACAGGGTGTGGCACAGAGACTGAGCAGTCTGCAGGGCATAATTATCATCAAAGCCGGAACAGGTGGGTTGGGATCAGGAGGGGTCATATTTGGGTCAGGTCGGGAGAGCTGACCTGCCTGGGATCAACAGAACGTGCCTGTGGTGGGTTCTGCAGCATGGCAGCCTCCCTCCATGCCCGGGGCTCCTCTGCAGTCAGTGTGTGCCCCACTGTCACCTTCCCAGCCTGAGAACCAGCAGGTTCAATGTGTCCAGATGGACCAGAACAATTCCACAGCCCTGGAGCACTTTCTGCCCTCCCCAGGCTCTTCTTTGTCCCCTGTCCACCAAACTGGGCAAACTCCTTTTGGGGTGGCCACAACCCTGCCAGGCTCAGGGATGGGGCACAGCAGCCCCTTCTGCTCTGCCATCCCAGGGCACTGGATCCTCTGGGCACCTTGGAGACCTGGTGAGGCTTCACAGAATATTGTTCCTTTCCTTCTGCTCCGACCACTGCTTTTCCTGCTGGCAGATGCTGCAGCCAGAGCCCCTGTGGACCCTGTGCTCATCCCACATGCCTTTGGGGAGGCTGTAGTGCTGTCCCCCCTTCCCCTGAACTGTACTCCTCCCCCCCACCCCCCAGACCCTCCTCTCATGCACATCCCAACCCCTCACACGCACACACTCACCATCCTTGCCCCCATCTTTCCCCCCATCCATGTCCCTCTCTGCTCTACCCCTTGGGCTGGAGGTTGGGGTTTTGCAGGGGTCATGGCTGCTGACACAAAGGGTTGTCTTGGAGAGCTCAGGGCTGGGAACTTGGTACCACATGTGGTCTGTACAAAGACTTGGCTTCTGCCAAGGTCTCCAGAAAACAGAGGAGGGGGCGGGGAAGCACTGTTAGAGGCAAGGATGTTCCCAAACCTGCCAACCCCATGCTGTCCCAGCCCTGTCACCTTCACACAGTCAGACACCAGATCCATTCCTAGCCCAGGGCAAAAGCCAGCAGGGACCTCTGCTCCCAAGGGCTGAGGGACTACAAGGGTCCCCTTCTTGTGGACAGGTCAAGCATTGCTCCAACAGTGCATCTGGTCCTTGCACCAGACACCTGCCTGGGAAATGGTCGTGGCCTCTCCCTGCCCTGATGATGGTTGGAAATGTTCTCTTTTCATGTTGCAGTATGGCCAGAAACACTCTTGTCCAGTCATTTCTCTTTCTGTGACCTTTGTGTGTGGCCAGAAGAGCTGTCCCACACTCCTGATGGCTTATTGGAGGCCATCAGGCTGGGCTGCACCCACCCCCTGAGATGTGGGGATGGAGGGAAGAGCGGAGCTGAGGGCACCTGCCCTGGATGGAGGCAGAAGGACACCCTGAGGAGGGATGACCCCACAGAGAGCACCAGCCCTGTGCAAGGGGCACATTGCAGTGCGAAAGAGAGAGGGTCTGGGAGACCTACAGACCTGCCACCCTCCCAGGGGCACAGCCGGGCACGGCTCAGCTGCATGATGCCCGCTGCCAGCGTGGGTCCCTGGCTCCCTCCTGGACCTGGGGGGTGGAGGGAGCTCCTTGCAGGGCCCCCCCAGTGTGGTGTGAGCCAGGTGGTGTTTGTGCTGTGGGAGGGGAGTGGGCGCACGCGTGTGTACGTGTGGGCAGGGCCCCCGCGCATGGAGCTCGCCGAGAATGCCGTGTCAGACGGGCTGGGCACCACCCATACATTCATTTGGCAAACAGTCGTGGGGTCATGAGCAACGTAAAGGGCAAGTGTAGGTAGTGCCAGCACCCATGCTGAACCCTGCCTCCTCATCTAGGTCACCCCGGGAGATGCAGTGGGGAGTGCATGGAAGGATGCAGGGAAGCTTCATGCCCTGGGACAAAGAAAGCACAGCACCAACTCGTGCAAAATCAAGATGAGGGACTGAGGATTCCCCCAGCCAAATGCCTGGTGGGTCTGTAACAGCTGGAGCTGCATTCCTGTGCACCTCCCCCAGCACTGGGCACAAGGATCTGGGGTCCATGACCAGCTGGCTGGACTCCCAGTGGAGATGTGGGAAGCCAGGGAGATTCCTGGCACCCACCCACGATCTCCATGGCAGATGGCAATCTTGCAGTGCTGCTGGGTCTCCCAGGGTGCTGAAGGTGGTCAGGCTTTTAGCTCAGTTTAGCTGTGGTGACCACTTAGCTGTTCCTTGGTGCAGTGGCCAAAGCCAGGGCTGGATGTTCTGGCTGAGTGCTCCTGCCCCTGCCCTCCCTGCTCTCACGGCAGTCCCGTGGTGAGTGGGGATCCCACTGTCTGCTATTCCACCTTCCATCCCAGACATCCTGCCCGCAGGGACAGCAGGGCACAGCCCAGGGGGACCCGAGGACACCTCATCAGCCTGAACTGGTGGTTTCCCAGAAGAGGGATGTGGAAGCTTTGACACAGAGCTGCTTCTACAGCACCTTGGGTGGTTCTTTCAGCTGCAGAGTGCATTTAGGGTGCAGGGGTGGCTCTGTGCCCCTGTGGGACTGCAGACTCTGGGGAGCTGCCTCTTTTCAGACATGTGCTGGTCCTGAAACTAATTTGCCTTCAAACCTGTTCACACAAAGAAAATGTGAACTGCTAAGGCCCATTTTGGAAGCCCTCCTTTCCCCCAGCCTGCAGCCCTGCTCTCGGGGGTGCTTGCCTGCCCCTACCCTCTGACACAGAGCTGTGCAGCCCCCGGGCAGCACACCAGGGGCTCAGCAAGGGTCGCAGAGCTCTTACTCCTTTTAATGCAGGATTAGATGAGATATCCACTCGGATGAAGGCAGCACCTTGCCTCCATTTCCCGGAGGAAGGACGAGCTCTCAGGAAGGGAAAGAACTGTAGGACCCTCTGAACTTTGCTCCTGTCCGGCCGGAGACAGGGAAATCCATAGGGCACTGCAGCCCCAGAGGCATTGCCTGGCGCTGCCCCACACGCCGTGGGGTCTGGAGGCTGTGCCCAGACCTGGGGCTGGCACCGCGGCTCCCCGTGTCACCGGAATTTCCGAGGACTGGGCTCGGCTCGGCTGCCGTGGAAATTCCCCACCTCCCTGGCACGGCAGGAGCTGCTCCGCCTCAGTGCCCGGAGAGCCCGAGGGCTGTCCCCGGTGCGGGCTGCGCCTCTCCCTCGTGCCTGGAGCGCAGCCCGTGTCCTGACGCCGCAAAAGCCCTGATGAGCAAGCCCTGACAGCGCTGCAGGCGGAGCTGGCTGCGAACAGTGGCTTCTTTGTACGGCCGGGAGCAGGCGGGTGCCATGCTCCGGGATTGATTGATTGATTGATTGATTTATGGAGGTGAACGCTTACGGCTTGTTTGAAAGGAAAACACGGCACCTCGGGGTGCAGGCAGCGGTGCCTCCCCGCGGTCCAGCCCGGGCACCCAGAGCTGGGCATGGGTCCTGCAGGGTGGGGAAGGCTCAGAGCACTCAGGTGTCGCTCGGTGCCAGTGCAGAGCCCATCTCAGCCCTGCTGCGAGCTTTTTGGGAAAGGAGACACTGAGGCAAGAAGGATAGCAAAAGTCCTAGCCCAGGGTCGAGCAGTGTCCTGTGGCTAGGACTTGAGGCAAACACCACATCCAGGCCTTCAGGGCTTGTCTGCATCTGCTCCAGCCCTGACACAAGCTCATCCCACACCTGGACCAGTGCAGGGAGTGCTGCACCCACTCCTCCCTCCCTTTGGCTTACAGCCACAGTGCAGATGGCACCAGGCTGCTGCAGAATGGCTGATGTGACACCTGATGCCATTCCTCCAGAATCCCTCTGCTCCTGCGACTGGGGGCACTGGGCAGGGAAGATCAGGAGCCAAACTTAGTGAGGTTGCAGTCAGGAAAAGGAACGGTCTTGATCAATTCTGGGCTGTCCTGTGGGCAGAGGAGCTTCATGTGTACCCAAACTACAGGTCTTGGCTGCCATGAGACTTCAGTCCCACAGCCTGGCAGCAGCAGAGCTCTCCAAGGCATGAGCTCAGGTGGCCAAACCCCTCCCAAGGTGCAGCTCACTTACCTGCAGAGAGGACGGTCTGTGTGCTGGGGGGCAGGCAGGTGAGGAGCTGGTAGGTGTGCTGAAGGGAACTGTGTGTAGCCTTGGGCTGTGGAGGAAAGCTGCTGAAATATTCATATTTATTCTCCCTCAGTCAGTGTTACCTCACTAACCACGGTGCCACCTTGCCCACCCTATGCCTGGTACACCTGGGCATCTTCTTCCCCATCAGTGGAGATGGCACAGTGGTCCTGCCTCTCCTCCTTCAAGGAGCATCATCAGCTCCTTGGGGCAGCTCCTGGTGGAGTCTCATCCCGTTGGCCCCGTGGTGATCACAGCCACAGGGATGACTCCCTCCAGAAGGTGATGGGAATTTTGGGTCAGCACCTCAGGAAGCCTGAGGTGTTCCAGCAGTGTGCGCTCATGCTGCAGTGCTAGTGACCTGCAGAGGGGAATGTGTGCTTCTGGGGACATGCAGCTCTCCAGCCTTTGGTGTGCTGTGGGATGATGACCAGCAGTGATGGTGTGAGTGTGTGGGTCATGCCCAGCTCGGCTGGTGGTCTCTCAACAGCACAGCATCATGGCCCTCCTGTCTAGCGAGGCTGGGGCAGGTTCAGCAGGAGCAGGTGGGATTTAGACATCACCAGGAGAAGCTGATGGCCAGAAGTGCTTTAGGATGAGGTCAAGCAAATCTGGGGGGCGAGTGGAGCTGTAGGAGCACCCTGACCTATTGCAGCTGCTTCTCTGAGCACAGCTGATGCTGCTGATGTGGTGGCCAGACCAGCCTGGACCATCTCCAGCCTTCCCCACACACACAGAGCTGGACTTGGCTGGCCTGGGAATGGCCACAGGAGGGCAATGACCACACAGGACACCTGGACTGTACTTGTAACAAACTCTATCAGTTGAGACCTGTCCTACATGGAGCTGGTGAGCCCACGTAACACTGTGGGCCTCCCTCCAGGCACAGAGCTGGGCTGTTTGTTCTTTTGCTTGTATAGCATGGGCTTTCTTCCAGTTTGGCTTCAGAGCTCACAAGTGACAGAAATGAGCACATCAACTGTGTTCCTGTTTTTCTGCTGAAAAAAGACACCTGCACCAACCAGTGTTTAACTTTCCTGCTTTGAATTCATTGCAGACTGCATCTGGAGAGGTTTTGCTCTGTCAGCAGACTGGTCTGTAGATGTCTTCATGTTATCCTACTGAACAAGGAGAAATCAGTTCAAACCAGCCCAGCTGTTTGATCAGTGCCATTCCCCAGTGGCCACTTGCCTGGGAGGAGCCTAACAACTCACTGGGGTGCTTGAGCTCTCCTCAGTCCTTAGCCGTGGACAGCCATGAGTCTGCAGTCACTGAACAGGAGATACCAAACCCTGAGAGCAAACAGCAGAGTTCAGTGGCTTGTCATGGGTGAGACCATGGGACAGCGATGGCACAGAGGAGGGTACGAGTTCAGGTGTCATGGTTAGACTTGTTCAGACCCTTTCTCCCAGCACCCACCCAGTCAGGGCAAGTTGCCTTTCCCATGTAGAAATTCTTGTGTCCTCCCCATGACCATCATGTGGAGATGACAGCATCTGCAGCATAATGCAGACCTGTTCATCTCTGAAAGCAAGCTGGTGAATCCCTCCTGTGCCCACAACAACCCTTCTGCTCTGGCAGTTGTGGCTCACCAGTATCCCCCACCCTGCAGCCTCCCAGCTCAAACTGGATCTGTGTTTTATTGCAAAGCCTGCTGTGGGGACAGCAGGGGAGGCAGGCCTGGGGACACAGCCAGTGCTGTCCCTCCCTGCCAGCTGCTGGCTCTCCCCATGTGCTGTTTGCTCAGCACTGGGTACCGTGTGAAGGCAAACACGGCTGTGCTGGGAGGAGCAGAAACGAGAGCAAACAGAGGCAGTCCTGCAGCCACGGGGCATGGGGAGTAGTGTTTGGGGGTTTCCAGGGCACAGCCAAGGCCAGTGGCACCCCAGCACCCCGACAGCCTCTCGCCTCTTTCAGTGGTGCTCTGGCTGCCCCAGCCCTGCAGTGTTCCCCTGTCCCCCCGAACTGCTTTCACAGAGTGCACATTCAAACTGTGCCATGTGAACTAGGCAGGCCAAACTCCCCAGCACAGAGAGCTTGGTGGTTCCTGAGGACACAGACACAGTCCTCAACAGGAGGGTGGTTAATGCCATCACACTGAATGTGCCATCGTTGTGTGCCATCCTGAGAGGCAGAGCCTGGACTGGTTGGTGACCCTGTGCACCATCAGCAGTGTCCCCCCACCCCACAGGCAGTGCCTGTCACTCCTCTCTAAGCCCCAGGCATGTCCTCTGCTGCTGTCACCTCTGCAGCCCCATCTCCCTCCACTCTCAGCTCCCTTTGGCTGCCCCAGTGCAGGGGGGGGAAGGGAGGAGGCAAAGCATCTTTCCAGTGCTGCTGGGGAAGGGGGATCCGAGTTCAAACCAGCAGCACCTGGGGCAGACAAGGTGTGCCCATCTGACCCAAAAACAGACATGGTGGGACCCTGCACATCTGGCTCCTCAGGAGCCTGCAGCCCACAGCCAGGGTTGACCCCGTGCCAGGCTGGGACCTGGCTGACCCTTGGCCATAGGAGCCTCTGAACAACCTAAGTCACCTCCTCCTCCTCTAATTAGCACAGCCACTTGCTGGGGAGCTGTGCTAATTTTCTCCTATGGCATCTCAGGTCAGGGACAGTCCTGGTTCTCCTCCTAACGCCTGCTGAGCCTGACCTGCTGAGAACAGAGCCTGCTCATCACACAGAGGCTTTGCTCTCTGCTGGGCCCATGCAGGAGGGTGCCTGCCCCTGCACTGTGGGAGCCATTCTTACACCTCTGAAAATGGCACCCAAAATAGCTTTTCTCTCCCCATCTAGCCAACAGGTAGTGGCAGAGGGGCCACAGTGTCCCTGCCGTGCCAGGACCCACCCTGACCCGAGCCAAAGGGCTGTGGCCTGGGTTGCACAAAACCAGAGGCATTTCCAGGACCACCTCTGCCAATTCAAAGCAGAAAGAGAAAGCCAGCATTCACAGGCTGATCGTTGCATGCTTGAGGTGTGTCTGCAGATACATTATCTGTCCCACGGTGGGGTCTGAAGTCCAGGAGATAAGAGGTTGGGGAAAGCACTCTGTGGAGCTGCTGTGGGAGAGATTCCAGGGTCTGGCAGAGGGTGTGGAACAGGATCCCAGTGCACAGTGCTGGTGCTGCCAGGTTGTGCTGGGAGAGGTCAGGTCCCCAGTGGCAGCGGTCCAGTGCGGGGCTGGCTGGCTCCAATCTGGCCACCCAGAGGGGCAGGGGGACATCACTGGGACGTGCTGGAGCAACAGGAACTGCCCAGCCCAGCCCAGCCCAGCCCAGCCCAGCCCAGCCCAGCCTGCCAACACAGGAGGTGGGAGAGAGCGAGAGGCATGGCTGGGGCTCACAGCAGGCAGCGGGGAGCAAATGCTGCTCTGCCAAAGCTCCCTGCACCCGCCCATCCCCACACAAGAGTCCTTTGTTCCTGCCATGTCCCTGTCCCCAGTGCTGCTCCATGGGTGAGGGACGAGCCCCATGGCCCTGGTGATTCTGGCAGGCAAAATGGGAATAATTAGAAGGAGGTGTCTTTATTACAGGTGTCTTTGAGGGCCTGCAGAGTCTGACCCAGGGGGCCCTTTGATCTCAGCTTTTGAAACCCTATAGATTTGCTGACAGAGCTGCTCTGTATTTCCAGGTCACCAGGATGATCATTTCCATCTGGGAACAATGAGGCCTTTATGCTGTCCTGTGTGCTGGACTATCCCTGTGTGGAACGAGCTGCTGTGCAGGAGGATGTGCTGCTGCACGAGCCCTGTCAGCCTCAACTCCTTCTCTGGGTGGGTGAGGGACAGCAGCAGGAGAGCCCACCCAGCTCAGCACGCTCATTCCCAATGGAAAATAGGAGGCTCTTAGTGCCAGGAGGTCAAATTTTCCCAGTGCACAGCCCTGTGAGAGGGCTTTTAGCACCCAAAACCTTCCTGCTCCCCTGGGGAACAGCCCTGCACATCCCCAGCCCCAGTGGCAATCCCAGAGTCCAGCCTCTGGGATGGGTCACACCGGGAGTCTGCACATGGGGGAATTTCTGTGCCTCCCAGTGCAGTGGACCCAACACCCCATGGCAAGGAGCAGGAAATGTCAGGGTTCCTGAGCAGGTCCCTGAGCCAGGGCACTGCAGGGTGGGCACCTCCGTTGTGTGCTGTTTGGAGGGCTCCTGGCATAGCCCCCAAAACAGCAGATCTCCAGGCACTGTCCTGGGTTTCCTCACTGCCCCATGATCAGCTCCTGTGCTCTGCTGGTGCCCAGAGAGCAGCAGAAAGCCCTAAGCCTGTATTTCTCAGGGCAACATGGACTTTGCTGCGGGGAGAGCCATGCCATAGAGCCTGGAAGCTGGGGACAAGGCAAGGACAGAGAAGCACTTGGGGAGGCCATGCCCCTCAACACCCCCTTGTCCCATGTCCCACTTTGGCATTTTGTCTGAACTGAAAAAGCAGCATCTGAAAAAAACCAGCATTTTCCTGGTTGATGTGGTCTGCCCATGCCTCTTCCAGCTCCACAGCCTTCCTCAGCCTGGGAATCTGCAGTGACACCTTCCTCTCCCTTTCCTCTCCTGTCAGGCTCCCCGGGAGTCCGTACCTGTCTCCCTCTGGTCCCAGCTTGGCTGGAGCTGCTGGAGGCTGTGGTTTTGCCTTTGTCAAAACAACACATTGTTTGGTGGCAGCTGCAGGCGTGGGGACCGGTCCTGCCAGTTCCCTTGGTTGGGACAGATTTTGCTGGGGTACAAGGTAAAATTCTGACTGGATAAGCTCCAAGGCCTGGTCCCTGGGGAACAGAGTGTCCCCAAAGGTGCTCTGGGGACACCCACTGGGTCCAGTCTGACCCCTTTGGGCTGTGCTTGGGTGATGATTTCATCCCTCCACACCTGATGGAGCATGGCTGTTCCCGGCCTGAGGAATGCAAGGAGTTATTAGTGCCGAGGCCAGCAGCACCAGCCAGGCTTCCACGTTCCAACAGGAACTGGCTCCAGTGCCAGAGACCAGCCCACCTCCCTCCTGTCCCCATGGAGGCTTGGTAGGCACTGTGGGATGGGGCATGCTGAAGCCAGAGCACAGCTCCTGGGCAGCAGCTGGTGTGGAGGGAGGTCTGTGGTGGTGATAATGGCCTGGCTGATCGATTCATGGCTAATGAGAACACAGCCAGCATGGTGCAGTTTCTCTGTGTGCTTGCTGCCCTCTCCTTGCACTGCATATCACCTCCTGGTTTTGCAAAACAAATCCTGGTGGTGCAGGGGTGACAGAGTGGGGACACCTGCTTTTTGGACAGATAAATTCCCCAGGGACCAGAGATGGAGGCAGCAGTCCACCTCTCTGTCAGTGGGGTGTGGGACGTGGGGCCCCACCCTGCTCCCTCTCCCCACCACGCTCCAGCAGAGCTGTCTCCAGGCAACCCAGCCAGAGCAAGGAGAGTCTCTCCCCTGCCGAGGTGTGCTGGTGCCACACATACCTCACATAGCTGGATGCAGGCATCACCAGGCACCAGGAGCGCTAACCCTTTCCTATTCTCCAGGCAGCAACGCCAGCTGAGTGCTGGACTTCCAAGGGTGCCACTGGCCTCCCAAGGGTGCCACTGGCCTCCAGACCCAGTTCCAGCATCCTGAGGATCCAGCACAGTTGTAGGCAGTGCTCGCACCCCCATAGGCAAGGAGCCAAGAGCCTCCATGGTGCCAAAACTTGGCTTTGCTGCCTCTGCATGTGTCCTTCCAGCCATGAGCAAAGTAAAGCACAGCTCACCCTCCTTGAACCCCATCACCTGTATTCTGTACCACCCCTGTGGCACTCGGACTGCACCTCCCTCCATCACCCTCTCAGACAAGGATGCTCCCAGGTGCCTTAGAGAAACAGAAGTCATAGAATGGTTTGGGTTGGAAGGGACAATAAATCATCTCATTTCACCTCCCTGCCATGGCAGGGACACCTCCAATATCCCAGGCTGCTCCAAGTCCCCTCCAACCTGGCCTCAGACACCTCCAGGGATGGGGCAGCCACAGCTTCTGGACACAGTCTCTGGACACCCTGTGCCAAGGCCTCAGCATGCTCACAGGGAAGAATTTCTTCCTATTCTCTATGAACCATTCCCCCTTCTCCTATGTCCTAAGTCACAATGCAAGTCATGATGTATAGAGTCCACTGCAGGTGGGAGCTTCCCCGAAGCTCTTTGTCTGCCCTAAGCAGTGCTCAGGGGAATCAGACTGGATCCCTGCTTATCTCCAGGATGCTGAAAGGTCCACCACGTTCCCTGCAGCATCTCCCTGATGCCTTAAATGGCTACCTAGAAGCAAAGACTAGACAGGAATAAAGGAAAAAGGAGGTATTTATTTGAAAGGCCTTCAGATGTACAATTTTGGGTTCCAGAGGGTCCTGCCTCAGTGCATCCCAAAATGGATGACAGGTCATGAGTTCTTCCCACTTTTATATCAGCAGAAATTCACCAACCAGAACCCAGCCAAGGATGGAATTTCCCCCAAGCTTGCCCCCCTCTCCCCAAGATGAAGGTTTACAGTTCTTTTTCTGGGTGTCCTTGGAGAGCAAGTTAAAGGTTTTGTTATGTCTATCTTAACATAGAGAACAGCACTTAACGAGCTACAGAAAACTTCAGAGTTACACTGGGCAGTGCAGGATTGGAAAAATATAAAAGTTAAAACCTAAGGCATCATCCCTCTCCCAGATGCAGCACAGCCATGTCCTGGCTACCGGTGGCTGCTCCCAGCAAGCACTCACCGCATGCTCAGGCCATGGTGATCTGACACGTCCTGCACCCAAACCTGGAACATGCAGGAAGGGAGCCTGGGGACAAATCAACATGAGCCACAACTGTGTGGCTCTTCTGGTTCATTGCAAACCTCTCAGCTCACATTTCACATCCTTGGAGGAGGAAAGTGTCTTTTCTGCCGGAATCTGAGATCCAGATGAGCCCATGTCAGAGCAGACAGGAAGCTCTTCATGCCTGACTGGGGAAGCAAGTGCTGTGTTTCCATTTTGGATGTGTGCCTCAATAGGTGAGAGTCTGCATACACCTGGGTCCCCAGGCTGCTTTCAGGTGTTTGTGTTCTCCTGGTGCTGGGTGCTCTCTGAAGGGTGGATTCATGGAGAAAAGAATCACATTGTGCCTGTCCAGGGGCTGCAAGTCCTGCTCTTTCACCATCAGTTCTCATTGCAAGGGCTCCATAAGATCTCCCCATTCATCTCTCTGCCACGTCTTGCTTAACCCACTGTCTTGGAGTGATTTATGATGATAGTCTATTCCATGATCTTGTGCTTCATGCCCCAAAATGGTTGCCGTGTCTTTCAGGCTCAGGCCTGGGGGGAGCTTTGGGTTTTTTGGTGGCATTTTTGAAGCCTCACTGCCCAGACTTTCCATGGCGCTGTGCAGTTTGCCTTTGCTTGGCTTGCTTGGGTTTTTTTTTGGCCCAGGCAAAAAGCTTTTCCCTTCCTTGTCTTGTCACTCCAAGACACTGCAGCAGCAATCTTTCAGCTGCCTTGAGGCAAACTGAACAGCTGCTGGTCAGAGGCCAGAGAAGTGGCACCGGTGGGAGTGGGCCACCCCATTGCAGCCCCAAGCCTCGGGGAGCCGAGCCAGGGAGTGAAACCACGCCAATAGAATCCAGCCCAGCTGCTTCATCTCCCCTGGAGAGGAGGTCAACGCCAGAGAGCCACCAGGGTTTGTCCTCCTGCTGGAACTCCTCTGTGGAAGCTCCACTTCCCTCAGTGTGAAAGCTGGTGCCATCTCATACCACGTGTTGGGAAGGGGGATTTATTTCTTCAATGTTTGCCCCATTCTCTGGGAATTTTTGGGTCTTTGTTCCTGTTGGTGGAGGAAGGGCATGAGTTCTGATAGTTCAGTGTTCAGCAGTTGTTTCCTCTTCTTCACTGCTTTATGGGCACTGTTGTTAATAAACTGTTGGGGTTTTTTTCACTTTCTTCTATCAGCATTTGTTTTTCTGTCAGTGGAGGGGGATTGTTGAAACCCTTTAGAGGAGACTACTCATTGCATAGTGTCTCCTCTTAAATTTGTCTCAAAACTGAGACACCCACACTACAAGCTTCTCCTGCATCCTCCAGCCTGCTGTGTGCCTGGCTTTGTGCAGCCCATGCTGCAGAGTCTGACACCCTGGGACTGCCTGAAGTGATTCTTGCCCCTGAGCCTATCCTGACAGTATCTGGAGACTCCTGCCATTCAGGTCCATGCTCCCAGGAGTCCTCTAGACAAAACCCTAACATCACAGGGGTGTGGGGGTGATCTGGACACTCTCAATCTCTCTGCTGCAGCTGCAGCTCCTCACAAACTTGCACAGCCCACAGTGGAGCAGGAGATCTACAGGATGGGGCAAAACCACGGGTGGGATGTTCTGTGCCTGAGAACAGAGGAGAAGAGAGAGCCCTAGCATGAGGACAGGCATGGCTCTCAGGGGTGCTGGGTGTTACACCCACTGCCCAAGCAGTGATATTTTGAAGCTCTAGCAAGTGGCACAAAGAAAGGGGCAAGCCAACCATGAAGCATCACATGAGACCATGCAGGTGCCTCTGGAGGACTGGGAGAGCTACACACAGGTAAAGGTGAGCTACACACAGGCAGCACCCAGGTCCTTTTCTAGGTAGAAGGGTGAGATGGAGTCTGAGCTGCCCAGGGGTGCCAGGAGATTTTTGTTTGTTTTCTGGAGAGGTGGATCCCAGGAGACTTGTGGCACTGCTAGCCCAGACTCTCCTACAGCTGTGAGTTGTGCCCACTGGCCCTGTAGTCCAAGAGGCTCTGCCAGGTGGTGGCTGGTCCAGGCTGTGCCAGCCCGAGCATAGCTCTCCCCACCAGCATGCTCTGGCTGGTGGGCATTTCGCAGGTGTCTAATGGCAAGCATCCAGGTGAGTTGTCCCTGAGGGCAAGCTGAGCTGAGCTGAGCTGGGGATGCAGGTCTGAGTGACAGAGCTCCGCTACAGCACTGAATGCTGGGGACACAGCAGGGAAAGCCAAGCAATGAGCTCAGAGCAGCTGGAGCAGAGATGGGTCTGGCACATATGCTGCATTTCCATCTCCTCAGATGTTACTGCTGTTCCAGTATTGCCAGCTCCAGAGTGAAAGGAGTTTAGGGAAACCCCAGCTTGGTGATGAGACCAGATTTGGATCTTGTGGCTAACAAAGGAAACCTGCTCCAGGGCATCTTCCAGCACCAGCACCCAGTTTGGAACATGTTTCTGAGCTGATGGGCACTCCATCCAGTCCCAGACAGTTTGGCTCATGCTCAGCAAGGCTGCTCACAGCCACAGGCAGCCCCATGCTGGAGGAAGCAGTGCCCTGGGTGGAAGTGCCCAGGGTGATACACAGCAGCATGTGCACAGCCAAAGGATGGGGATCCCCATGGTATGCAAACCAGTAAAGCAGAGGAGCACGTGGGGTTCACCTGCCTGACACAGAAACACTCAGCAGCCCCAGGAGCTGAGCTGAGCCTGCCCACCACCTCCACCTCTCCAAGGTGGTGGGCTGGGTCTGGAGCAGCTCCAGGCACATGGGCATGAACTGGTGACTCACACCAGCCTGCTCCCCTGACATGGCACAAGTTCCCCTGGGCCCTGCCAGGTGCTGGGGTGAGCCAAGAGCTGAGACCTGACACTGCCTTAGAGGGTTGCTCACACCTTCCCCATGAAGCTGGCGCTGGCAGCCTGCACTATGCAGCACCTGGCCTGATAGCCCATGGGCAGGGCTGAGCCCCAGCACAGGTTCTGTGGCCACCAGCCCAGAACAGCCTGGACCCACCAGGCTGTGCCTCTCCTTTTGCCCACAGCTCCTGGAGCAGTCCAGGCTGGGAGTTTTGGGGAACTCCCAGCCCAGTGCCCTGTGCCACAGGTCCTTGTGTCACCCTGCACCAGGTGGGTGCCAGCACCGTCCTGCCATGAGGACCTGTTTCTGTGCCAGGGAGCTGCATCACTTCAGAGCAAGGGGAAAGGAGCTGAAGTGCTCCCTCATGGAACTTTGGCACAGCTGGCTCTTCTCAGAGGTCCTGCAAGGTGTAGAGATCACTTTGAGTTTCCCAGCACCAGTCCTGACTGGGCCCTGGTGATGAAGGAGTGGGGAACCAGCTGCCAGGGAGAGTGTTCCAGCTGGCTCAGAGGCAAAGTCTCCATGCAAGCAGTGCCTGCATTTTTTTTCCTGAGCTGCATTTGCACTGTGCTTGGGTAAGAGTAATTTCCCTCTCCCAGCAGCAGTGGCTGGCCCTGGGTGCATGTCCTGATGGACCTTGGAAGGGGTGCACTGCCAAACCTTTGCAGGGTGCAGGAATTGCCCCCAGCTGCGAGACTCCCCCAGCTGAGGGGTCCTGGTCTTGCTGTCCTCCCCCCATGGGGGTAGAGTGTGATGTGCTCAGCCCTGTGGAGGATGGGTCTGATGGGTCTGTCCTCTCTGGTAAACTGAGGCAGCTGCCTCCTCCCTGGGAGCCCTCCTGCCATGGATGGGGAAACTGAAGCAGAGAGAAGTTGTGACTTACTCCCATTTTCACGCATGCTGAGGAGGATCCTGACCCCGACACCTCGCAGGAGAGGGAACCCGCACTGTGGAGTGAGAGGAGAGGGCAGGATGGTGGCAAGAGGAGCAGCCTGGAGCGCGGGATGACTCAGCTGTGATGTGTGAGGGGTGAGGCTCAGCCCAGCCTTTCGCAATGTGTTTACCGGCACCTGTGTGGCCACTGCCTTCCAGGACGAGCAGCCCCTCCTCCTCAGCCCCGAACCTGCTCGCCAGGCTCAGCACAGTTGAGGAGTGACCTGTTCCCACCCCAGTCTGCCTGGCTCGTGGTGGGGAGATGGGCAGGGAGCCTCTGGCCAGTCCTCTGCTCCAGCACTGCTGCTGGCATGCTGCCCCTGCCCAGGGGACAGCTGTAACCCAAACTGAGGTCATGGAGCGTCCTCCCAGGGCAGCCAAAAACTGCCAGGAGCACCAAAACACAGTTCCAAACCATGGGAAGGTGGTGGCACATTGGAGCAGTTATATCCACAAGATGTCAGCCCAGGGAGAGGGACAGAAATTCCCCTGCATTCCTTTATACTATTTGCTGACTGCCATCACAGCCACCTGGCCACCTTCTGCCAGCTGCTGGGATACATGTCCTGTGTGGGCAGAACACAGAGAGTTAGGGGAAAGTCCCTTTATATGGATAGTTTTAGAGCTAAACATGCTGTTTTGAGCAATTTCCCTAGAGAAAAGTTAAGGGCAACAGATGCAAAAAGTGGTTTTTTTCAATTCGGCTTCTTGTGGAGCTTGAGATGGGAAATGCTGGTCAGAAGCAGAAACACCAGCATTTCCCTCCACAGGGGGCTGGGAAGGAGGGTGTCAGGCCCATCTCCCTGCTTTCTGCTCTAGGTTAACTTGGTTTTGCTGCCACAGCACTGCCTGGGATGGACACGCAGCACGATGGTCATCAGTGCTCCTGCTGCAACTGCAAACAACTGCTGTGCCATGGGCAGGATCGCCTGGCACATGAAGACCCCAGATAAGAGGTCCTGAAGCCTTCAGTGAAGATCTCAGGTGCTTTCAGCAGGTCTGTGTCGATCCCTGCCACACTGGCCATGGGGCACCACAGATCAAGGCTGTTGCCTGCAGCATCCTGCTGGCACCTGGCCAGCCTGGACCCTTCGTCACGCTGAGCAGGTGACCTGTGTGCAGCAGTTAACCTCAAAACATCATTCCCAGTTAACCTAGTTTGGCTCTGGGCAAGGCTGGGCCCTCTAGAGAAAACCACGTGTGGGCTTGTCTCCTGCTGGCCTCTTTGCTGGCCCGTTTCCATGGCATGATTCATGTTGTTCCCAGTGCCAATGGCTGAGAAGGAACCTGTGTCATTGCATTGTCCCTGGGGTATTTACTGCTTGGTTACTGATCAAGGTTCAGGCTGGCAGGAGCTTGCACCGCAGGCAGAAACTGGCGTCCCCAGCCTGGCAGGAGCCGTGGCTGGGTCAAGGTGGGCAGCTGACCTGGCCTCTCCAGCATCACAGTGCTGCGGGATGGACGGTGAGAGGCAGCTGTGCAGTGCCATGGCTTGGCATGGCAGCTCTCAGGCTGCCGGGGGAGGGCTCTGCCATTTCTGCTGCCCTCCAGGCTCCTGCCAGGCTCCACCCCGACGGTGCCCCAGCATTCACCCTGACTGCTTTGCTGCCCCAGCTCCACAGCAGGAACATCAGAGAGGGCAGGGCCCACACATGAAAGAGAAATGTCTTCACCCACCCCATGCCAGGAATATCTGCCCGCGGGCCATGTGCACTCATGGGCACGGCACGTTTTTCCTCAGCTGATTCTCTGACGGGTCCCCAAATGCGTATTCAGCCCAGCCCCTTCCTCTCCAGGGCTGACCTGCAGCTCCCACACTGCAGCAGTACCAGGCAGAGATCAAACTCCTGTCCCCATTCCTGGGTTCAGAGGGTATCCAGGGAGGAGGGGAAGGTGCCATACAGCACATTCAGGAGCCACCCGTGCAGTAAATTAGTGACAAAGCGACAGGTCCTCATGTGACGGCAGTCTGTGGCCTCTCCCGTGGATGGCGGGCAGGAACGGGCACTGATGTGGCTCTCGAGTGCCACACACCCCAAGCTGCAGCACCGGGTGTGGGACGTGCACAGGGGCATCCAGCAGCGGGGCAGGGAGGGAGGAGCTCCTGTTCCCTGGGATTTGTGCTCACCCCATGCCCCAGGTGCTGTGGAGCAGGCGGCTGTGACTGGGCACAGGGCTGGGGCCTCAGGCCTGGCACACACACCTGGGCCTCTTCTTCTCCTAGTCCTTGTTTAGCAATGCCCCTCCTTTGGGAGCAGCTCTTCCCTGACCCTCTCTCATCACCTGTGTGGATGTGACAGGAACTTGCACAGGCCCTTCCCTCCAGCAATCTCCAGGGCCTGAAATAAAGTTTTATTTCAATTATCGTATCTTTATAACAGTAAGAGACGGGGGGGCACTGAAAACCCCCGGTTTCTATGGCAACCAGGAATAACCTCTTTGGAGACAGTGCTGTTTCTGCCAATCTCCAGGCCAGACCCTGGTGATACAGGGGCCAGCATGGCCTCTCGAATAGCCCCATGATAGCTAAAGCATGGTCCCTCAGCTGTGGAGACCACCCTTTCTTGTTTTCCCTACCTTCTGCCTTTGCTATACTGTCCTGCTCTGCAAAAAACAGAGCCAAGAGGGATTTCTGCAGTTTCACAGCTGCGGGAGCAGGACAGGAACCTGCCCTCGCTCAGCCCAGCCCAGCCCACACCCCACCAGCTCTTTGCTGCAGGTAAGTGCTTCTCACTGGCAGTGCCACTCTGGATTGGGAAAGCCTCTGCCCCATCCTGTGCTTCTCCAAGCTACGATGGAGGGTGATGGCACCCTGTTCACCCTGCCGTGTTCCCACATGGAGATCTCACTGGGAGCCCACGACTTCTGGGAGAAGGCAGCCAGTGCTGCACTGCCTCACACCTCCATGTCGGGGGTACACAGGGGCTTACCACCCATCCCTGGAGCAGGCAGGGACGCTCTGTCCCGAGGCAGCTCATGGCATGGCACAGAGTCATGGCATGGCATAGACTCCTCCAGCCCAGAGCTGGAGAGAATCCTGAAAGAGGTTACCCAGGGAAGTTGTGGAGGCACCATCTGGGCATGGTCCTGGGCAACCTCCTCCGGCTGACCCTGCTCTGAGCAGGGGTGCAGGACTAGGTGATGTCCACAGGCTCCTCCAGCCCGGGGTGTCTGTGGAGCACAGAGTGCCCAGGGCCAGTCGGGGCCGGGCGGGAGCGGCCCGGAGCCCCCAGGCCCGGAGCCCCAGGCCCGGCCGTGCCTCAGCTGCCTCCCCTCAGCCCCAGCCACGGTGACGTCACGGCTGCTGCGGCGCGGGCAAGCCTGACCCCGAGTAACCCTGCACCGCCGCCGCTCCTGATTGGCTGCGGCGCGAGCGGGGGGGCGTGCAGGGCCAATCAGAACACAGCTACCACCCAGCGAGTGTGGGAGAGACGGGCGATTTCTGATTGGCTCCCGGGCCTCTCCTGAGGGTTTATTGGTGAGTGCCTGCCGTTGATTGGCTGCTCGGGCCGCTGCTGGAAGCTTATTGGTTCCTTGCTGGGTGGCGCCCTGGCGGCCGGGACAGCCCCTGGTGCCCGGGGCGGCGTGAGGGAGGAAGGCGGGCCTGGCCCCGGCCTTCCCCTGTGCGTGGGGCGGGGGTCTCCCGTGGGGCAGAGCCTTCTCTCTGCTCACCCCGGCCCTTCCCCTGTGCGTGGGGCGGGGGTCTCCCGTGGGGCAGAGCCTTCTCTCTGCTCACCCCGGCCCTTCCCCTGTGCGTGGGGCGGGGGTCTCCCGTGGGGCAGAGCCTTCCCTCGGCTCGCCCTGGCCCTTCTCCGTGGGGCAGATCCTTCCCTCGGCTCCCCCCAGCAGATGGGAGGCCGGCCCCGGCACTCACATCCCACCTTTAGGAGGCAGAGCCTGTCCCCGCGATCTTCCTCGTGGTCCTGGTAGATGAAGCGAGATGCTGAGAGGTGAAAGAAGCAATGGGAGGAAGCATAAATTCCGTAGGAATTCCACTGGTTGATATTGATTGTTGCTCACCCAAGGCCGTGCTAAATTCCAGGACTTAGAGAAAAAGAACAGACACAAAGAAAAAGAAGGGGTGGGGGAGGGATGCACATTGGAAGAGGGTCTGTATTTGCTGATTTGGAAGTGCCTCAGCCAGTGGGGAAAGAGAGGGAAATGTGGCCGGGAAGTTAGGATAAATATGAGGCTGCATCCTCTTAACAGTTTGAGAGACCCCATGGGAAATGCCCATGGCCTCTCCCTTTATTTGAATAAAGTTAGAGGAGTCTTCTGTCTCCTTTTCGGACATAAACTTCTTGACATCATGGGTAAATTTTCTTGACTGATATCACCGTCTTCTGGGAATGGCCGATGGCCATCAAGGGCCTGGGCCAGGTTTTAAGCATCAGTTCCCAGTCTTGCTCCAGTCTGTGATCTTGGAACAACCCCCAGAGCCTGAGAAAACAAAGCACTACAGGTGGAAAATGATTCTTGGCTGTAGTCTGAGAGCTTTGAACACTATCTGGGTGTCCTTAGGAGAACGGTGGAAAGGAGGGACTCCATCCATGCAGCAGATCAAGTGGTGCCTTAAATTGGCTACCTAGAAACAGAGAGCAGACAGGAATAAAGGAAAAAGGTGGTATTTATTTGAAAGGCCTTCAGGTGCACACTTCTGGGTCCAGAGGTCCTGCCTCAGTGGATCCCAAAATGGACACCAGGTCACGAGAGCTTCACACTTTTATATCAACATAAATTCACCAACCAGAACCCAGCCAAGGATGTGATCTCCCCCAAGCTTGCCTCCCTCTCCCCAAGAGGAAGGTTTACATTTCTTGTTTCTAGGTGTCCTTGGAGAGCAAGTTAGAGGTTTTGTTATGTCTATCTAAGCACAGAGAACAGCATTTTAAAAGCTACAGAAAACTTCAGAGTTACACTAGTAGTACAGGATTGGAAAAATATAAAAGTTAAAACCTAAGGCATCACATGGAGCAGGGCACAAAGCTCTGGGCAAGGCAGAGGCACCAGGAATAACCAGGGGAGATGGGTGTGAGGCATTGCTCATGTTCTCTCGCAGCTTGTGCTGGAACGTCCCTTTGTGGCACCCCAACAGTCCTCTCCTGCTCCATCCCACGCATGGGGGCTCCTGAGGAGCTCTGTCTGAGGCACCAACCTACCTGCTGATCCTGTGTCCCCTTCAGGGCTTCTGCTACAGCACAACAGTGGTGCTATGACCAGATGGAAGAGTGTCCATGTCGTTTGCAAGGACAATGTCATGATGGCATCACCAGCAGCACCAGCTCCAGAAAGGATTCCCGAGACACCCAGCTGGTGACCTCAGTCTTTGGGGAGCACTTCACTGCCAAAATCACTCTGACTCTTAACCACAGCTTATTGCTAAACCACATGCCATGGATCCCCTGCTAAGGCAGCAGCCCCACATGGGAGTTCCCAAACCTCTCTGTGAAGACATTTCTCCATGTGAAGATCCTGACGTTTTTCTCTCTGTTCATGTAAACTAATGTGCTCTGAAATGCTCCTCTCCTGGCATCCTCATGTGAGGGACCCCCTTGAACTTCTTCACTGGGCAGAAAGAGCACAGCCTGGGAAGCCCCTGACTGCCTCAGCAGGGACAACAACGTGAGGGATTCATCTCACTTTTCCTTACAGCTTATTTTCATGAGTGGTCCTGTTGTACTCGGTTGTTTGTTGACTTCAACCTCTTTGGCAGGCAACCACCTTTTGTCTACTCACAAAAACCCTTGGAAGTTAGTTGTTACACCTTTAGCGAGTTGTTCCTGAAAAAAAATTTTGGCTTGCCTGACCGTGGTTTCACATTTCACTTGCCCAGGTTTACCCTCCCCGGTGTTTGGACACGGTTAGGGCTTATTCAAACATATCACTTTACTTCCAACAGGCTCCCACGCTTGCTTTTCGAAAACATTTGCAATAACACTGCTAGAACCTCTGTGGACAGACACGCATTTGCTCTCTGCCTCCAGTATCATATTTACCTAACGTCCAACGTGTTTTAAAGGCAAGATAAAGCTGTTAGAGCATAGCCAAAGGAGGGCTGTGAAGATGGTGAAAGGTCTGGAGGGGCCACACGAGGAGCGGCTGGGGGCACTTGGTCTGTTGAGCCTGAAGGAGCTGAGGTCAGACCCCACCGGGGGCTGCAGCTCCTCATGAGGGGCAGCTCCGATCTCTGCTCTCTGTGACAGTGACAGGACCCCAGGGAAGGGCTGCAGCTGTGCTAAGGGCGAGTTAGGTTGGAGATCAGGGAAAGGTTCTTCCCCTTGAGGGTGCTGGGCACTGCCCAGGCTCCCCAGGCACAGCCTCAAGGCTGCCAGAGCGCCAGGAGTGTTTGGACAGCACTCTCAGGGACAGGGTGGGATTGTTGGGGTGTCTGTGCAGGGCCAGGGGTTGGACTCAAAGGCCCCTTCCAGCTCAGGAACTCTTCTGGTTGCTAATTTTAATTTCTTAATTTCCTTTTTTTTTTTCTTAATTTTAATAGTGTCCCTCTTTTTTGCACGTAATTATTGCTGCAGGTTTTCTGCTGCTGGTTTTCCTGTCCTAGAGATCTTTGTAGTCATCAGGAGAACATTTTGGCCTAGGTTTGTTGTCCTGCAGTTAAAGTCATGTACACTGAGAGTGGGATGAAGGAAGTGTCTGTGGGACTGGCTGCGTTCGAAAGTACCAGAAGGAACTTTAAAGAGGAAAATTATGAGTGTGGCTTGCACAGGGCACAGTCAACACCAGGAAGATGCTGAGCAATCTGTTGTTTGCATCAGCCCGGGTGGCTGCACTCTGATGAGAGCTGGGGTGTAGGTAACAGCAGCAGGAGACCTGTGCTTTGATAGCGGAAGGATGGCAACGAGATACCAGCACGTCCCTCACACCATCCTCCTCCCCTGGCACTTTGATAGCAGCTGTAAAGGCACCCACAGAAAGGAAACCCAGACAGAGGCAAAAATCCAGCCTGAGGCTCTTGGAAGGTGGATCAGAGGCTCCATGGAAATGGTCACTTCCTAAAAGGTGTAAAGGAGCTGTTGGCACTGCTTGCTGTAGCCAGTAAAGAGGAACCCTGAGGCACAGTAAGGACCCACCTACCACCATCCCTCACACCAGTGCTGCACTGGTCACCTGGTCAGACCCTGTGCTGGTGTGAGGGTGAGATACACAGTGTGAGTGACTCAGGCAGTTTATTTTAATAAAAATCCCCTTCTCCAAGCAATTTACACCGTATGATGTGCCTGGCCCAGTGGAAGCACAAGCCCCAGCATGCACCCCATTGGTATGGCCTTGGAGGGCTTTCCTGGTCCCCAGCTCTGCTTAGGGGGCTGAGGTGCCCATGGTACCTGTGTGCATTCAGCCTCTGCCACACACCTGTGCCTTGGCTGGGGCTGTTCCTGGCAGTGGCATCCATTTGCCCAGTGCAGTTGCCTGTGGGCTGAGGAGTTGTCAATCGCCAGGCTGGTGATGCTGCCTTCAGCAGCTGCTGGGAACACATTCTTGGAGAGTAAAGTTGGATTCCACAAAGGCAGGGCCCCTACAAAATCCTAGAGAGCTGCAGAGAGCTGCCAGAGCCGCTGTGAGCTGAGTATGGTGTGCAGAGAGTGATGGCTGGTGCTGTGCACTGCCCAAACCCACCTGGACACATGGAGGTCCATGGAGAGGGGTCTGGACTGTGGTTCTGTGCTGTGGCTCCTCTCTGGTGGGCAGCATTGCTTCTGTGCCTCCTCATTCTGACTCCAACTCTGCAGGAGGAGAATAATGCTCGAGAGAGGATCTGTGCTGATGATCACCCTGACCCTGCTGAAACCCTGCAGATCCGTGGCTGGACAGGCTTCACCCAGGAGAAGATCCTTGTGGTGTCACCGCAGTGCAGGGAGCTCTGGCTGCCTGGGAAAGGGGGCTGCTCAATACTGCTACCCCAGCAGAGGTGGGGCGTGTGCTCACAGCAAGGTGCAGGTGTGGGAGTGAGGGCTTGTGGCCGTGTCACCTGCAGGAAAAGACATCACCCACAGGCTCGGAGATCCCCTGCACCATGGGTCATGTTGTTGTCCTTTAGTTGTCCTTCCCTGCCACCCCATCCCGACTGCATTCCTGCAGCCTGACTCAGGGTTTGCAGATACTGCCTACGCCTGCCCAGCCACCCAGCAGGGCTCAGGCTGGTTGAGCAACCTGCCTGGCAGAGCAGGTTGGCAGAACTCGGTCAGTCAAGGTCAGAAAGGTGTTTGGAATCGGGGAAAAGGGGAGGGAGGAGTGTGGGTACCATCATGGGAGATTTGGAACTACAGTAAATGCATCTTGCAGGGCTCCTTGCTCCTGTGGGAGGAGACCTGCTCCCTCTGCAGCGACCCATCAGCATGATCCTGCCAGGATATCCCAGGCTCAGCACCCCTCCAAAGCAGACTCCAAGGAAACTGCAGGAACACTGAGTGACTGGCGCCCAGCACTTAATGCTCCTTGTCACTTCTCAGTCATTGAGTGGGAAAAGAGCAGTGGGATTAGAAGGGTCCTTCCATCTTCCAGGCTGAGGTTAGAAAACTTCAGCATCTGCAAATACTGGACAAGCAGAAAAGTGAGAAAATGATGATAGGGAAAAGAGAAAAGTCATTTCAGCAAATCAATCCATTTCAACAAAGCTTAGAGGAAGAGATGCCTGAAGATGGGTCCCAAACCTGAACATGGACGAGGGACCAGAGGTGTCTCTGCCAGTGGCAGAGGGGAAGAGAAAGACACTGTAGGCTAAAAGCCATGTTGGGCAGCAGAAACTGCAGACCTTTCCCCAAGTTCCAGGGACTGTTTGTGTCTGAAACTCTACCTGAAAGCAGGTGTTGTCCCCAGTGAACTGGCGACCTCCTAACTGATCAAATTAGGCTGTGAAGATCGGAGCAGGAGTGCGGGAGGAGCAATGACTTCCTACCAAGCACGTACCAAAACTCAGGGCCAGACCTTGATGACAGGGGATTTCTATTTTAAATGGAACTGACTCAGTCTCTCACTCTTCTTGCTGGTCTTTGTCACCATCACAGCCACCCCCACCCGGAGGTGTTTGCACAAGGGGCATGGCTGGGCCCTCGGGCTGAGACATAGGATGGGGCTGCCACGTCAAGTCTCCTCTGCATGGGATTCTCTCAACTGGCAGTGACAAAACAGTTTTGGGGCAGGTTTTGGATGCATCAACAATTATTATTGCAGGATCTTTCACCTCCCTAACATTTTTCTCTTCGCCTTCCACAAGACTCAGGCAGAGTTACTGCTTTTTAGCTGTTCGTTTTCACTCTGGGTGTCTTCTCTGACTGCTGTCAAAGTGTTGGGAAAGGAGGAAGATGTGAGGTGTCTGCTGGCATCACCTCACGCTACAGGAGTGGGCTGGCACTCTGGGCTGGCAGCAGCGTCCTTGCACCGCCTGGCAGCACTGCCACCTGCCTGGCAGCCCGTCCTCTCCCCCGTCCTGGCACCTGACACGGCACTAACTGAAATACCTGCCCGTGGTATCTTATCTGCCAGCCTCTGCACACTGGGAGTGGGGAGATGGCCCAGATATTCCATTTCGTGGGTTTCCTATGTCCACAGCCACCGGCTCGCCAGAGCACAGGCACACAGGGCTGGAGCACCCTGGCTGTGCCCCACTGGCTCTGCTCAGCACTGGCCCCCTGCTCTCCCACCCCATTTTTGGGGTCACTCAGCACCCTGCAGACAAACGGATGGCAGGTCCTGAGGTGCTGGAAATCCTCCAGAGCTTTGTCACGTTGATACCTTAGGTTTTAACTTTTATATTTTTCCAATCCTGCCCTGCCCAGTGTAACTCTGCAGTTCCCTGGAGCTCGTTAAGTGCTGTTCTCTCATGCTCACACAGACAGAACAAACCTGTAACTTGCTCTCCAAGGACACCCAGAAAAAGAACTGTAAACCTTCATCTTGGGGAGAGGGGGGCAAGCTTGGGGAAATTCCATCCTTGGCTGGGTTCTGGTTGGTGAATTTATGTTGATATAAAAGTGTGAAGAACTTGTGACCTGTTGTCCATTTTGGGATCCACTGAGGCAGGACCTCTGGAGCCCAAAAGGGTACATCTGAAGGCTTTTCAAATAAATTCTTCCTTTATTCCTGTCTAGTCTCAGTTTCTAGGTAGCCATTTAAGGCATCATTGTGATGCTCACAGAGTATTATCACTTGGATCTTGCTCTCCTGCTGCCCCCTCTGACCTTGCTCCCTGCTGGCAGCCCCAGGATTGCTCCTATACAGGGAGAGCAGAGACAGCTTTTAGTATTCTGAGTGTTCCAGACAGGAGAGAGACCTGCTAGGCTGGGCAGGACATGGTCCCCTGCATGACCACAATTAGGACTTAAGACACCCTGGTAGGACCAAGGGACCATCTGCCCCAAATACAAATAGTCCCCAGGAGTGTGCTGAGATTGCAGCCAGCCCTGGCCCCCTGCTCCATCACAGAATCATGGAATCTCCTGAGTTGGAAGGGACCCACAGGGATCGCAGAGCCCAGCCCCTGGCCCTGCACAGACACCCCAACAATCCCACCCTGGGCATTCCTGGCAGCACTGTCCAAACACTCCTGGAGCTCTGGCAGCCTCGGGGCTGTGCCCATTCCCTGGGGAGCCTGGGCAGTGCCCAGCACCCTCTGGGGGAAATAACTTTTCCCTGATCTCCAGTCCGACCCTCCCCTGGCACGGCTCCATGCCATTCCCTCAGGTCCTATCACTAGTTAGGTCCTATCACAGAGGATGGTGTGAGGACTGGGGCTGGCTTTGTTCCCAGGTGGTGCATCTGGCTCTGTGGAGTGGGCAGGAAAGGTCCCAGTGTGATCATGGGACATCCATGCCCATGGCTGTGCTGCCAGGGACAGGGACAGAGGGGTCAGGAGGCTTCCTTGGAGCTCAGTAGCTTCTCCCATGGAAGAAGAGCCCCAATCCTGGCTGGCATTGGACATCTGCCAGCCAAGTGATCCATCTCACCAGCTCCTCAGCAATTGCCCAAAGCTGTGAATAGCAGAGACATCCCCCACCTACAGTCACGAGTGCTGTCAGCACCAAGCTGCAGTTGCTGCCTTGCCTCCTTGCACCCAGGGTGCTGCCACACCTGAGAGATACCAGCAGGATATCGTCACCTGGTGACTCAGGGCCACCGGCTTTGGCTCTGAGCTGGAGCCTCTGACCTGAGCCTAGGGGAGAATATCTTGCAAGCTGCTGGCCCCACCTTACTGTGGCACTGGGGAGCTCCAGGCCTCTGTGGGTCACTGGCTGAAGGCCGTGTGGGTCAGAGGGTCAGTGCTGAGCAATTCACTGTGTGGGACCAAGTCACTGGAGAGTGGGGAAAACTGCACAAGGAGCCTGGGGATTTCTCCACCCTCTCCCTCTGTCTCTTCTGCTGCCACAGCCATAGCTAACAGCTGTGTCCTGCAGGTGGGAGGGCTTGGAGCCTGGGATGGATGGTGCTAGCAGCCTCAGGAATCCCACTTGCGCCTCTGTGCTTGTGACTGGCCTTGTTGATACTGAGGGTGTTGGGGTAGAGCAGCTCCAACACTGGTGGAGCACAGTTTGCCCACCTGTGGACACATCCTCGTGGCTGTAAAGTGGGCATCCCAAAGTACAGAGAGTCTGAAAGGTAATAGTATTGGTAGGGAGGTTTTTCCCTTCCTGCATCACTCTTCAAGCATCCCAGGCAGTACCCTGGGAAACAGGACTTTGAAGGTAAAGGCTTAGAGGAGATTCCCTTCCTGTCCTCGGCCCTTCCCTGAGCCTGGTCTGTGGATACCCTCAGAGCACATGGTGCTGATGCTGTGCAGCTCTGGGACCTCAGGGGGCTGCAGCCCCCCAATCCACACAGCATCAGCACAGTGCCAGCACTGCAGTGCCCTGCGGTGGGCACAGGTACCAAGGGTACCAAGGGCAGAGCGCAGACAGATGCCAATCTCCTCCCACGACCTCCTACCTCCAAGGACCCTGGCAGAACCTTTTTCCCCACTTGTGCACAGCAGTGGGGATGGGACCTGCTCCATGGGACTCCCTGGTATGGCCCTGCCTGTATGTGGCTTCAGCAAGGCTTCTCTGGCTCCAGAGCAAGGCTGCAGTGGAATTGGGGATTGTAGGGCAGGGCACAGCCCAGGGGCACAGACAGGCTGTGGGCAGTAAGAGCTGCCCTGGGGACACAGCCATGCCCTGTGACCAGGACATTTCCAGGGGGAAGGACAGGTTTTGGGGGGCCAAGAAGTGTGATGGTGACCTTGGTGGGGGTAGTATGGAAACCCCCAGCCTGGCTGGGGCCTGGAGAAGGGAGTGCAGTGGCAGGGGCGTGGCACAGGATCCCCAGCCCTCATTTGCATGTGTGCAAAGCAGGGAATTTTCCATCAGCAAGCAGCTGAAATTTCTGCACGGTGACCTTTGTCCCCAGCCAGGCTGGGGAGCCCACGGCAGCTGACAAATGTCACTGTGGTGCCCTGCTCCCCCCCAGTGCCGTGGGTCAGCCTGAGCTGTGGGCAGCCAGGGGACAGTGTCCTGCCCCCACTGCTTGCGCTGCCAGCTCGGAGCCAAACCAGCAGGACCCCACAGAGCTCCCCCAGGGTGGGCACTGCTCCCCTTGGCCCCAGCCAACACTGGGCATCTATGCCCCCAGCCGCCCCTGCCCCAGCCCCTGGTGCTGACCCAGCCCCACGGGAAGGGCTGAGCTGTGGCACAGGCTCTGGGGAGTCTGCTGGTGGAGGATGGACAGACGGACATTGCTGGGGTTACTCAGCACATCACAGCATCAGGCCCTGATGCTGGGGTCAGGTGCTGCCTGTGGGTGCAGGATGGGCAGTATCTCATCAGGATGGAGAGGGTGAACTGTCTGAGGGCAAGAAGTGGGGCAACGAGAAGAGAAGAATATGGGTTGGAGGTCTATTCAGAAGCCCTGCAGCTGGGCGACCTGTGGTCACCACCCCCAGGGAGCTGACAGCTCCTGCAGGCAGGGCTGCCAGTGCACAAGGAGCCCTGGATGCACCCCAGCCTCCCCCAAAGCTCCCAGCCTGCCTGGCTCCATGCTGGGCACAGACCCCGCAGGAGGGGGTGACACTGGTCCACCTGCTGCCAGCCTTGGAGCCCGCAGCCCTTGGGGTGTGTCTGTGGCCCTGAGAAGCACACAAGGCACAGCCTGCCCGCACAGCACCTCCCCCTCCTCGCAGCGTTCCGAGGAAACACAAACGGCATTATTCCTGGGAAGCACAAATCACCTTGACTTTTGCTCAGAGCCCTGGAACACCTGGGCCAGAGCGTGGCTGGCTCAGGGTTCCACAGCTCTGTGAGCAGGTTGCTTTCCACAGGTGCTTCCCCAGTGCCAGTGCCTTGGCCAGCAGCCACAGGTCACCCAGTGTGCCACCACCAGCTAAATGGCAGCCCCAGCACAAGTCACCCAGCACAGACTCTCTGCTCTCAGAGCTCCCCCATTCCCCTCCTGTGTTTCTCTGGAGCCTCAGTGTGCACCATGGCCAGCTGGGCTCAGACCCCCGTGGCTGCAGGAGCTGCTGGCGGTCACTGGGAGCAGCCAGGGATGCTAAAGCACCCTGGGAGTGGTGCTAGAAACAGGGGGAATGTTCACAAGGGTGAAAATTCACAATGTGAATGTTCAGAACCCTTCACAAGGGTGGCTCCAAGGCTCGGGGGAGCTGCTGCTGCACCCCGTGTCACCCAAACCCAAGCTCCACACAGCACTGGAGCCCCTGGGCACACTGTGTGATGGCCAGAGGTGGGGACACAGCAGCGAGGGAATGTGAGGTTTGCCCACAGCAGGGAAAAATGATGGATTTCTTGCTAGAGCCAGAGGGACTGAAGTGAGACAACTGAAGTGAGACAAACCAAATACTAATCTCAAAAGAAAGGTAGTGGACTTGAAGATAATTTATTTTCTACACTTAACTTAGGAGTGTTTTTGCTCCAAGTCACATTTTTGCATTTGTGAGTTTCCCCTGACATTTACAGGGAACTTGGAAGTAAATCACCAAGGGGGGGTCCACCAAAGGGGAGAGCTCAGGGTCTCTCCCAATGGCCTTTTGCTGTTTCCAGACCGTTGCTTGTTTAATTCCACAGGAAAATACTGCCTGTGCCCTAAGCTGACCTTGCTGTGGGTTCTCAGTTCCTCTCAGAACACAACGTGACCACCCCGATGCAGCCAGGAGTGCAGCCCCTGCCCACAGAGCTGAGAACAATCCCCTGCACAGCCACAACACCGAGCCTGGAGTGCCTGCATGTCCCTGGGCTGTTCCCTGCCAGGCAGCCCCAGGAACTCACCTCCTGCTGTGGCTCAAGGAAAATCCCACTGTGGCTTTGGTTTTACCGCTGTAGAATGGGTTTGAGTGTTCCTGTCATGCTTTACACCCGTGACTCCTGGGAATCCCGCTCTCGGGAGCAGGGCTGGGATCCCACAGGAGCCCATGGAGGCCACAGGCTGTGAGTTCACTCCAGCAGCACTGGCAGCAGTGAGCTCAGTGCAGTGTGGTGTGGCTGGATGGGAGCAGCTTTTCATTATCTCTAGGGAGCAGGGGAGCAGAAACTGCAGCTCCAGAGCCTGTGCTGGCTCCCGGCTGGCACCATGGTGTGCAGGTCAAACCCTGAGGGTGCTTCACTCCCCAAACCCCCAACTTGCCTTGCACACCATCCCTGCAGGGAGCAATGACAGAGGCTGGGACTGCAGTGGATGAGTTTCTCTGACCTCCTCCTTGGCTCTGCAGGAAGCCCCCGTGTTCCCCTCCCATGTTCCATTGTCACCCTCTCGGAGGAGCCCAGCAGGGTGCAGGATCAGTGCCATGGGGACACTGAGGGGAGCCCCCAGGCTGAGTGGAGCAGGCTCAGCTTTGAGCACCGGTGACATAGGGGTTGGCACAGACACTGGGCTGGCCTCAGCCCCTGGTGGGAGGGCTAAAACATCACAGTATGGGGAGTATCATCCCTCGGGACAAGGGGAGACAGCAGCCCTGGGGACCGCCAGCAGCAGCCATCTGAGTGCCAGGTTGCCTGCAGCAGCAGCCTCTGTCTGTTTATCGTGTCCCCTCCCTGCCCTGTCCCTCCTTTCCCAGGCAAACAGGCGTGTACCAGCCTGGTTATGGCTTTGCTCCCGCAGCCCGACTGTTTGTGGAAACAAAAGGGAACTTTTCCTCCTCCCATGGGGTATTTGGGCCTCACGTGCCCTGACTCTCTCCCGCAGGAGAGGTGCCATGGGGTGAGGGGCCACGGGGGGGGTCTAGAGCAGTGTCCCCTGCCACCTCTACAAGGGACAGGTCTGCTGCTGCTGCGTGCTGGCAGAGACAGCTCGTGGCAGCCCTGGCAGCTCAGCAAAGCTCTCCAGAAGGCCGGCTGAAGCCTCACGGGGTTCTGGCATTGATTCTGATTTAAGAAAAAAAGATGTTTTCATTAAAAGATGAGGGGTGAAAGCGTCTGAGCGCTGCAGGGGAGCTGAGCTACGCCGGGTCTGCACTGTCAGGGTCTGATGAGGGACATGCTCCTGCCAGGAGCAGAGGAGCTGGACGGTGTTGCAGCAGGTGGGTGGTGGGTGCTGCACCTTCCCACGTGCCACACACACACACGGGAGAGCTGATTAACTGCTCCGATGACAAAGAGCTGGGAAGGGTCTCTGTATGGGGTCNTATTTGGGCCTCACGTGCCCTGACTCTCTCCCGCAGGAGAGGTGCCATGGGGTGAGGGGCCACGGGGGGGGTCTAGAGCAGTGTCCCCTGCCACCTCTACAAGAGACAGGTCTGCTGCTGCTGCTGTGTGCTGGCAGAGACAGCCCGTGGCAGCCCTGGCAGCTCAGCAAAGCTCTCCAGAAGGCCGGCTGAAGCCTCACGGGGTTCTGGCATTGATTCTGATTTAAGAAAAAAAGATGTTTTCATTAAAAGATGAGGGGTGAAAGCGTCTGAGCGCTGCAGGGGAGCTGAGCTACGCCGGGTCTGCACTGTCAGGGTCTGATGAGGGACATGCTCCTGCCAGGAGCAGAGGAGCTGGACGGTGTTGCAGCAGGTGGGTGGTGGGTGCTGCACCTTCCCACGTGCCACACACACACACGGGAGAGCTGATTAACTGCTCCGATGACAAAGAGCTGGGAAGGGTCTCTGTATGGGGTCCCACAGGAGATGTTTATTGCAGCCACTAGCATAAAGAGCTCCATGAACTAAGAGAAAGAACGTGGGAGGGTCCAGCTTTATATACGGGGTCCTTAGGGGTGGGGAGAGCATCAGGAACCAATCATCTGAGGGCACAGGGGCGGGGCACAGGCAGGGCCAGGGTGTGGCAGCCAATGGGGAAACAGAGAGGGAGTGGCTAAGGAGCAAGGGCCAATGGGGAAGCAGGGAAGGGAGAACATTCTGGGGCAGGGACATATAAGGGAGAAGGGGTGGGGAGGCCAATGGGCCAATCAGAGAAGCAGAACTGGGGTATATTTGCATATTAGAACAGGGAACCCTGGGAGACACTATTTGTGTGTCCCTAACGTGGGGAGCTCTAGTTTCTCTAGTTTAGGGTTCATCCCACCCAGGGGCTCTGTCTGACCCTTGCTCTGTGGGCTCATCAGCCTCCACAGGATGGGTCTGGCATCCCCAGAGCTCGGCGTGGGGATGCTCTGTGTGATGGCCCTGCAAAGAGAGGCCTGAGGTCATGGGCAAGAGCCTCAGTGCCAGGGTGTTGGGGTGCTGCACGCCACGGGGGACAGAACAGCTTGTCCCTGACACCCTGCTGTTCTCTCAGCCTAAGGCAAACAGCTTGGCATCACTGGCCAAAGGCATCTCCTGGCAAAGATTGTCCTCATCCTGCGCACAGGCAGCCCCATCTACCCTCAGGACATCACCCCCACAGCCTATCCCACTGTCCATCCCACTGTCCATCCCACTGTCCATCCCCACAGCCCATCCCCACTGTCCATCCCCACTGTCCATCCCGCCGTCCCTCCCCACCCCCCC
>VZTN01037885.1:397387-411127 GCA_013400515.1 Erpornis zantholeuca | reverse complement strand
GGGCCCAGTTCAGTAACAGCGCTATCCCTTAAATTAAAAAATTAAAATATATATACATATATATATACTGTATACACAGACAACAACAGAACAGTGCCAAAAGGGAGGGGGAGAGAGAGGGGAGGAGAGGACAGGGGCAGAGGAGGGCAGTCGGACATCTTCTTTACAATAAAAACAAGGACTCTGCCCCAATGTGAGCAGAGTCTGGGGTCCCCTAAAAATACCCATCTAGAGAGAGAGCTGGAGGGACAGAGCAGGAGAGAGGGGCGTGGGCTTGTACAATGGCATCTTCCCAATCCGAGCCAGGCCCGCGGGACCTCAGCTTCGCCTGGACTTCGAGTGCTGGATAAGCCACTGTAGGGTGATGTCTGCAGAGGCAAGGGGACACTTAGAGCCTCTGGCTGTCACCTCCTCCCACAGCTGGGCAAGCACAAGGGCATGGGCTGCCCCCCATGCCCCCCAGGAGCCCAGCCCATGGCACTCACCAATGTTGTCCTTTTCTTTGCAGGAGATGGAATAGCAACAGATCTCTCGGTCCTGGATGGCAGAGAGGTTCCTGTGGGAAAGGAGCAAGTGCTGGCTGCAGACTCTGAGCCGTGTGGGATGGTCATGGGAGACACTTCTGGGCAGCCCTTGAAGGGTCCCTTTGGACAGGGCACACTGGAGGGGCAGCAGCTCCCCAGGTTCTCCAGGAGCTGCACGTGGGTCAGGCGAGGGCACCATCGCTCTATGCCCGAGGGGCAGGGGTGCTCTGGGGGGCTATGTGACAGGGCAGGAGGGACCCGATCCCACGGAGACCCTGGCCACCAAATCCCATAGGTCCCCCCCAGCCCTGCAGCCAGACAGGGCAGGGAGGTTTTGGGACTGGCACAGGGCTGGCAGCATGGGAGCTGCACAGGTGCCCATGGCCAGGGGTGCTCGGAGGGGTAGCTGAAGGGCAGGAAATGCTGTGGAGCAGTGCAGCATTCCAGATCCCCACTGTGGAGGAGCCCAGGGCCACTGTCCAGTGCGGTATCTGGGGGAGACCAGCTCCAGCAGCCAGTGCCACGCTGTGCCAGGCCCCCACGCCACCATGTGGCACATGGGACCCAGTCCTGGCGCTGGTGGTTCCAGCTCCTCTCTGTCTCCACAAGGCGTCACCT
The DNA here is from genome assembly GCA_013400515.1 of Erpornis zantholeuca. Taxonomy (NCBI): domain Eukaryota; kingdom Metazoa; phylum Chordata; class Aves; order Passeriformes; family Timaliidae; genus Erpornis; species Erpornis zantholeuca. Next base: position 409,985 of record VZTN01037885.1, on the reverse strand, counting down.
CGGACACCCTCGGCCACCTGTCTCTGCCAGCGCACCCCAGGCACCGTGGTGCCACCCCAGAGGGGTGATGGCACTGGTGGGGACACGGCAGAACGGGGAGGGGTCACACTCACATCTTCTCAATGAGCTCCTTCTCATCCAAGGCACCGGGCAGGTCCCGCTTGTTCCCCAGGACGAGGACCTGCAGGGCAGGACAGGGGACACCTGAAGCACCAGGCAGGAACCTGCTTCTGCCACTCAGTAGCAGAGCCTGCTTGTGACACCACACAGCCCCAGCTACACTCCACTAGGATGTCCCAGAGAGAGAAACCCCCTTCAGCAGCACTCAGGAGGCAGAGCACTTCAATTAACTGCCTTAATTAGCCTGTGCACAGCATCTCCTGTGCACTCTCTACTCCCAGTGCGGAGATGGCCCCATGGCACACCCTCTCTCAAGGGCACCAGCATCTGCTGTGCCATCCGGGACATTCTCCCAGGAGCCTCTCACTGTCTCTGAGCCAAAAGTCAAGCGAAATGGCCAACCCTGACATTACCCAGCAGGAGCAAGCTGTGGATGCTGGGCAGAACCCCAAACCAGGATCAGCCGTTTGTGCCATCACTGATCTCTCCTTCAAGGCTCTCCACAGCCACAGAGCATTCTCAGATTGTGTGAGGAAAATAGCCACGGAGCAGGACAGGTTTGTCCCTCTGGAGCAGCCATGTGACTGTCACCTGACGGGGCAGTGCTGAGCCTGTGGCTGCCCGACTGCACCGAGCTCTGCAGCAGCACAGCATGCAGCATCCCCTGTTGCAGCCTGGAGCCTTGTTCTCAGTAGAGAGCCTTCAGAGGCCTGCAGCTGCAGTGTGGTATGTCAGGAGCTTAATTTAGCTGGCAGCGGGCATTTGGGATGTGTGGCAAGATCTCCATTAGCTCCTGTGAAGGGATGCTGATTTGGGGCGGTTGGTGCACATCCCACCCAACATGTACCATGTGCCCAGCACTGCACCATGTCCCTCCTCCTGCACGTGTCACAGTCCAGCAGCTCCTCTCCAGGAGAGAGGACCTTCCTATCACACCATAAATCAGGTGCAAATCCATGTGAGAGGACAGATTTCACCCACGGGGCCTGACCCATGCCCTAAAGCTGCCTCTCTGTTGCTTGGCCCAATTCTGACCTAGAAAGTGTCACTACCCCAGCCAGCTCCCTCAAAAGTGCAGAGATGCCTCCAAGAAAGGGGAACCCCTCCCTGAATCTGCCCTGCAAGCCCTGGCAGTCCCCAGCCCCAGGACTCACCGGGATGCCCTGGAGCTGCGGCTTGTCGAGCAGGTTGTGCAGTTCGTTCTTGGAGGCCTCAATCTTCTCCTGGTCAGCAGCATCCACCATGTACCTGCAAGGGAAGGGACAACCCTGAGCACAGGTGCCCAGGTCTCCACGTCCCCGTGCTGTGCTGAGCTCCGTGCCACCCCCAAGCCTCCTCCCACGGCAGCTCGCTGTGGAAGCTCGCTGGAAACTGGGCCAGCATGTGCAGGTGGTTGATAACAGGGTCCTTCCACCAGGATGCCTCTTCCCAAGGATGGCTGGGGAGCTGAGAGCCCCTCACATCTCCCAGGGGAGTGGGGGACCTTGCACCTTGTCCCTTCAGGTGTCAACCTGCTGACAGCAGGGACAGGCTGGGAGAGGGAAGCCGAGGCAGGAGGAGCTGCAGGACATGTGGTGTCTCCGTGTGCCCAGTGAGACTCAGGTGCACATGGCAGCTCCCAGGCAAACACCCAGGACAGAGGACAGAGAAGGCAAGAGAAGCTGAGGATGGAGAGGTGACAGTGACCCAAGAAGGGGAAGGATCTCCTCATCTCATTGATGGAGCAATCTTGGGAGGGGCCATGGAGCCCACAGACATGAAGCTGGTGGCCAGCAATGCTCCTCTGAGCACAAGGGGAGATTTGGGAATGGATTTCCTTCTTACAGACCAACTTTTATCCTGCAAAGGATGTCAGTGAAGCCAAAACTTGGGTGAGGAACCGATCAAAGCAGCCTTGATTTCAAAGATCCAGAAGCTGGGAGAGAAGGAGTGAGAAATACCAGCTCATCAGACTTTGGGGAGTTGTGTAAAAATAGGGAGAGAGCTACTAACGACTAAAGTGCTTAACACAGGAAAATGGGAACGCTGTGCCAGAGGGAAAATCACCCCCAGGGCCTGCCCCAGCCCTTGGCATGATGGGCAGGGGAGAGGGCTGAGAGCAAAGGGAAAGGGACACGACACAGCTCGAGGTGATGAGGGCAGACTGTAGCGTGACCTGGATGCTGAGAGCTCCTTTTGTTTCCTGACAACCACGTTGGCCAAAATTATGACATTATGGAAGGAAGCAGCAAAAGGAGTGAGAAAACAGAGATTTTGACGTTTTCAGCAAAGCTCATTGCAATAAAACCCTCCTGCAGGTCCAAGGCCTTGTCCCACCATGGTGACAATCTGCAAGGGCAGGAGCAGACACCGCTGTCCCAACATGCAGAACAAGCAGTACCACACTCCTCCTCACCTGGAGCTGGGAAGGGCAGCACAGAAACCAGCCCTTCAAAGCTCAGGGTACGATCACTTGGGAAAAATCCCATCAATCTCATTTTCTGCCTGGCTTTAAGGAACCCTAGTATGGCATCCCAGGATCAGTATTTGTCCTTTGGAATAGGCAACCTGCTTCCTGTGAGTGCCTTGCCAGGCTCACCCCAAGCCTGACTCCCTGGGATTGCTTTCACTGTGCTGTTTGCAAGCAGGGGATGCCCAGGGACACTCAAGATTTGCTGACTCGGTAGCGGGTGTTGCACTGAGACTCCTGCTCTCAGCACAAGATTTATCTGGCAGCACATGAACATCCTGACCTGGAAAGCAGCCTCTGGGAAGGGCTGAGCCCCATCACTGGGCTCTGCTCAGCCCCAGCAGAGGGCAGCCAGAACAGAGGACGAGTGGGAGCCTGGAAGGGTAAGATCTGAGGGACAGAGCTGGACTGATCAATGCTGGAAGGGGAGAGAAGGGTCTGCCACAGCTGGAGGGACCTGGCTGTCCTTTGCTCAAAGCCCATGTAGACATCAGTCCCCAGGGAAGTATTTGGAAAAAAGGAGGCTCAGGGGGGACCTTCTCAGTCTCTCTAATTCCCTGACAGGAGGCTGGAGCCAGGTGGGGGTCGGGCTCGTCTCCCAGGAAACAAGCAACAGGACCAGAGAAAATGGCCTCAACTTGCACCAGCAGAGGTTCAGGTTGGATATTGGGGAAAATTTCTGAATTTCCTGAAAAGGGTGGTCAGGCCCTGGCACAGCCACCCAGGGCAGTGGTGGAGTCACCATCCCTGGAGGTGTTCAAAAACCATCTGGGCACACAGTCTAGTGTGAATTTGGTGGTGTTGGGTTAACAGCTGGACTGACTGATCTTAGAGGCCTTTTCCACCCTTAATGATTCCGTGCTGATTCAGTGATTCCAACCCTTGGCACAGGTGTCTGTCTCCAGCAGCAAAGGCACCGCAGCTGCCCAGGCCCCCCAGCACCCTGGGGTGGGGTGATGCCCCCGGCCAGTGGCGAGGCTCAGCATCAGCACGTGGGTGACAGCAGGGCCCAGGATACTCACACGATGGCACTCACCCCATGGCACTCTCCCCACCCCGGATACTCATCCCCCAGATACTCACCCCATGGCACTCACCCCCCAGATACTCACATGATGGCACTCACCCCATAACACTCACCCCATGGCACTCTACCCCCTGGGATACTCACGATGGCATTCACCCCATGGCACTCACCCCATGGCACTCCCCCCATGGCACTCTCCCCCCAGGATACTCACACCATGGCACTCACCCCANATGATGGCACTCACCCCATAACACTCACCCCATGGCACTCTACCCCCTGGGATACTCACGATGGCATTCACCCCATGGCACTCACCCCATGGCACTCCCCCCATGGCACTCTCCCCCTGGGATACTCACACGATGGCACTCACCCCATGGCACTCCCCCCATGGCACTCCCCCCATGGCACTCTGCCCCCAGGATACTCACACGATGGCACTCACCCCATGGCACTCCCCCCATGGCACTCCCCCCATGGCACTCTGCCCCCAGGATACTCACACGATGGCACTCACTCCACGGCAGTATCGCTCCCACATGCTGCGGAACCGTGGCTGCCCCCCGATGTCCCAGAGCTGTGACAGGAGATGGCAGCGTTACCCCCACAGTCCCACCCAACACTCTTCCTCCCCCGTGTGCCCACCCGGGGCATTTTGGCCACGCACCAAGCCCACCCCTACCCTCTCCTGTTCAGCTCAAACCTCAGGAGGAGACTCCTGACTTGATAAAGAAGGGAGAAACCTCAGGAAGGGCAGCTGGAGGATGCTGAATCCCCCTGTGGTGTGCCTCTGCTGGCATGGAGGGACCCCCTGGCCCAAGCTGGGGGCTCCTCCCCATACCCATCACACCTCCTGGCATTGCCCTGAGGCATTTCCCATTTCAGAACATTCTGCACACTCTCAGAAATGTTCCTGCAGCAGCCAGAGATCCCCCAGCCAGCTTTTCAAGCCTGTCCAACATCTATTTCCCAGTACAGTCCCGGGCCCTTGAAAGACCCAGAACAGGCAGAATCCTCCTCTTCCTTTGCTCCCAAGGCAGTGACCACCACTGCAAGCCATGCTCTGTTTTTCCCAGGACTACCACCCTCAGCAAGGTGACCACATCCCTAAGACCCAGAGGTATGAGGAAACCTCCAGCTTTGCAGCCCGGACTGGCTCTTATTGCACAAGTCTGCATCTCCTACACCCCTTCCCACCACCTCCTCTGGGGGGTACCTGCAGGAGCCTAACAGGGCAAATCTTTCCCTTCCAGATGGTGGAATCACAATCCCTGGAAATGTTAACAAAACACGTGGATGTGGCACTTGGACACATGGTTTAGTGGTGAACATGGCACTCCTGAGGGAACATTTAGACTCGATCTTAAAGGGATTTCCCAGCCTTAATGATGCTATGCTTTCATTCTGTGAGCTGCAGCTGGGGTCCCTGGAATTCTTCCACGTCCAGCAGAACAGCCACCAATCTCCCTCACCTCCATCTTTCATCCCAAGAGCCCTCACCAGCACTAACAGCTGCATCTTACCTTTATGGTAACATTCCCTTTGGTGATCTTCCTCATGTTGAAGCCCACTGTCGGGATCATGTCTTCATTGAACTGTCCTGACTGCAAGCAACAAGGTGAAACAGCGTTAGGAGGCAGAGGAATGGGGCCAGCCTGCCCTGGCAGGGCAGCAAGGCTGACAGCCTGGGATAACCCCAAAGGCTCTGCCAGCCCTGCCGTGGGCACAGTGCACCCCTCCTGCAGCTCCACACCGGGAGCACAGAGCCCAGGAGACACGGTGCCACCAGGACAATGGGAATGCTGTGTGTCCTGGTTCTGGCCCAGAGTACCACCTGACATCACTGCCATGGCCAGGGAAAAGGGACTCTCCCTCTCTTCCAAGAAGAATGGAGCTCTTTTCCAGCTGGGAGAAAGCCTGGTGGGCGGAGGGGAGCCATTGTTTCATTGTCCCGGGCTTGGTGAGCATATTGCATGTAAATCACTCTCTTTGTACACTTGTGTTATTAGTAGTGTTGCTCTTACTGTTTTCTTATCTCGCTGCTGTTTCTAGTAAATTGTTCTTATCTCAACCCATGATCTTTGCCTTTTGTCCTTCCAATTGGAGGGGGGAGGCGAAGCAAGGAGCAAACACCGGGAGCACCCAGCTGGGGACTGCAGTTCCTGAACCATGTGGCTGTGGCTGCTGCAATGGCACAGGTGTCCTGGGTGCCCCAGTGCAGTCCCCAGCCCTGCAGCGAGCTGCCAGCCTCAGCCCTGGGCGCTCTGCTGTCCCGGTGGGATTCCCAAGCCCTTTGTGGGAGGAGGCTGAGACCTTGGTGCTGTGCAGTGACCTCTGGTGAGGCAGCCCTGCCAGGGGCTTCAGGCTGGGCTTCTCACCCAGGGAGCCACCTCCTGCTCCAGCTCCTTTCCAGCTCAAAGTCTTGGGGGCACCAGCAAGTTTCGTGCTTGGGATCATTTATGGCCCAGCTCAAACCAGACTGACTTCTGCTTTCAAGCGAGTGCTGTCTGCACTGGTACCCCAGTCCTGCGTCCTGCCTGTGTGGGGTGACTTGGGGGTCACAAAGGGCCCCCCATCCCCTCCCCAGGAGCTGCTCCCAGTGCAGCTCCAATGTCTGTTGAGTTCATGCATCAGATGCAGGAGATCCCTGCGGGGTTGAGCATCCCAGTGCCGCTGTGGAAGGGGTTAGGCCTGTTGGAGCAGGCAGCAGGAACCATTCCTGTGCCGATGCTGGCTCACAAGCCCACATGCCCAGGAGCAGGCTGAAGGGTCTGCTAAAGCCCACCCCACCCTCCAGTTTGCTGCTGCAATCCCAGCTGTGCTGCAGGACGGGACCAGGTAGAGCAGCACAGAGGGACAGATGGGCAGTCCTGGCAGGGATGTGGTATCTCTGGGGCAGGACAGGAGCTGGCACAGCCCTTCCCTGGGACTCACATTGGGCTTATGGCCTGTAAATGCACCCTGGGGGAGGCCATGCTGCAGAATGCTGAGGAGCCAGTAGGGAAGATTGTTTGACAGCCAGGATAATGCAGCTGTGGGGATTTTGGCCATCAGTGCCAGAAACCTGCAGGAACCACCAACCATGGCCAAACTCATCCTAGCAGGTCCTTACTACCTTAAAACCTCCGTTTCTGAGGGCTTTTCTCCTAGTTAACACAAACCTCAAAACGGGAAGTCAGTTTATGCTATTTTCTCATAAGCACATTTTTGTGCCTGGTTGAGTCTGTGGCTCCTCCGGATGCACCACATGAGCAAGCAGCCAGGCTTTTCCTGACCTCTTCCAAACGCTCTGCAATACACACTGCTTCCCTTTTTCATATCCCTTTTGTATTCAGCAGCGAAACACAGCAGCCAAGGGGTGTTGAGCACCCAAAGCACTGCAGGGAGAGGAGGGGAAGCAGGCAGGGATCCATAGGGGATGTCGCCTATGGCCTGAGATTCAACACTCAGCTGAGCTCTACGAAACTAAGAAATTCTCAGGCTTTGATCAGTGGGCACGGAGAGCAATTGCTGAAGAGCTCTTGGAAGCTGCAGGCACCTCCCTCAGGGATCCCAGACCACATCGTGGGATCTGCTGGCTGTGCAAAAGCCACACACAATAGGGTTCCGGTGGGATAGAAGCTTCTTCCAGGAAGAGGTGGGCTGCAGGAGCCAGGAGTCACCTCCTCTTTCCTCCATGGGTGGGAGAGAGCATGTCTGTATGAGTGACCACAGCCTTGCTCCCTGCCCCAAGCCCCTCTCCCACTGCAGCACCTGCCTCCAGGCTGCCCACGGCCAAGGGGCTGAAACAAAACCACTTGAGCTGTCCAAAACAGGCCGAGCTGGGAATGCAGTGTCTTGTGGTCCAGGATGGCTCACACATGCTCCTCCCTGTCCCATCTTGCATGTGCTCCTCCTCCACCAGCTCCTCCTGCATCAGCTGCTCTCGGAAAGCAACTCTCAGTGGTGGAAACAGAGTGTTTCCCCTTCCCTCTCCAACTGCCCCTGATGCTGGTGCCTTCATCACATTTTCAACTCCCCGCAGGGTCCAGCCATCCCCAGCTGCACTGCCAGGACACCAGTGAGCACCCAGATGGAGACAAGCAAAAGCTTCACTGGACACATTCTTCCCCCAAATTTTGGTTATGAAATGAACAGAGCATCCATGCTGACCCCGAAGATGATGCCAAGCCACACCAATTGCTTAAGAATGGGATTCCACTGGGAAGTACAAAAATCGTTGCAGGCAAAATGGATTTTGTGGCTACAAATGGCAGATCAGGTCTTTACAGACTCCAGTTCATTGCTGGTTTGGCCAGGGTCACCCACGGCTCTGCCCAAACCACTCTGCCTTGGTGCCCTACCTGGAAGGCAAGTGACCTTTCTGCCCAGCCCCAACAGCAGTTGGGTTACTGGGAGAAGTGGCCAGAATTCAGCTTTGTCCAGGGCAGGCAGTGCCCCCAGCTCACGCTGAGCCCCATCCCCTGACACATGCACACTGGCACCATGTCACCTGCCACTTCAGCCACCACCCCTCGCTCACACAGGGCCCGGGAGCTCAGCTCGCTGGCACATGCAGAGGAGCCCCCTCAGCCTCCCCCAGCTCAGGTGAGCAGCATGCAGAGCTGAGGTGGCCAGGCCCTGCTCCTCACTGAACAACACTGAACTGATGTGACCTGCTCCAGATAAATCACTGCTGGCTGCTCTGCAGCCCTGCTCCCCAGAAGGCAGAGATGATGGAAGCCTACCCCTGGCCATGCAGTTGTGTCTCCACCAGAGCATGGCCCTCTGTGGGACAGAGGCAGGGGCCCAGAGCACCTCGGGTTGGGTGTCTCCCACCACTGCCTGGACCATCCCCACAGCTGCCCAGCCTGGCATTCCTGCAGGCATCTCCTGCTGTGTGGCACTTGAGTGCCTGCCAAACCCTGTCCAAGCTCTAACATGGAGGGAAACTTATCTATAAAAGATAGAAGAAAGAAATGTTTTATGATGCAAGAGGTGAGGCCCTGGCACAGGCTGCCCAGAGAAGCTGTGTCTGCCCCATCCCTGAAAATGTTCAAGGTCAGGTTGGATGGGTCTTGGAGCAAACCAGTCTAGTGGAAGGTGTTCCTGTATGTGCCTGCCAATGGTAGGGGTGTGGGACAAGGTGATCTTTAAAGGCCCCTTCCAACCCCAAATCACTCTATGATCCTGTCTCAGGAAAGCCACACTGTACTTTTTTTTTGGCTCACATTGACAGAGCTTGCAGCAGCAAGACAAGACCATGCCCCAGCTAGATCTCCTCCGCTTCCAGACCTATCGAGAAACCCCTCATAAAACCTACAGCCTTCTGCATTATGAAGCCAAAGTGCAGAGAATCACCTATGGAGGGCCCAGGGGCTGCATCTAGAGGCAGAGGGACCATGAGGCAGCATGAGAGCCCATAGCCACCTCCCACCCACCCCAGCCCTGTCAGACCCCACACAAGGAGCACATCCAGGGTTACTGGGAGAGGTGGGTGCCAAGACAGACCTGTGCAAATGCATCAGAACAATATCTCCCTGCTGCTTCCTCAGCACCTTCCTCTCCTCTACCTCCCCAGCAAACCCTGGGGACCTTGCAGACCTGGAGCTGCACTTTCCCTCCCAGGCTCAGGCACCAGAGCACATCCTGCCAAGATGGGTCAACTGGCTAGGGAGGGGTTGGCATGTGTCTGAGGATGGGTGGGAGCAGGCACTGAGCTCTGCAGGCCTCTGAGCCCCTATGGGGCCATGCCTCTCCTGGCAGCACTGTCGGAGAGCTGGCTACCTGCCACACCAGCCACCATCCTACCTGGTGCCACATGTGGGGCTGCTGTGGTTTCACAGGATGGGTCGGGTTGGAAGGACCACAGTGGGTTGGTCATCTGATCCAACCTCCCCTCCCAACCAGGATCATCCCAGAGCACATGGCACAGCATTATTCCCAGATGGTTCTGGAGTATCTGCAGTGAAGGGGACTCCACACCCTCTCTGGGCAGCCTGTTCAGTGCACAGTCACTGTACAGGGGAGAAGTTCTTCCGCATGTTCAGATGGAACTTCCTGGGCATCAGTTTCTGTCTCTTGTCCCATTGCTGCGCCCCAGGGAGCAGAGCCTGGTGCATCCTCTGACCCCTTCCTGCAGACACTGACAGACACTGATGAGAGCCTCTCTCACCCATCTCTTCTTGGCTGTTTGGCTGAACAGCCCCAGCTCCCCCAGCCTGTCCTCGTAAGAGAGACGGTCCAGTCCTCTCACCATCTTGCCAGCCTCCACTGAACTCACTCCAGGAGCTGCATGCTTCCTCTTGCAGCACTGGTCTGAATCACTTTCCAAGCAGGGCTGAAGCACAGGATGGTGCCCCACAGTTCCCACCACACATGTCCAACACCCCAGCACTTGTGGCTTCACTCTCCTGGAAGGCTCGAGCACAGGTAGAATGAGTGCAATGTTAAAAAGCAGCAACACTCTCTTGCTCTAACCATGGCCTGCACTGTCAGGTTTTGGGCCCCAGCACCTGCTGAGGAGCTCTCAACACCCTTGAGTCACCCTTGTCACCACCAGACTGGGGAAAAGGCAGCTAAAAGCCCACTGGCTTCAGGTTAAATCAAGACCACGTGTATTTGCAGTTTTCACTTCTCCTTGCAGACAAGACTTCAAGCCTCAGCTCTCAACAGCCAGGAAAAGAAAAAATAAGTCCTGGAAAGTCAAAAGTCCCCAGGCAGGTGACCCAGGAGGAGTCACCCTGATCACAGCTGCCTTCAGCAAAGCCCTTGCCTGGCACAACCACAGCCTGGCTGCAGGAGGGAACCACCCACCTTCCAGGGAACTGGAGTCCACCTCTCAGTCAGGTGCAGCTACAAATCCGGGAAGAAAAGGACAGTGCCAACCCCACCCCAGAGCAGCTCCAATCCCAGAAAGGCTTCTTGTGAGATCTCTCCAACAACGCCAAAATCCCATTCTTCTTCAATTCAGGTTCTTCCCCCCTGCAAAGCCCAAATCACAGCTATTTCCCCTTCCAACAACCCCATTGCAACACCCTAAAGTCAGGCGCTTCCAGACCTTCTCAGGCAGTTCTTGTCGAGTTGGCATCTTCTGTGTCATGCTTCTATTTCACTGTACCAAACGAGTCCTTCTTTCCAGGATGTCTTCTCAAAAGCTGGGGCCCCTATTTGTGTGCATCTGCCACAAAACTTGAACTTTCCAAATAACTTGAGAGGCCGAACTCGGCAGCCCGAGCCCGACTGCCATGTGAGGGTCTCAAACACCCCACCACAGACCTGACAGACCAGCAGGCCATGGTGCCAACTTCAGCCTCCTCAAGAGCTGCTATAATTCCTCGAGGTCCTTTTTCCCTACACCAGCAATCCTGGCTAAGCAGAGAGAGTCCTAGTGCATGGGTCTTGCCCACAATGAAACTGCCAGGTACAAAGTATTTACTTGCAGAAGCAAACCCCAGAAAGCCCCCACTGAGCCCTGTCTGCTCCAGATGTGGCTGGGAGAGGAGGAGGCATGTGGGGAACAGGGAGCCGAGCAACACCAACCCTTGGGATCTCCAGCCCTGTGCAGGTACAACAGCGCAGCAAGTCTGGGGTAAAGCCCCATCACCCTTCACAGCTTATCTGGATGATTAAAACTGACACTAAATTACTTTGCCATTTTTAAGGCAGCCTGGGTGCTGTTAAGAGGCAGCAGCGTCCAGAGGATCCAGAGCAGGAGCAGCCCACACGTGGAACCTCCATGTCCCACCCTGGCATGGGACTGCAAAAACTGACTATTAAACACACAGATGACAGGGAGAGGTCCCCTGAAAATAGGACTGGTGCTCAGAGTCACTGCCCCAGAGCTGAAACACTCCGTCCGCAAAGGCTGATGTTGGTTCATGGGGGGAACCACAAGGAGACTGGAAAACCAAGCAGGGACTTCCAGCAAAACAGCTCCAGAGCAGGAGTGCCATCATCTCCAGGATGAAAAGCATTTTTAAGTGTCCTCTCTCTGTCCCTAGATACTTCAGGAAGGACATTTTCATCCCTCAGCACCTCCCAAAGAGCATGGCTCCAGTGCAACGAAGCCTCCATATGAGCTGAAAATCCCCTCTGACGGCTCAGCAGCTTCCAGCACCTTGACCAAGCAGCAACAACTCACTCTGCTTCGGAGCCATGGCGAGCATGGACTTCAGAGCAACATGCAGGGACCAGGAGGCAACCAGGGCAGATCTGCACCCACCTCCCCCCCCGGAAGCAACAGCCCAAACCCACCCTTCAGGATCCTCCCGCCTGGCACCATCACATATTGAGAGGACAAGAACAACCCAAAAAGCAAGAGAGGAGAATGTGCCGAGCATCCCCATGGGCAAAGCCACGCCCTGGGCTTTGGGATCCAGGACGAGTAGCTCCCGATCCGCAGCTGGACGCAGGGACCCCGTGGACGAGGCAGCGCAGCCAGGGAGAGGCCAGGGCCGGAGGGGCCCAGGGCAGGTGCCGCTGCCCCGCTCGGGTGCAGAGCGTGTGCTGCTGCAAGAGCAGCCGGCACCCACCGGACGCTGCCGCTGGTGGAGGCTTCCCGAGGAAGGTCGCCAGGCAAACACCTCCTACACCGGCCCCCAGGCAAGGAACCCCGGTGGCACCGAGCCCGGCAGGGTCGTCACGAGGCCCCACCAGCGCGTCCCGGCGGCGGCAGGGACGATGACAAAGCGCCTGCTGTCAGGGGTACGAGAGCGGGAGCTTCCCGGCTCCCCGGGCCGAGCCTCCCGCAGCCCTGCCGGGCGGCAGTGACCGCCCGGGACACCGGCACCGGCANGCGAGGCAGTGCCAGGATCCTTCCCCAGGGCCTGCTCCGGCTGTGGCCGCGAGCACCGCGCTGGGCTCCGGGCGTGCTCCGGGAAGCAAACGCTGCGGTCTGCCTGGGTCTGCACCCCGCACCCCGCATTGTACCCCACTGCTGCACCCCGCATTGTACCCCACTGCCGCACCCCGCATTGTACCCCACTGCCGCACCCCGCATTGTACCCCAGCCGGCACCT
>VZTN01037885.1:368336-395758 GCA_013400515.1 Erpornis zantholeuca | reverse complement strand
ACAACCCCTGCACCTCCCTGAGCCCTGCACAGAGCACCCCCAGCACCCCCAGCACCCCACAACCCTTGCACCTCCCTGAGCCCTGCACCCAGCACCCCCACCTCCATCACCCCTTGTGCCCCAGTGACCCACAGTGACCCCCAGTGACCCCTACGCTGGTCACCCACACCCATCTCCCAGGTCCGTACCCTGCACCCCTGGCAGTGCCCTGCCGCAGCAGGCACCAGCCCCTCTGGCCGTGCCCCTGGGCACACCCAAATCCTGCACCTGTATTCAGCCCCCCTGGACCCCAGCCCTCCCACACACCTGGGAGTGCCACTGGCACACGCAGCAGGACTGTGGGGCTGCTTCTCTCCCCTCCTGCCCCACTGCTGCCCACGCCACTGTCCCCCCAATGTCACCTGCTCCTCTGTTGGCACCTGCCAGGGGTACAGCCAAGGCAGACAAAGCAGCACCTGGCCAGTGGCCATGGCAGGAGATGTCCCTGCCATGGGTGCTCCTTGCACGGGGCTGGTGGCAGGTACACCCCAAGGATGGTGTGGCAAGGTAACCCCAGAGGTGGCCCCAGCAGGGACCTTGGCTCCTGAGACTTGGGGAACGGCAGTGGGTGAGCTGGGGGGACCTGGAGCGCCAGGCATGAGGGACGTGTGTCCTGGTGTGATGGGACCTCCCTGGGCACAGAGCAGACCTCCCTGGGCACAGAGCAGACCTCTCTGGGCACAGAGCAGACCTCCCCGGGCACAGAGCAGACCTCTCTGGGCACAGAGCAGACCTCCCCGGGCACAGAGCAGACTTCCCTGGGCACAGAGCAGACCTCCCCAGGATCAGAGAGGACCTCCCCGGGCACAGAGCAGACCTCTCTGGGCACAGAGCAGACCTCCCCGGGCACAGAGCAGACCTCACCCACTTGCCGTTTTCTTCAGTCATGGATGGGTTTTGTGGCTTTGGAGGCTGTGCTTTGATTTGGTGCTTGGCCTCAGGCCTCCGTTTCCCCAGGTGATGCCTGAGTGATGGTTTGGGTGCAGGGGGCAGTGGGTGCAGGGGGCAGGGATGATTTGCAGGCTGCAGGGATACTGGGGGTGCTGGGGGTGCAGGTGTTCGAGGGGTGCAGGCGGTGCTGGGTGGGGGAGATGCAGGGCACAGGGGTGCAGAGGCTCTGGGGTACTTGATGGTGCAGGGTGTGATCTGTGCAGGAGAACTGAGGGGTGTTTCGGGGTGTGTAGGGGTGCATAGGGGTGCGTAGGGCTGTGTAGGGGTGCATAGGGGTGTGGAGGGCTGTGTAGGGGTGTACAGGGGTGTATAGGGGTGAACAGGGGTGTGTAGGGGTGCATAGGGGTGTGTAGGGCTGTGTAGGGGTGTACAGGGGTGTATAGGGGTATGGTGGGATGTGTAGGGGTGTATAGGGGTCTAGGGGTCTATAGAGGTCTATAGGGGTGTGCAGGGTGCCAGCAGCAGGGTGGGCAGGGGTGTGGTGGGTGCCAGGAGCCCCGAGCATTGCCACAGGAGCTGACGATTCCCACCTGGAGAAGGAGACACAACCCAAGGACATGGCTTCCTCCAGGGATGTTCCTGTGAGAGCTTTGCCCAGCCTTTCACCATCAGCCTGGGCCCTGCAGCCTCAAAGCCCCCTTGCTTTGCCCCAGCTCTGCTCTGTTGGGCTTGATGCTTTAAATGGCTCCCTGGAAACAGAGACCAGACAGGAATAAGGGAATAAAGGAGGGATTTACTGGAAAGGCCTTCAAAGGTCACACCCTGGGGGTCTGGAGGCTCCTGCCACAGTGGATCCCAAGAGGGATAACAGGTCACAAGTTCTTCACACTTCTATAGGTTTGGTTCATTTGCATATCAGCATCAATTTGCCAATTAACACTTTAGGTAATGATGGAATTTGCCCAAGCTTGTCCCCCTGTCCCCAAGATTGTGGTTTGCAGTTATTGGGCCTAGGAGGGTCTGGGTGTCCTTGGAGAGCTGGAGAGGCTTTGTTGTGTGTGTGTGAGCATGAGAGAACAGCACTGAACGAGCTCCAGGGAACTGCAGAGTGACACTGGGCAGGGCAGGATTTGAAAAAACATAAAAGTTAAAACCTAAGGCATCAGGCTGGGGGGCTGCAGAGCTGCTCCAGGTGTGTGTGCTGCCCGTGCCTTCACTCTGCTCTGCTGCTCCATGCCATGCTGAGCGCTCAGGGCAGGGCTGCCTGGCCATGCCAACAGGGCTGGGTTCCAACCACATGGGATTTGAGCCAGTCCTAAAGTGAGGACTGACACCCCAGGCCGTTTGCAATTCCCTTACACCAGGTCCTTTATTCCAGCAGTTGCTGGGGAGAGCCCATGGGTAGAGGTTGCTCGTGCTCTCGTGGGAGACAAAGCCTCTGAATCCACTGCTGAGGCTGCCTGAGACAAATGTGTGTGCACAGGAAAGGGGGAAACTGGCTTGGGGTTCCATTCACCTCACAGGGGGTATCTCAGCCCCTGGCACTTAATGGTGGGAAAGTTTCCCTCATGTGCTATAAGTCACTGGGAAGCTGCCTTTGTTTTCAGAGACAGAAAGCATTTTGCTTTCTGAGCTGCTGCAGCCTGCTCAGGGCCCCTGTGCTCTCGAAGGGAGGCCTGAGGAAGGAGAAATATCATTGTTTTCTGTAATCACCCCATCCTAACTCCTCATACCAGTGAAAAATTCATTATCCCCCAAATCTTGCATGTAATTTCTGCTTGAAGATGGTTTTTTGTCATAGAATCAGAGAATTGTTCAGGTTGGAAAAGACCCCTAATACCATCAAGTCCAACTGTTATCCCAGCACTGCCGTGGTCACTACTGAACCATGTCCACAAGTCACCATCCTGCAGGGATGGCAACTCCACCGCTGCCCTGGGCAGCCTGTGCCAGGGCCTGGCCACCCGTTTGGTGAAGAAATCCTTCCGAATATCCAATCTAAACTGCCCCCAGTGCAGCTTGATGCTGTTTCCTCTCATCCTGTCCCTGTTCCCTGGGAGCAGAGCCCAACCCCCCCCGGCTGCCCCCTCCCATCAGGGAGTTGTGCAGAGCCACAAGGTCCCCCCTGAGCCTCCTTTTCTCTAGGCTGAGCTCCTTTCCCAGCTCCCTCAGCCCCTCCTAGGGCTCCAGATCCTTCCCCAGCTCCATTCCCTTCTCTGGGCACACTCCAGCACTTGATGTGTCTTTCTTTTCATGGGGAGCCCAAAACTATACTCAGCATTGAGGTGGGGCTCCACAAATACAGGGGGAAAACAGATTTTTGTTTAACATTCCAGGCCAAAGAATGTCCCTACACCAGTTTGGGCTTCCCCCCCAGCATTCTTGTAGCACCGAAGCTGTCAGAGATTGCCCTGGGATTGCAGGGATGTTCCTGCAGCCCCTGCCACAGGAACTGCCCATCCAGTGCTCAAACCAAACTCACCCCTCACAGCAGGGACAACAGCTGGATTGTTCATCATCCCCTCACTGGGAGAGACATGAACAAATGAGCAAAAAAGATCATTTTCATGCACCATGCCTACTCCACCCACCCTATTTCCCTTATTCCCATCCAGGGGAGCCAGCCCTGACAGGTCTGGGGACGCCTGGCTGTTTCCCACTGGTGTGAACAGGGCCCCAAGCTCTGCTCCCTGCAGAGGGTCTGTGGGGGCACGTGCAGATGCACACCCCAGAGCTGGTCCCCGTGGCTGCACCCCTGCAGCACTGTCCCCTGTTGTGTCACCCCATGGTGTCTGTGCCAAGAGCTGGGGATTGGGCAGAGCCTTGTGCCAGGGCTGGCACCACCCCAGGGCCTCTCCAGACAAGAGCATATTTGACATTCCCAGGAGGTTTTGATGTGGTTGCTCAACCGAGTTCCTTAAGGAAAGGAGAGGTCAGGGCTGTGCCAGCCCACGTGGGTAAGGGGTGGATTATCCTCGTGCTCCCCTGCCTCAGGGTTTAACCCCTGGGTGAGCAAGGACCAGCACAAAGAGGTGTCACTGCCATGTCCCACAGCATTCCTGGTGCCCCCAGCCCCAGGTCAGCCCTGCCTCTGGTGCTGGGTGAGTGCTGCTGGGTGAGCCTCATCCTCTGCAGGGTTCCACCTGCTGCAGGTGCTCTCATGGGGCCTTCTTGAGATCCTGGGCCCCCGGTGCTGCCTGAAAATGTCAGAGCATGCCCTGAAATGTCTCCTTTCTGGGTGATGGCTTGGTCACTGATTGCTTGGAGTCCACGGGTGCTGCTGGAGCTTGTGGCTCTCACCTGAGAGCAAAGCCATTATTAAATACTCAAAACACTAGATTTTGGTACATGTTCTGCCTTTCCCAGAACCTGCTGAAGCAGTGCTATGTTCCATGGCATTGAATCTTTCCATTAGCTGCAAGTGAATTTGGAGCATTCTGGGTCTACTTGCCACCACCAATGCTGGTATGTGCCACAGCAGTGATGTGTGCCACGTGGCCACCGTGTTTGTTCCTCCCATCCCAGGGAGTTGTTGCAAGGGGAGAGGATGAATTACCAGCCTGGAAAACCCCAGGCCAAAATTACAGTCATGTGGATAGGACATGATCTTTTATCTTGTATCTTTATGCCTAATATATTTTCTTAGATGTAAGAAAGAAATGTTTTACAAGGACGGTGCTGAGGCCCTGGCAGAGGTTGCCCAGAGAAGCTGTGGCTGCCCCAGCCCTGCAGCTGTCCAAGGCCAGGCTTGAGGGGCTTGGAGCAACCTGGGATAGTGGGAAGGGTTGGGACTAGATGGTCTTCCAACCTAAACTGTTCTGTGATCCTTTGGAGGAAGGATTTTCCTGAGCCCTGGGCAGGACCTGCCTCCTGGGGACGTGGTTCTCAGGACGCTGCAACCCAGGGCCCCCAGTGCCAGCGTGCTCTGCCTGGCTGGGCTGTACCTCTGGGGAAGCACAGGAACACCACGACAAGGATAAGGACAGCTGGGTCCTTTCCTGGGTTTTGAGTGGGGGAGTGAGGAATAGGAGCAATCTTGGCTGTGCTGAAACCCCTGGCCGAGCTCAGGGGCTTAATCCTAGCCCAGGGCATGGGGAAGTGTGGAACCTTGGAGAGATTCCTTCCCTTTGCCTGCTGGGCACCCACTGGTCTCTATGGACTGGATGAGGCAGTTTCTCATGAGACTCAGGACACAGCCAGAGCAGATCAAACCCTGCTCAGCCCTGGCATGGGGTGAGCCAATAACATGGGGTTTGGCAATAACACAGGCAATGGTTCAGCATAGCCTCAGCACTGCGCAGGGAGTCAGTGCATGGAGCATGGGAGGAACTCACACAGTGGCCAGGTGAGTGTGGAACAGATGGAACTGGTAGAAATTGAAATCAAAAGGCAAGAAAACTGCTTAGCTGATGATAATCTGCCCCAGACAGCTGAACTGGAAAAACTCCCAGCACCTGATGGGGAATCTGGGAGGGGGTGACAACACCCCTGGCCCAGCCGCGATCCTGGCGCTGCTCCTGCATGCCTTGGGACACCCTCGTGCAGCTCTTGAGCCTGCCCTGAGAGCTCTCCTCTGGACAGCAAGCTGAAAGCCTGAGGAAAATGGGATGTGTCCTGCTGTCTGCAGGGTGCAGGAAAACTGTCCAGCTGCAGTTTGCAAGTCTTCGAGTTCTCCCTGCCCGACGGCAGTGGGGGAGGAAAGACTTGAGGAATAAAGCCTGTCCCACAACTCACACCTCTGTCGGTGTCTGCAGAGTCACCACTAAAGGCAACAGTGTTACACCAAATTACCTGTGAAGGCAAAGTCCTGAGCCGTGCATTAACCTTCAGGGAGCTTGCAGGAGCTCCACAGCCCCTCCAAGAGCCCGAGCATCACGCAGGAGCCCCACAGAGAACACAATTCCCCCCAAAGCACCTGGCTGGGCAAGCTCAGGCATGAGGAAGGGCTGACCTGGCACTAGGAACAGGGGGATTTCTCTGCCAGGATGATCAAAATGCAGCAGGTGAAAGGACATTACTTGAGATCTGTTCCTTTTCCTGCTGCTGGGCCAGGAAGCAGATTTGTTCCTGGTGCAGAGGGAGGGAACTGGCCAGGGAAGACTGTTGGGCAGCAATTCAGCTGTATTTCGGGGGCCCATGGAGCGGTGAAGGGGTAGGTCATGAACACAGCCCTGAGCTGGGGAAGCTCAGGGAGCCCAGGCAAGCTCAGACTCATTCAGCAGGAAGATTGACTCTTTTTTTCCCTGGATTTCACACTGGGTCATGTCAGGGCTTGTGACATGAGTGGGCACAGACTGGGCAGATCCCATGTCCTTCCCAGTCCTCACTGCCCAAGTGGGTGTGCAATGCCCATCAGCCAAGGGCAGCTTTGAATAGCTTCAAAATACTTCACAGAATATTTCTGTCTCCATGCTTTACGCCCAAATGTTTTCCCATCTTCTATTTTCCTCCCCCCTGGATTTATCAGCTAAAAAGACAACCTAATAAAACCCAAATATTATTTTGTTCTGATTTCAGAAAAGAAAACAAACCAAGAATTCAAAATCCCTGGGAACACATCGCTTGCAAACTGCACTTGGGAATCTCCCTAGCACACTTGGGAATCTCCCCTGCTAGGGAGAAGGGAGGTTCAGGTTGGATATTAGGGAAAACTTCTTCCCTGAAAGGGTGGTCAGGCACTGACACAGGCTGCCTAGGGCAGTGGTAGAGTCACCATCCCTGGAGGTGTTGAAGAAACAGCTACACACAGCAATTCATGATACAGCTTAGTGGGCACAGTGGGATTTGATGAGAGGTTGGACTGGATGATCTTGGAGGTCTTTTCCAACCTTAATAATTCCATGATTCTACTTTAAGGCTGTTGAGAAGCTGTTGGCTGAAGGCAGAGAGGAAAGCAAGCTACAGAACGCTGTTAGCTGACCATGAGCCAAGCCACCAAGGCGTGTCTTCAGCAAGAAGAGCTTCATGGTGCATGTTTGGAGCAAGCCCAGCCCTGCCCACAAAGGATGCACAGCCAGGACAGAGGCTCTGTTTATTCTGGGGGGGTTCTACCAGCGCTGCATCTCATGGGGTGAGCATTTGGGTGCAGCCGAAAGGCAAACCACGTTCCTGGCGCCTGCCAGCTGCAGTTCCTCTGCACAGCTTGCTCTTCTGCTTCAGGATCTTGCACCTCCCAAAAGCTTCTTTCTGTGGATGAAATCTGCCTCGAGCCAGCAGCAGTGGCCACCTTGAGCACCCACTGCACCACCACACCTTGCTCATCCCCAGGGTCCAAAGCTGCTGTCCCCGTGGGTTTGCTCAGCTGCACTCATCCCGAGGGATGTTCAGGCTGCTGCTCTGGGGCCTGGCAGCATCAGGAGAGGTTCTGGTGAAGGTGTCCCCGAGGCTGGTGCAGGAGAGGTCGGAGCTGGGAGCCAGAAGCCAGGTGGGAGCCCTGCACTAGCGGCCTCCTCCCTCTGGCAGCTGGGATGCGTAGAGAGCTAGTGTGTGATGGAGGAACTGGTATTGCTCGCTCGTCTGGATCATCCCACCTCTGCAAGGGAAAGGCAGCGCCCGCTGACACTTCAGCAAACACAGAACCCCCTTCCCAGCTCTCTGCTCCCAGGGCATAAATATTCCCCCCCCACCAGCCATGTCAAGATGCCTCTGAAACAGGCACCAGAGAAGCCCAAAGAGTGCAGGTGTTCAGAAGCATTGCTGGGCTGGTCAAAATGAGATTAGCAACTGCTTTGGTGCTAATTTTCACCTGTACTTCTTGAAAGGTGGCCAGGTGGGGTGTTTCTGGGTTTAGTGGCTGAGCTGGAAGGGAGGAGCAGATGGCTGCCAGGTTCACAGCCCCTCTACTCTCCCTCATGTCCTCAGGTCAGAGCTACAGCAGCTCTGATAGCAGAACCAGCCCAGCACTGGGAATTGTTTGCCATCCACACATCTGCATCCCCCAGCAACCATTCTGGTTTCCATCAGAAACAGTCCCCTTGGAATGCCCATCCCCACGTCTCTGCCACATCCCTCCCACACCCCTCCTCCCAGGCTTGGCACCTCCGAGGAGCCACGGGCTCTGAGCACCCACCTGTCTATGCGGAGTCGGCACACGATGCCGAGGATGTCCACCTGCCCCTCGTCCTTCAGCTGCTGGCAGCCGATCCTGGTGGCGATGAAGCAGCCAGTGCGGCCAATGCCTGCGCTGCAGGACAGACACACCGTGCTGAGCGCCGACAGCATGCACTGCCCGCACCTGCCTCTCGCTGGGCTGCATGCACTCCTGGTTTGCTTTTGTGTTTAATTTATTTTTTTGGCTGTGATTTCTTCCTAGAGGGATGCTGGGGTCCCGGCCCCAGCTGCCAGACCAAGCTTCTCAGCCAGGCCCCAAAAGCCATGGGCTGGGATCACTCTGCCATGGCAAGGAGTTTTGCTGTGTTGCACAGCCCGGCTGAGGCTGCTCTGCAAGCACAAAACCAGTCTGTGCCCCATCCTTGTGCAGTGCTGGAGGCTCTGCAGCCCCTTCCCCTGCCAGCTGGGCTCTAACCCAGCAGCCATGGTTTGCTCTGAGCCTGCAGCAGTGCATGCTGAGTGTGTCCCATGGGGACAGCTGGCTGCTCTGCTCCACTGCCCCCAAATTCACTTAGCAAGGAGAGAAAATAGGGAAAGGCCACATCCTGCAGGAGAGCTGTCCTGAAACATGGCTCCACATCCAAACCACAGGCTTGCTTGGTGGCACAGGGAGCAGGAATCACAGAATTATAGAATGGGTCAGGTTTGAAGGGACCAGCCTTGTGATGCCATGATGATTAATTTTTCCTTTTCTTTTTAGGCCTTTTTCTTTTTGCCTTTTCTTTGCCCATACCTTTTAAGTGTTCCCAGTATTCTTAGCATACATACTTGTAATTCTTTAAGCCTGATATCTTAACATAGTCCTGGTATCCTGCTAAGCAAGAAGACCAAACATCCTAAAGGCCTCACAGCTGGAGGCTGAAAAGCCTCACGCTATCTTGAGAAACCAAGGCCCCTCTAGAACATATCCTGCAAACTGGGATTAAACCTATCTGGGAGGAAATACTTTTGAATAAGGAGATGTCATCCATTCATTTAAGCACNAGCCTGATATCTTAACATAGTCCTGGTATCCTGCTAAGCAAGAAGACCAAACATCCTAAAGGCCTCACAGCTGGAGGCTGAAAAGCCTCACGCTATCTTGAGAAACCAAGGCCCCTCTAGAACATATCCTGCAAACTGGGATTAAACCTATCTGGGAGGAAATACTTTTGAATAAGGAGATGTCATCCATTCATTTAAGCACCTCATTGGGGAATCTTTGTCAGATATGCTAATTTTTAAGGTCTATGAGATTATATACATGATATACTGTGTGTGTGCATTTTGGTGTATTCCACCTTGATGAATTGTTGCACCATAAGGATCCTTATTAAATACCAAAGTAAAAACCCTTTTATCCATTAACCATGTCTGGCTCATCATTTTAGGGCCAGGGAAAAGGTATCACATGGGGTCATCTGGTTCCATCTCCCTGCTCAAGCAAGGATCTCCCAGAGCCAGAGCTGTGGGTGTATGGTGAGGCTGGTGGCTGGGTGCCAAATGCAGACCTCTCCTGCTCCCATCCTGCTGCCCAGGTGTAGGATATGCCACCACCCTGCTGCAGGACAGGAGCTGCTGGTCCCAATCCTGGGATTTCTGCACCACAGTGGGACCTGTGCACGAGGACTCACATGTGGGATTTTCCCCTCAGGTATTTGCAGCCTGACCCCGAAGTGAAGCACAGGCAGGGCTCAGGTGAGGTGCGAGCCCTTACCTGCAGTGCACCACGATGGGCCCTGGGCTGGCTGCAGTCTGCAGAGTCTCCTCCACCTTGGACACCAGGTGCAGCAGGGGCTTGGCTGACTCGGGCGTTTGCTGGTCCGGCCAGGAAGGGAAGAGGATGTGTTTGACCTTGCGGTGTTCCTTTTCAAGCTTTTCCAGCACAGAACAAAGAGAAATTGGGATGTGAGAGCACGGGCCAAATGAAATGTGGAGTCCAGCTCCAGCAGAGGGCAAGCAGCCTGTACCCATCTCTTCTGCCTGCCTCCCAAATCCCTCTTTGAGCCTCTGCCAGACATGAGGGAGAGACCCCTGGGCCAGAGAGGATGGATGGTCCCATCCCAGAAGATGAGAACAGATGCAGAGCATTCCAACACTGTCACCAGAGTCCAGGCAAAGCAAGCTCCTTTAGGCTGATGTCAGCCCAGGTGACTACAGAGAGCCCATGGGGCCGAGCCCAGCAGCACAGTGCAAAGGCACTGGGCTGGTGGTCCTGCTCTGCCCAGCTGACCCCTTCTCCTCTGTACCCCAGGGCTGGGTCCTCTGCAGACCCCTCCTCTGGCAGGGGGCTCCTGTGAATCATGGACCCTCCTCTTTTCTGTCACACAGCGTTGGCATCTCACTAGAGATCCCAGGGGTGGCAGGGGCACTGCTGGGGCCTGGCGTGCTCCCTCTCTACCCCAGGATGAGGCTCAGACCCACCTGGATGGAGAGATCCCGGACCACGTACTCCATGGACTCGCTCACCCCCTGCACGCGGATGGTGAAGGGGCCGTAGGTGCCCTCCTTCTCCGGCCAGTAGTGGACACATTTCTGGAGAACAAGGCAAGTTTGTGGCTGTGGAGATGCTCAAGGTACCCACTGGATGTTTGAAGAGGGCTTGGGTCAGTGCTCTTGGTAGGGGGCATCCCCTTGGGGGTGGTAGGGGAGCGGGGAAGGTGGGTGTAGGGTGATACACAGGGAAAGCAGGGAAGTGATGGATCCTTGTCCCTGCATCTGCTGCCCTGCACCCTCTCCCATGCCCTGCCCTGGTTTTCATAGCCCTCCTCAGCCCTGGAAGCTTCCAGACACAGCAGGACCCAGGGCACAGGGAGGCAGTGAGCTGGGAGACAGGGCAGCAAGGACATGGCCAGGAGAGTTTCCAGTTCTCAGTTCCTTCAGGCAGGTGCCGTCACCTCCATCCCAGCTGGATCCCCTGGCTGAGGGCTCCCAGCCCAGAGCCTGGGGGGCCAGAGGGGCACTCACTGCTGCTCACTCCTTTTGCCCCATCCCCAGGGGCTGCTCTAAACCCTTTATCCTATTATCCAGCTGGTAAAGTGTGCCCAGACCACACAGCCACATGAGGAGGAAAAAGCTTTGCCAGGTAAGGCCAAGGCTGCAGCCCTGGGGCTCTCTCCTCCACTTGTGGTCCATCAGGGAAGCCTCTGAGACAAAAGCACACTGAGTGGGAACACAGACCCCATGTTTGGGCTCACACAACCCTCCGCTGTCATCAGCACCCCACCGCCCCCGTGCCCCCGGCTGGGCCCGGGGAGGGTCAGTGGTACCTCCTTGCGCTCCTGCAGCTCGGTGATCATGACGATGAGAGGCACCTCCTCCTGCCACACCATCTCCCAGAAGTCAGTCACGGTGTTGAGCAGGGGTCCCTGCGTGGCGATGTACTCCCGGGGCCGGCCCGCATAGCCCTGCCGAGCACACGGCCTGTCAGGGAGGGCAGCAGGGCCTCTCTCCAGGCCCATCAGGGAGGGCAGCGGGACCCTCCAGGCCCCTCCAGCCCTCACAAAGCTTTTCTGCCTCTACAGTTCAGTGATTGAGCCACACGTACTGTTTCTTGCTAAACCTGTCCTTAAAATGCTTTTATAGACCTGCTGAGGAACCCCCAGGTTTCCTCCCCATCCCACTGGTCCCCTCATCCAGGAGCAAATCCCTGAAGCTGGCCTTGTACACCCAAGGTCCTGCAAGCATCCCCAGGCTATCAGTGTGACAACAGCCAACATGATGGATGCCTTGGCGAGGCAAAACTCACACAGGGAGCTGCACTCTTCAGTGTGAGCATTTACACAAGGACAAACAGCAATCCTTGTTTCACAGCCCCAAGCAGCCTCTGTCTCCAGTCACTTCCTCTCCTAGTATATAAATTCTAAAGGTATTGAAAATCTAGGCCTTCCCAGCAGTCCTGTTAATGGTTTGGTCTCACAAGAAGTTGCACTGGCCCAGCTAAGGGACAGGTATGTTTTCAGGAACGTTTTGCAGAGCCCTATTTTCATGCCTCGAGATAATTTTTTTCCTAGGAAACATGATTTTCCATTCAGGACACCTGGAGGTGTCAACCCTGGGAATTCCACCTTCCCCCCACCCATGCTCGAACACATTTCATGGAACACCATCAGCAGGAAGAACATTGATCCCGGGTGGGGCTGATGTGATCAAACACCTGCAGAGCCCTCCCGGATCCCTGTGCCTCCCAGGCACACCCAGGCAGGCTGGGTCACCGATTTTATGATGTGCCCACAAATTCCTGCACCGCTACACTCTTGGAGGGGGTAAGGAAATGCCGGCTGCACGCAGGGGTGCACGGGCACAGGTGTGCTCAGGGGTGTGTGCCAGGGGCATGGGCAGTGCTGTGCACTGTCAGCGCTGTGTGAGACAGAGGGGATGCCAGTGTCAGGGCCACTGTCACCTGGTGGGCAGCTGCACGTTGCCAGGCCGCCTCGGGAAGACAGAGCTCCTCTGCTGCCTGTGGTCCAACTGCCCCTGGCCCTCCCAGCAGCCTTGGGTGCAGTGCTGCTGTGCCCAAGCTGCTCTGAGCCTCCCCGCAGGGTGCTGGGTGCTGCTGTCTCAGTGGATCTCCACCACAAGCACCAGCAGAAAGGAAATGCCCCTAAGTGCCCTCCAGCTCCGACCTGCACCCTCTGAGCACCTCCCAGGGCTTTGTCTGCCACCCCAGACAGCACCTTCTGTGGGTACCAAGCACTGCTGTCCCTCCCTGCCAAGCACTCTCAGCAACCATGGCCCCACCTCTGCTTCCCAGTCCCAAGGGAAGGGTGCTGAAGGGAGATGAGTGGCTCAGAAAGGCTGCCCACCAGGCAAAGCTGGCACCCGGCTCACACGAGATCCTGTTCTGGGAGAGACCACAGCCTGGAAGGGTTTGCACAGGGAGGGATGGCAAAATCAGGTTGTCTCAGTAACATCTGAGGGTCTGGGGATTTCTCAGCCTCTGGGATGGGACCCCCTTGGGTGCCAAAAATAAGTTACACCCCATCTTCATTAGCTCTCCTCTTGGGAAACTGCAACAAGCTCCCTGAGCAGTAGGAAATCCCAGGATGTGTGAGGTTTGAGGATCTCTGAGCTGCCCTAATGTGCTGACACAGCTTTCCTCCCATGGCTTTGCCAGACCGAGGGCCAGCGTGTGAGGAGGAGATGGGGCAGCCCCTGCAAAGGGAGCCTGTCGGGGTGCTCCATCTGCCCAGGAGCTGGGAGCAGCTCCCTCATGAGGCTCTCCCCCAACAAGGAACAGTGTATCTACCCTGTGTACATGGAGCCACATCTCTCCAGCTCCAACAGGGCTGGCAAGTTACATCTGCTGCCCCAGGGCAGCCCCAGGACAGCGGGTGACAGTGCCCAGCACGTGTGACCCCGTGTGGCACCTGCAGGCCCTGGCAGGACACTCACTGTGATGTAGTTGGCATTTATGTAGCTCTCCTCCTCCTGGCTCCCTGCCCTCCTGAGACAGACCCGGCTCTCAGGATCTGAAAGATGTCGCAGGTATTACCCAAGGGACTGATCCTGCCTGGGGGCTTCCTCCTGCTACGTGCCATGCTCAGAGCTGTCTGCACCCTCCCTGTCTTCTCCCTCTTCACCCTCACTGCCCTGGCAGGGCACAGCCCGAACCTGCAGGTACCGTGGTGAGCAAGGGGGGTAACTCACAGCGACCCCCCAGGACAACCCCACAGCACCTGACCGGAGCCCAGCCGAGTCCTTCCAGAACATGCTCAGCCTGTACACCCTTAGGGCCGTGCCCTGAGGACATGTAAGGCCCCATTGTGCTGCACCCCAGGGCCAGCTCCCCGTGTGCCACCCCGCAGCACTGTGCCCAGCCCCTGGAACACAGCACCCAGCTCCTGCAGCACGGGCAGTAGGAGCAGGCATGGCAGAGCAGCAGGAGCCCCCAGGAGTGCCCACCCCAGTGCCAGGGCTGCTCTGAGTCATCCTCACCCACAAGCAAACACAGGGAAATGTGAGGCAAAGGGACACAGTGCACGTACTGGGGAGAATGGTTTTGTATCTGTCCTTGAAGGCACGGCCAGGGATTTCCAGCTCCTCCGGACTCACAAAGTTGGGTGGGATTTTCTGCAGGGGGAGAAAACAGCCATGAGGAAAAGCCCATGGCTGCCACTTGAGTCCCCTGGTGGTGGCAGACCTGGTGGCCCAGCAGGGCACAGCTGACCCAGGGGCATCACCAGAGATGCCAGCTCCTGGGATGAGTCCTGCCTTTGTGGTACCATCCTTCCAGAGGGGCAACCCTGGGAGAAGAGCATGGCATGGCAGGGCAGGACAGGCTTTTCAAGGCACCCCAGTGGGACACGTGTGCACCAAGGAGCAGGTGGCACCTGGGCACCCCTCCCCTCTGTTTGCCCACATCCCCTGCCCTGCCACTGGGGCTGTGGGGCACAGCTGGGCTCAGAGCCTGATGTTCACCCCAGTCAGTCTGCCAGCCCCTTCCACCCTTCCTGTGGGGAGAGAGAGGGAATCATCGCACCGAAAACTCCTCCTGGAGCTGTGCCAGGCTCTGGGCGTGCTGCTGGAGCTCCTGTTTCCTCAGCACGTGGCTGGATGTTCTCAGAAACTTCAGCGTGATGTCCCGTGGTGTGCAGACAGGCTGGATGGGCTCCACATTCCCTAGAGAGCTCATGTCCAGCACTAGTGAAACATTGGAGCCTCTCCTGAAAGACAGAGGGGTCCCTGGCTGACCTACTGCCTCCCTGGGACAGAAGGACAGCCCATCCCACCCCATCATCAGATAAAGCAGCCCACAATGAGCAAAAGCCAGGTAGAGACCCCAGGTAGACAATCATTTTGCCTTTTTGCTGGCAAAAGGTGGTTGAGATTTGTCCTGGGCTGGGTGGGGGCCAGGGCTGGCTCCACACTCACACCTGGCACCTGCAGAGGGCTGGCAGGAAGGAATTTTAGAGGAGCCCTGGGGATGAGCCGTGCCATGCGTGCCCCAGCCAGGGCTGAGCCACACTCACCTCTCCTGGAGCCGCACATGCTTCTTGGCAGAGGGACTGGGCTTGTCTGGTTTGTCCATGTCTGCTGCAGCTGCCCAGGCTGCCAGGCTGCCCCTATGAACTCTGGAGCACACCAAGCAGGCTTGGACCATGCTGCAGCAGCCACGGAGCCCTCGTCCTGAAGCACAGCAGGGGGACACAGGGGGCCCTCAGCTCCTGGGAAATCATGGAGCCATCAGAGGAAAAGCAGCTGGAAGAGAAAAGTCAGATCTGAGAGATACCACAAGGCTGGGTGAACCCCCCGACAGATGGTCTGCAAGCAAGGCATGGGTTTTAAGTCCTCAGTTGTCCTGGAACCAGGACCCCCAACCCCTGTCTCCAGGCAGATGGAGAGCTCCCAGCACACCCACCCTCGGGGATGCCAACAGGACTGCAGCTCACACAGGCACCACTGGTGATCCTGAGCATGGCACCAAGGACCACCTGCTTCCATTGAGGGGAGGACACATGCTCCCTGTGGTGGCAGGGGTCAGTCTGGTTGGGGCAGCCCCAGAAGCTCCCCCCCTCCATGGAAGCACATGCCCTGTGTTTCCTGCCCTTCCCCAGCATGTCCCCCTGCTTTGGCCTGGGGACAGTGGGAAGAGTGAGAGCTGGAATGCACGAGCACAGCAGCGTCCAGCAGGTGACACGAGGTGGCTGTAGCCACCACACGGAGCCTGGCCATCTCCTGCCACAGGGAGACACAGACAGGCACCCTCAGCAGCCTCACGGCTCTGGCAAGGGAGGGATGGCCCTGGGACAGCCTCCTCCATCCTGCAGGTCTCAGCAACTGCCCAGAGGAAGCTGCTTTATCTGGGTGCTTGGGCAAGAGGCGATGGGGCAGCACAGCTGGGGAAGGTGCCAGACATCCTCCATCACCAGCCCCAGGTCAGCCCTGGCAGTGCCGGGGAGATGCAGGTGATGCAGGCAGCACCCTGGGATCCTGAGCCTCCTTCCCTCCCCAGGTTCCTCCATGAGGAGGAGGCAGATCCACAGAGACGGGGAATGATGCAGAGTCAGAGCTCTTGGTGGGCTAAGAATGGGGTCCCAGGCAGCCCATCTGCTCAGGGAGGTCTTGCGGAGAGCCGGGGTCCCCGTGGTGGCTGGGAACACTAGGGCAGGAGCTGTTCCCCGCGATTCCTGCTGCCCAGTGGCAGTTTGGGGAGCGGCAGTGCCACCACAGCCACGCACACCATCCCCATGCCCCATGTGGGGTGTCCCAGTGTTCTCCAGCCAGGCAGGACAAGAGCGGCTGCTCAGCAGGAGCAGCAGCAACAGGAGAGATCCTGACCAGAGACAGCCCAGGCTCCCATCCCAGCAGCTGTCCCTCGCACTGCGGCCAGGAAACACCTGGGAGATGCCCTCGCTAGCAGAGGGCCCCTGGGAAGTTCCTCGGCTGCCAGCACCTGCAGGGAGAGTGCTCACATCACCTGCCCAGCATCCCAGCCCTGCCTGGGACTGCCCATCCACAAGCACGTGCCCACCGCCCCTGGGCACCAGGGCCCGGCGCTGCCCAGCGGGGGTCTCCTCTGCAGCGGGCAGCGTGGCTGGGCCGGGGGGCTGCCCACCTACCTGCTGCCCCGTGGCATGGGCTGGTCGGTCCCGGCACTGGCCCGCGGGCACCGCGCGTGTCGGTCTGACACCACGGTTTGAAAGTGTTCAGGAAGCTGCTTATCAAAGGAGCTGCTGCTTCTGCTGCTTCCTCTCCCTCCTTCCCCCCCACCCCGGCTGCCGCCCACACACATACCGGCCACATCTCTGCAGCTCAGCTCTGCCGGGCCGCCTGCAGACCCAGCCCTGCTCCCCACCGACCGACCGGCGTCCTGCGCCTCTGGGCACCGCCTGGCCTCCCCCAAAACCCTGGAGTGTCTCCACAGGCACCTCCGATGGGGCTGGTGGGGTGTGCTCGGTGCCCTCTGTGACAAGCCACGACCAGCACTGGTGCCACCCATGGGGCATGGAGGGTTGGGCAAGGCTTGGCCATGGGTGCCACTGGCGGGAGGATGGGCAGGATGCTAGGCATGGTGCTGCTCTGGGGGCACCAGACCCCACCTGCCCCACAGGGAGCCAGAATGAATCCTCCCATGCCTGCTGTCTTGCCCGTGGCCTCTCACCCAGGCCATGCCCCAGCTGTCCCCATCCCACTGTGGAATGTTCCAGGGCTCTCTCAGTGCCTCCCACCCTCAGTGCCTGCCCATGTGCAGTGTGCTCCTCGTGCCACCCCACTCTCCCCCAACCCGTGTCCATGTGGAAACACCCCTCTGCACCCACGACCATGCCTGGGTACCTCGGGGGAAGAGGCATGGGCTCCCCCCCTCCAGCAGGGAAGGGCAGGGATGCATTTGGGGAGGAAGGTGCCTGGCTCAGGGGTCTGGCTCAGGTAGGACAGGTCTGCCCTCAGGGCACTGCACATCCTTCCTGACGCATCCCCACCACTCTTCCTGTTTGCTCTTGCCCGGGCTCTGCACGCTTCCTTCCTCCTCAGCCCCCACCCCGCTGTGCTGCAGCGGCTCCCGCTGCCCCCCCAGCCACAGGCACCCCAAACACCTTTCCCATGTCCTCTCCCCAGGCTCCTCCCTCCACCCCGGGGACCCCCAGCCAGAGCCACCCCAGCCCAGCTCACTGTGGTGACCGCACTGTCCCTGGGCTGTGCCGCTCACCTCGCTGGAGAGCTGTGTCCCTGCACACCTGTGTGTGCTTGCAGGTGTGCCAAAACATCCTCCCTGGGCAACCCTGGGAGACCTTGGCAGTGCCACCTTCTACCCAAGAGCTAGGAGATCAGAGGGTCTGAGCTCCAGAGCAAAGTGCTGGGCTTGGCCAGCAGCAGAACAGCCTTACCTTGGAGGAAAGGCCACCAGCACCTGAGTCTCACCTGCAGATCCTGGAGTGGCTGGAGGATAGACTGGGGAATTGCTCCCTGCCCTAGGTGGGATGAGAGAACACATCTGTAAGGCTGAGAGGCAGCCCCACCATGCACTGCCTTTCCTTCCCACCTGTCCCTGACAGAACCCAGCAATTCCTAAGATATCCAGTGCTGCAGGACTTAACAAGGTGGCTGCATAAACTTGCTCTCAGTAGGAACCAGAACAAACAGACAGGGTTCTTTGCTGCAGTAACAGGCTGTCAGACATGCAGAAGCTTCCTGAGGCTGCCACTGTATCTGCTCTCCAAGTGTGGAAGGCACCTGGTGTCAGCCACCATCTGGGTGCCTTTGAGCTTAAGGGGTTCCTGAGGATGCAGCCAAGATGCAAACCCCTGGAGCTGCTTTTCCTGCCTTTTGCTGGCCTGGGTCTTGCTGCCTCCTCACCACCCTGCTCCTCTGCTACGGGTGGACAAGAGGGGAACAAGCTCAGTGTGGAATTGGGGCAGATGCCACAGGGCCACAAGCACATGGAAGTCACCAGGAATGTGTCAGTGACACCTGTGTGCCCACACTCCCTCCCAACCTCCCCAGCGGTCGGGCACCTGTGACAGGGAGGATGGAGACAGCTGGGCCCTCACAGACCTCATAGGGTCCAGGGAACATCCACAAATCTGCCAGCACCCCAAAGCAGCAAAGCAATGGGTCTGTGATGGCTGGGCTGTCCAGGGTCCCTCGCTGGACCCAGGAGGCTCCACAGCACATCCTGATCCTCTGCACAGAGCACAGTGAGCAGGACACCCAGAACAGCACTGGCCTTTGGGAGATGGATTTTGGCTGTTTTTCCCCAAAGGGAATGGGAACCTTTTACCAACACATGATTTTATGCAAGACACAAATTCCAGCTGCAAAAAGGGGCATGGAACAAAGGCTTTTATGGAGGCCAGGAGCTCCCTGTGCCCTGCCCATTTCAGTGATCTGTGGCCCCGTGAGATTTAAGAGATTTGATGGGCATTGCAAAGGATTTCAGCAGTAAATCCCTTCTTCCTCCTGCCAGGTTCCACTTCAGTCATGAAATGCCCCTGGATGCTGCAGGAAAGATGCTGATGCACTTCCTTTCCCAAATGGCTTATTTGGTTCCACTCAAATTTGGTCATGACAATGGACCACACTCAGGGTAAAAAGAGGAAATAGACACTGGGATGAAGTGCATCCTCTGCCTCTGAAGCATCTCAACACCAAGGTACTCATGCTCAGGGATATCCCCAGAAAAGCCTTGCAGCACTTTGTGCTGCTCACAGACCGTGAGCTGGCTTGGCTCTATCAGTCATGCACGTGCCTGAGCACATCTCCCAGGATACAGCCTCTGTATCTGGCCCACACCTGGCCCCTTTTGGCTTTTCCTCATGCAGAAAACTCTGATGGAGACTGAAGGGCCTGTCCTGGCCATGGCGACTCACCCAGGATAGAAGGAATGCAGGAGGGAAGTAGGGATTTAGTCCAGGGATGTGCCATGGCCTGGGCTCCTAGGAGCAAAGAGTGTGCACTGCTTGAGATGTCCTGAGCCTTACCTGCCTCTGATGGTGCACGGCTCGACCCCAGTGTGCTCCCACCTGCCAGCATGGCTGCTCTTCCTCCCTTCTGCCGAAGCACCAGCAAGCTGAGGAGGTGCCTTTGAAGGGAGAGCATGGGAGGGGACACAGACCTGTGGAGACCCACAGCACGAAAATGAAGGTGCTGGTGGAAAATGAGGCATGAGCTGGTAGAGATAGACTGGATGTGAGAGAGAGCAGATGGAGCCACAACACACTGCTCGTCCCAGGGCAAGCCCTCAGTGCCACTTGGGCAGCAAGCTGTCCCCTGTACCTTGCTGCACCCCCCTACGGCCGCTGCCCTCCTGGGAATGGCGCCTGTCCCCACCCCTGGGGACACAGGGCAGGTGCACACCCACAGGTGCAGAGCAAATGTCCCTGGTCACTCATCGGTGCCCATCCGTGTGGGTGTGCAGAGACCTCGAGCAGTCCGGACATGCCCTCCCTCCCCCTGAATGCACTTTGGGCACATCACTTCTGGCCACCTCTGAGCCCCTGCTTGGAACATGGTGCTGCCAGCAGGCTCCTCCTGAGGGACACTGGCTGGGTTTGCAGAGGGGTGCAGTGAGGAGCAAAGAGCTGGGAGATGCTCTGGCCAGGGACTGTGCCTTCCGTGTGCAGCCATGCTTGTCCCATGTCACATCACCAGCTCTGCACCAGCTGCACCAGGCTGGCCCAGGGAGCAGAGGGGGAGCTGCTGGATCCTACAAGCAGGGACTGCTGGGGCCAGGGAGGACCTGGCTTTGAGGGGAGAGAGTGTCCAGTGTGGGGGCAGATCCCAAGCCAGGGTCAGTGTGCTCTAAGGACAGGACCAGGACACCAGGACAGCCACTGCAATGTGGTGTGAGGAAAGAGGAACCTGACAGTCTCCAGAGGGCCCAGCCCAGGAGGGGATGGGAGGAAGAAACACTGAAGGAAATGGCTCTGGGCAAGGGGTCCCATAGGGTCACTGCTGTGCCCCTCACCTTCCTGCCTCCCTCCCCTGGTGGGGAAGGACTGGTGACGTCTCAGAACAGGAACATCCCTTGTACCCCAGGACTCCTTGCTGCTCTGACCTTGGTGGGGTGTCAGGGGTGATGATGATGCCCAGAGTGGTGCTAGGAGGGTTAGTGGTGGAGGGATGGATGTGGAGGGAAGAGTCCCAGCTGTTACCATGGCAGACATTCACCCTGGCCCAACGAGGGATGTGCCAGGCATGGCATCCCCTGTGTCCTCTGTCCATGGACATCTGTGCATTAGGATTATCTGCTGGGATGTAAGGATGAGAAAGGTCTGTGACAGAGTCTCAGGGGCCTTGAAGGGTCCATATAGCTGTGGGTTTACTTTCAGCAAGATATGGAGACCCTATGGAGTTGGTGCTCTGGGGAGGAAGATCTGGATTTTCCCCTTACTGGTAATTGCTGTTTGTTCACTTGCATTTTAGAACTCCACTTCCATGGGATCATCTCGCACCTCTGGCCATGATTTCACCGCCAGTTCCCTTTGTGCAAACAGCACCTTCCAGCCCCAGACTGGGACCTCTTTTCCCACTAACAACCAGCCAATCCTTATGCCCATTTCTGTCCCCCAGCCTCCTGAGCAGGGGGTTCCTCACGCAGCCTCCCTGCCCTGATACACACACCCCAGCCCCTTTCCTCACCCTCTCCCAACAGCGCTGTAGCCCCAAAGCCCTGCCCTCAGCCTGGGCAGGCACTGAGCTGGCACCCAAAGCACAGGCACTGCCCAATGATCTCCCTCCCCAGGATTGCCTACCACACCACGGATGGTTCCATCAGGCCCCTTCACCTCTGGGTCCGGCACTCAGGAAGGGCTGCTCCTGCTTCCGTTGACACGGCTGGGAGTCAGGATGTCCTGCAGGCTTTTGGAAATTAGCCCATCTCCTCCACTGCCTAAACATCGCTCGCAGGCTTGAAGGTGAAGCGGCTGCCTCGGGACTGAGCAGACTCCGTGCGAAGTGGCCGATCGGCTGCCGCCAGGGCAGAGGAGGACGGTGCGGTCACGCCGAGCATCCCGCAGAGCCTCCCGTGGGGCAGCGAACAGCCGAGGTGCGGCACCTTACCTGGGGGCCCGCGGCCCCGCCCGCCGGCCCGGGGACAGCCCGGAGCCGGCAGCCGAGGGAAGCGCTCCGCAGATTGCTGTTCCGGGGAGCAGCGGCTCGCTGTTCCAGCGTCCTCCACGGGAGCGCGTTCCCAAGGACGGCCCCGGCAGAGCATCCTCCCGGCGCGGCCCGAGCTCAGAGCCCGCAGCGCGGCCAGCCTGGACCCTCGGGCATCCCGCCGGGATGGAGCTGACCCGGGCAGGCAGTCGGAGGCAGCGGATGGATGGGTGACCTTTCGTGGCGGTCTGTGCAGAGTTTGCTCCTGCTGCTGCCTGGCTTGAGCTGGGAGCAATTAAGCAATTGCTGGTTCGTTTTGGCAAGGCATTGCCACTGATCCTGCCAGCCCCTTCTGCCCTCTCCTCAAGGAGAACCAGAAGAAGAGTTCAGGACCTGGATTTCCTGCTTAACTGCTGGGTTGTTTTCTTCTTTGAATCACTTGGTTTGTTCAGCCTGGAGAAGAGGAGACTGAGGGGAGACCTCACTGAGCTCTTCAGCATCCTCATGAGGGGCAGTGGAGGGGCAGCTCCAGTCTCCGCTCTCTGTGAGCAGTGACAGGACTACAGGGAACAGCTGGATCCATGTCAGGGGAGGTTTAAATTAAAAAGGAAAAAGTTTTTCACCCAAGGGGTGGTCCCTGGGAATGGTCACAGCTCCAAACCTGTCTGAGCTCAAGGAGCATATGGACAAAGCTCTAAGGCACAGGGTGGGATTGCTGAGGTGTCTTTGCAGGACGAGGAGTTGGACTTGATAACCATGATGGATCCTTTCCAACTCAGCATATTCTGTGATTCTATTACTGTTGAGTAGAACCACTTTTGGTTTCTGGAATAAGATACTCTCCGGTATCTCCTGCAAACAAGTTGAGCTTTCCTCCAAATTTGCAAACAGAAAAGCAGAGTGGGTGAACCACCAGCACCGCTGGGCTGGGCTAACACTGATGCAGAGCTGGTGTTGCTGTGGACTGAAGAAGATGCCTTGGCACAGGAACAGCTCCCCTGGGAAAGGTGATCTCCCAGAGTGAAAGTGCTTTGTATCAGCTCAGTTTGTTCCTCTCCTCATGTGGGTAGAAATTCCCCCAATTCACTTTACAGTGGAGTTATTGCATGGAGGACTGTTCCTAAGCCAGGAGGATAGAACCAGTTGATGACAGAAACATTAAGGTTGAAAAACCCCTCTAAGATCATTAAGTCCAACCATTAACTGAGCACTGCCACATTCACTAAAATTCACTCATAAATCATGTCCTCAAGGGGTGAGGGTAAAGGGGATCTAAACCAACACACGGGACCAGACCTCCAAGTGCTGACTTTGACACTCTAGCCAACAAATGCCAGTGGAGAAGACACAGAGGGTCAGCAAGAGCCACAGAAAGACTTGGCTACCGGGACAGACTGCTGGGGACACAGCCCCAGCACCTGTGGCAGCACCTGTCTCACCCACGTGTCACTTGGCTTGTCCTGTGCTTCCCTGGATGCCTCCATGGGAGCTGTGCTTTTAGAAAATGCTGTGTGCTTTAGTGTCCCTTGGGGACGGAGCTGTCTGCCTTGCTTGGACACCTGTGGGGCACACACACATCCTCTTGGGAGGCTCCAGACCACAGAACTGCCTGCAGAACCCTATGAGCTGTGTGGGCAGGAAGAAGTGTCCTAGGAACAGGAAACCCCCTGGCTCCTCTCTATCCTCACAGCACACAGGGCAGAGCAGGTCTCAGTGAAAAAGGCACAAAAAGGCCTGAAAATCCTGAAGACTCACCATGTTATTCCTATCCTGGGTCCCTTGGCATGCTGTAGCAGTGGGGACCTCGGCAGCCAGCACGTGGGCTGAGCCTTGTGCCCAGGCCAGCCAAGCCCTGCTGGGTTTGCCCAGCACAGCCCTGCTGCCCCAGTCCCTGGGCTGCTCCCTCAGGGGCACTCCGAGCCTGGTGACCTCTCACCAGGTGCAGGGGCCATCATCAATAACAGGAAATGAGCTGGGCAGGAGGGGCAGGAGACAGAGAGCCAGAAAGAAAGGAAGCGGTTAGAAAGCCGTCACTTCCATTTCTGCTGCAAGACAACTGCGCCCACGCAGCGACAGGCGCGGGGGAGCAGTGCTGTCCTTCCGCAGCCTGAGCTGCTCTGGGATCGCCAGGGAGTGCTTGTGATGAGGGCACAGATCCTCTTCTAGCCTCTGATAACAGCTAGAAAGGTGGTTGAAATAGCCCATACTCAGCTGATGTCCAATGCCAAAATAGGTGTGGTGAGTCCACCCAATGGCAAAGGAGTCACTGCTCAGGGGTTAGGATTCTTAACCTTGCTAAAGACAGACTGTGCACGTGATGCTGTCTGTATCCTCTGGCCCTGGCACAGGATGGCTCTGTGGATGCAGCTGCCTGGGGCCAAAGGGCCAGGGAGGATGTGCCAGCAGCTTTTATTTTAGGAAAAATATCTTCTCTGAAAGGGTGATCAGGCACTGGCACAGGCTGGAGTTAAAGGCACGTAAATGTGGCACCTGGGGGCACAGTTTAGGGGTGAACATGGCAGTGCTGGGACAGTGGTTGAACTTGATGATGTCAGAGGGCTTTTACAACCTTAACAACTCAGTGATGATTCTTGCATAGCAAGAGGCAGAGCCCCTGACAGCCATGGCACGTCCCATCTCTGTCTGGAGGAGACTGGATGAGCAGAGGCAGCCAGAGGGCAGCAATGCAGAGATGATGGATCTGCCCAGAGCTGCTCCTCCCGCTCCTAGCTGTAACAGAATGTGGGCCTGGCTGCTTTTGAAAGCATTTCTGGATTGTGCTTTCTGGCCTCAGAAATTCAGGAAGCTGCCATGTTGGGCCATGCATGCTCCTGCTGAGAGATGCTGTGCGATTCCTCTCAGTCCTCTTGGTCTTGCTGCAACTGTGTGGCCGGAGGTGTGAGCCACGGGAGCTTGCAGCACATGGGGTCTGCTTTGTCGCAGTTCCAGGCATCAGAAATACCCTGTCTGCTCACAGTAGGGAAGCCATGGTGCTTGGAGCCACCACTGCCCCAGATCTGGAGGAAAAGCAAAGAGCTTTTTAGTTTCTTTTCTTCTGCTGTTGGGGCTGAGAAGGGTCCCTAACTGCTCTGGGGCTGGGGACACCTTTCCTGCCAGCAAGCCCAGGGATGGAGCCATGGAGCTTTGAGCACTGGAGGAGAAATTGAGGCAGCAGATGGTGTCACCAGAGCTCCAGGTGCAGCAGAAATGTTGGGGTGCTTACCTGTTAGAGCTGTGCCTTGCCAGACAGCAGCTGTCCCACCCCCCAGGGCTGCTGAGCACCCTGCCCTGCTCTTGCCAGCCAGGCACGGGGTCAGGGCTGGCACAGGATGGTGTTTGTAGTGACCCTAAGTAGAGCACTGGGCCTCCCACCCCGTGCCTGATCCCTGCAGCAGAGCACAGACGTGGTGCCCAGTGGGCACAGTGCTGCATCTTTCTACCCCCACACCTCACCTTTGGCTTTTGAGGGGCATTTTGGGGCAGAGTGGGTTCCTCTGCAATGCTGAGCCTACCTGTAAGGCCCAGGTCTGTGGTACCAGGACAGGGCAGGAGAGATCTATGCTGCTGCTGAGTGGGAGAGAGGATGGAGAAGCACCAGCTGAACACTCCCAGGGCTGCAGAGAAAGATGCAAAGGTAGCGAGCTCTGCTCTCAGCTGGGGCAGGCCACCAGCCAGCTTGGCATTGTAACACTGTGGCAGATCATGTCCCACTTGGGCACTACCCTTGCCAGGGGCACCTCCAGCTCCTGTCACAGCCCCTTGGGCAGCTCTGCCTGCCCCTCTCCTGCAGGCCTCCTGAGCCTGTCCCCAGAAGCGCTGGTGGGGACACCTCAGTGAGCTTTGGGGTTGCTCGACTTTGCGGGGCTGGAGTCGAGCCCCACAGAAGCCTGATGCAGCACCCTGGGCAGATGTTGTGTGTGGGGCTGTGTCCTGCAGAACTGACTCTGCCTGGCTCTGGGGCTCTGACAGGACCCCCATGTCTGCCTCTCGCTCCATCCCTGCTAGGGGCTGGTTCATGTTTTTGTCATGGCCAGGGATGACTGAGCACGTAAGGATCCAGGACTGGACCCTGAGGAGGTCCAGATGGATCCTGTCTCCCACGAGGACCAGGACAAATTCAAGCAGTGTCAGCGTCCTCTCTGCTGCCTCTTCCCCAGCGATCAGCCAGGCCCCAGGGGCTGACACAGCGCAGACTCTGCCATGGCCTCTTTTAACAATGTGCAGTGAAGGAGGGGAAAGGTAAGTTTGTTAAGGGAGAAAATATCTGTGCGTTTCCCTGGAGACCTGGTGGGGTGGTTCCACCAGCCCTGGTACCCTCCAGGGCAGAGGGGAGTTTCAGTGACAGGCAGGGACAAAGAAGGAGAGCTGGGCAGAGGGCTCAGGGCTGGAGCAGAGAGGTGGTGGCAGGAGCTCGGTGGGCACCACCAGGCAGGGTGACCCTACCTGTGTGCACTGCTATGGAAGGGCTCAGGGGGAACAGGGATGGACCCCAGGCTGGAACAACACTGGAACTGCTCAGCACCCTACACACAGTCGGGGTGCATGGCCTGGGCTGGGTGGAGCAGGGGTGGGGGAGATGGACACGGCAGGGATGTGCCATGGGGTTCTCTGCCCTTGTCTCTGCCTTCAGCAGCACCCTGCAGATCTGCAGCACTGGGCTGTTCCTGCTCCCCAGAGCACCAGCCAGAGTGCACGGAGCCCAGGAATGCTCGCTTCCCAGGCTGGGCAGCCTGAGGAGCTGCTGGCCATGCCTGTGACTGTCAGGCCATGGAAGCTGTCTGTAAGAACCACCAGCCAGGCTGTGCACACTAGCAGTGTCCTTGGCCTGGCTTTGACCACACATTCACAGATGCTTTTGGCCCAGAGGGGAAGGAATAGAGCTGTCTCCTTGTCTTGGTTTGAAAGACAGGTGTCAGCCGAGGAAGGCAGGAACCTCCCTTGGGATGGAAAATATGACCCCATCCCTCCGGATTATTGTAACTTTGGAATGAGGGAGCTTTCAGGGAAAGGCACGGGAAAAGGAAGAACAGTTCTGTACTGGTGTGTAAATGTGTAACAAGGCAAACAAACAACCACGGTGGCAGCAACACCAAACAGAACCAGAACCCAGTGCCAGAACAGAACCAGTGCCAGAACCCGAACAGCCCAGTGACAAAACTAGAACCCAGAACCAGAACCCAGTACAGAAGAGAAACCAGAACCAGAAATGAACCCAGAACAGAACCAAACCCAGTACTTGGTACCGGAACCAAACCCAGTACCCAGTATCAGAACAGAATCAGTACCCGGTCCCAGAACCGAACCCGGTACCAGAACCAAATCCAACCCGGAACCAGAACAGAACCAAACCTGGTACCCGAACAGAACCAAAACCGGTACCAGAACAGAACCAAACCCGGTACCAGAACTGAACCAAACCCGGTACCAGAACTGAACCGAACCTGGTACCAGAACCGAACCGAACCCGGTAGCAGAACCAAACCGAACCCAGTACCAGCACAGAACCGAAGCCGGTACCAGAACCGAACCAAACCCGGTACCAGAACCGAACCCAGTACCAGAACCGAACCGAACCGAACCCAGTACCAGAACAGAACCGAACCAAACCCGGTACCAGAACAGGATCAAACCCGGTACCAGAACAGAACCGAACCCGGTAGCAGAACCAAACCGAACCCAGTACCAGCACAGAACCGAAGCCGGTACCAGAACCGAACCAAACCCGGTACCAGAACAGGATCAAACCCGGTACCAGAACAGAACCGAACCGAACCCGGTACCGAACCAAAGCTGGTACCAGAACCGAACCCGGTACCAGAACCGAACCGAAGCCGGTACCGAACCAAAGCCGGTACCAGAACCGAACC
>VZTN01037885.1:339877-368131 GCA_013400515.1 Erpornis zantholeuca | reverse complement strand
GCTTCCCTTGCAAAGCCCCGCGGCAGCCGGGCCCGGTGCCCCTCTGGATGGCGAGGTGGGCTGCAGCAGGAACCTCAGAGCGGCGGCTGGAACGGCAGAGGCGAGCGCACCCCGGGGTGCAAAGAAAATGCAGCAGAAACTCCGCAGCCACAGCAGGAGCCACAGGGTGTGCTGGGAGGCACGGGGTGCTGTGTTATAATGAGGGTTATAGTGTAGCGAAAAGCCTGAGGCAGCAACAGCCGGGTTCTTGCAGGCGGCTGTGGCATGCGGCTGGGAGATGTGGCCTCCAGGGGAAAGGGGGTTGGGGTCCCGAGTTTTCCCTGAGGCACCCAAAGAGATGGTGAGGGCCCTTTCCAGTGCAATCGGCTGTTAATAAGGTCGCAGTTCAATGGTCGCAGTTCTTACAAGGAAAGGCTCACCCATGGTAAGGAAGAAACAGTAAAAGGGTTGGACTCCGCGGTGGCAGCGAATTTTCCCCACAGTAGCAGCAACTCGACTGTTCCCCTCTAATCCGAGAGCAAGAGAGGGAAAAGAGCTTAGCTGCCCTGACCCCCCAGCCAAAATCTCAGGGTATCCCTGCCTTTCCCAAGAGAAAAACCCGCCAGCTCAGAGAGTAGCCAGCTGCGCCCTTCTGTCCACCTTGGCCACTTCTTTTGTCTCTGAAGTATCGCCTGTTATCATCTCTTAGGCAACAAATGGGACAAAATTCCCTGACAGAAAAAAAAAAGGAAAAATCCTAACCTCCAGCACTCCTGCTGCAGGTCTCTGGCAAAGGTCGCAGCTGATCTTTTGCAACCTCTTCCTCTGCCAGATGTCAAGCAGCAGAACTTCCCTTTCGGACAGGGCTCTGCTCTGGGACCAGGCTCTCTGCAGGCAAATCCTCTGCCCCAGAGGTGCTGGAAGAGCTCCTTAGAAAACAGGAAACCACTCAACCAGAAGGAGCAGTGAAACATTCCCTTATTCTGCAATGTTTGATGTTTTAGGCTCTCCCAGCCAAGCAGCTCAAGCTGAACTGCAGCCCAGCTGATCCCTCTGAGCCTTGGGGCCATTCCTCCGGGCCTTGCAGCGAGCCCAGCGCAACCCAACCCAGGCACCACCCACGAGAGATGCAGGACAGCGTGGCTTTGCAGCCCAGATGCCAAACGTGCTGCTAATGAGAGCCCAGGAGGGGATGAGTAGGCTCGGAAAAGCTTGATGCATCCCCATCACCAGCCTTCCCTCCAGCAGCATCTCTGCTTCCTGGTTGTGTGCATGGTAAACTGAGGCAAAGCAGGTGTGTTCCAGCTCAGAGGTGACAATAGCTTCTTCCAGTGCTTTGGGTAGGGACCAGCACTCCAAGTCTGGCATCTGGGCAGGTCTCCAAGCCTCACAGGTGCTCCATGCCCCCAAAGCCTCAAACCAGGATGTCCAGGTCAATGGATACTTCATTGGGGACTCCTGGAGAGACAGGAGACTCAGAGACTCCTGCTGAGCACTGTGTCGCTCTGGTAGGCCTAGTGACTGACCCATGTCAAGCAGCAGAGGTTGTGGCTGAAAGGACAGACAAAATTGTCAGCAGGCAATGCTGGAGGGTACATCCATCCCTCTGCAACCGCCTCACCCATGCTCCAGAGCTGCAGCAGCCACCAGGCGAGACTGAGCACGTGCCAGCAAAGCCTTTGGCAATCAATGGCTGTGGGACCCATGCCTGTGGCCAAGATGTGTCCCAAGAAGCAGCTACTGCTGGGACGTGTGACCGCCCACAGCAGCACCCTGGGGAGCAGCCAGGCTGTGCCAGCCCCAAACATGCCTCAGCCTGAGGAGGGTGGTGTTGGGGTTCCCTGCAGCTGGGCTGGGGGAGTAGAACCTGGAAGGGGTCCCCCAGCTTCTCCTGTGAAGAAGCAGAGCTGCTTCTGCTAGGGGCTGGAAACAGCAAGCAGCAGGCACTGCTGACGGTCTACAGGATGGACTCGTGTTGTGTTTGGCTTCAGGAGCTGCAGGAGATGCCAGGGAGAAGCTGAGAAGCTGCATAAGCAGGCACTGCCAAGGCTGCGGCCACACTGCAGGGACAGGAACACCCCTGGGTGCCATGCCACAGCTTCCCAGCACCGCTACAGTGCAAAGGCCTGTCCCCATGCCCTGGGACACTCAAAGGTGTCACAGCTACAGGAATGGGTGTGAAAAGCCTCAGTCCAAGGCTTGCCACTAGATAGAGTGGTGGTGGTGGTGGCATTGGTGGGGGCATTGGTGTTGGACTGGCACAGGCCAGGACACGTGGGATAGGGACAGCAG
Organism: Erpornis zantholeuca; assembly: GCA_013400515.1. Lineage (NCBI taxonomy): Eukaryota > Metazoa > Chordata > Aves > Passeriformes > Timaliidae > Erpornis > Erpornis zantholeuca. Next base: position 365,860 of record VZTN01037885.1, on the reverse strand, counting down.
CCCGGCAGTAAGAGGGGACAATGCCCTGCCTGTGACCTGAGCTACCAGGCAGATCTCCTTCCTACCCTGTGACATGAAAGATGGGCAGGCTTTGTGTTTACTCCTCTGAAAAAGAAACCTTCCTCCTGAAAACAAAACCTTTTGTGTGCAAATGCAGCCGTCTGCAGGTTTGTTTTTATACAGGAAACTTTGAAGCAGAGGCTGGGGCTGGTTTCATTTTGAGTTGGGATTTTCAGCTCATGGTGGTATTTGGAAACTGAACTTTTCCAAATTTGGAGGCTGGGTTTTCACATCACTGCTGAGTGTGGCAGCAGTGTCCAGGGTTTCCTGTTGCTGTCCATCTGCCTGTCTGCAGAAAGCTTAGCCCAGCCGAGGTGGGGATGGGTGCCCTTTGGGGGAAGCCTGAATACCTTGAGTGGCAGCTGAAATGTGTGACCCTCCTTTGTGGGACTGGGAAGGGTTGGGTGCAGGAACCCTCTGCTCCCATACCAGGCTAAGCTGGGCTCATCCTGCCTGCCTCCGGCAAGGAGATGTGACCTATGAGGTCCAGATGTTGCTTGCAGCTGGGACTGAAAGAGACAGGAATCCTCACATTCAGTGCCCTGGCTATTGCACCTCCTCTGGCTGCATCCATCAAGATGGGAGTAGGACCACCTTGGGACCTGCTCCCAGCATTCCCCCAAACCCACAGGCAAGACCCTTCTCCTTGCCCCCTGGGAGCAGCTGCCACCCATTCACCAGGGTGACGATAAGTGCCATTCTGGACAAGCTTTTGGAATGCTCTGCATCTCCTGAGCCAATGCACCAGCTCCTCTCCATCCCCCCTGATGAGGGCCTGAGGGGGCCAGGATGCCTTCAGTCTGGGATGGTGCCTGGTCTGATGGGGCTCAGGGCAGCAAAGCATTTGGCAATCACAACCCACAGACACCTTCAGGGCTGGGGCATGGGCTGGATGCCTGTGCTGACTTCATCACTGTCCTGGGGCTCTCCGTGTTCCTCCGAGCAGCAGCAGCAGCACGAGGGGGTGCTCACCATGACCAAGGGTCCCCAGCGCGTGGCTGAACCCGCAGCATGTGGGACGAACTCTGGCAAGGTGCAGGGAGGGGTGAGCCATGCCCAGCCTCCAGCATTGGCACACAGCTCCTGCTCCAGAGTGCAGACCCTTGCCCTCAAGGGAGACATCCCTGTCCAGCTGATCCCTCCTCCCCAGCATCCTGCAGCTGAGAGCTGGGCGAGCCCAGGCGGGCCTTCCCGCCGGTCCAGCCCAGACTTGAACGTCAGGGCCGTGCACAAGCAGAGTAAACGGGCGAGTGCGAGCGTGCCAAGTTGACACCGCACGCGCCAGGCGCGCAGGAACGGGCTGTGGACCACGCCAGGGACACCCACCAGCTGAGGTACGGGTCCCATTCCTTGTCCCCACTCCTCTTCCCAGACGCGTGGCTGAAGCCGGGATGTGTGCAGTGGGGAAAGGAGCGCAGACCTTCCTGTGCCCTGGCACGGTGCAGGCAAACCCGATGCCACAGCCCCGGGGGGGCAGCCTCTGAACACAGCCGTGCCAGGAGCAGGGTCTGGCACTCGGTGGCTGTGCCTGTGCGGGGGGAATCTGGTGCTGGGCCCCTTGGCACAGGGAGCTGCTTTGTGGTTACTTGGCTCCGTGTGCATGGCATCCTTGCAGCATCGGGCACCCTTGCTGCCAGCCTGTGCTGGTCACAGGGTGGGAGCAGAGTCCCACAGGATTGCACACGCCGTTGGTGACTGCGTGGGTGATTCTGGAGCCGAGTGCTGCCCCAGCAATACTCGCAGTGGGTCTGGGGCTGGCACTGTCCAGGCTGCTCTCAGCCCTCCCCAGTGGGTGCCTGTTGCCTGGCCAGGGGAGAGCAGAGCCTGCTCAGCCCCAGGGGCGGCACCCGCACCCCGGGGGTGCGGAGCAGGTCTGCCCGGCTCTGCCGGCTTTGGGCGTGCTCTGAGTCACCGCAGCCCTGCGCTCCCAGCTCTGCAGGCGCCGGGCTCGCACCCGCAGGCATCCCGGGTTCAGCTGCCAGGGCTTCAGCAGCGGGTGGGGGGAGCAAAGAGCATCACCCAGGTGATGGTAACAGAGTCACTCCTGCCATTCCTGGCTGTCCCCCAGCCCGGACAGCGTGGCCGTGGCCATACCCTGCCCTGCAGGGGGTGATGTCCCCCACTGCCTGCCTGCCCTCCTGCCTCTGAAAAATGGGAAGAGCTCCAAGGTATCAAAGCATGGGGCAGGAGGCAGCAGCGGTGTTGGCAGGGCTCCATGTGGGAATGATTAAACACTTGCACATGGTTGGAGAAGGAGCATCCCAGTGCTCTAGGGTTTAGGGTTGGTGAACCATGGCGTGTGAACCTTGTGAAGCGAGAGGTCCCAGAGGCACCTGCATCCTCTGCAGGTTCTGCCCTGGGAGCAGCCTGTTCCTCTTGTTCCTCCTTTACAGCCCTGGGCAGCACTCAGCACCTCAGAGTGGCACAGGGGAGAAATTGTGGCCTGGGGCAGTTCACAATGCTGGTGGTCACTGGGAGGGACCGAGGGACAGGGACCAAAGGGTTGTTGTTGGGCTGGGACAGGACAGGAGCTCCAGAACCGTTTCCAGGACAATCCCAGGGCACCAGTACCCCATATCATGGGGCCCCTGGGCATATGTTGTCGTAGGGTGCCAGGCTGGATGCACAGAATCCTGCCCAGGGAGGGATGGCAGAGCTCCCACAGACACATCAGGGCTGTATGTCCAGACAGCTGCAGAGGCTCCTCTGTGCAGGGACAGCATTGCCCATAGCACCAGGTCATGGCTGTGCCCTCTGAGTGACAGGTCAAGTCCCTGTGGGAGTGTCCTCAGCCACATGCTGTCCCCCTGGCAGGGGCCCTGCAAATCTCTGCCTGTGCCCAGCCTTGGGAGCATCACCCGCCACTGTCACCTCACACAGGCCCTGTGACACAGCCGGAACCCTTGGGTGAGGAGGGCACTCTGCTGTCCAGCCTGCCCATCCTCACCCTGGCAGGTGTTTCCCAGGGAGGCCTCAACTCTCGCCAGGTGTGCAGGACTGTGCTCAAGTCTGGGAGATGCCTCAGCAGGGACAAACCCAGTGCTGCCAGCTCCATGCCCAGGGCACCTGGAGGGAAGGCCAGTGTGAAACAGGTGCACCCTGCTCTGCTCTGCTCAGAACCTTTGCCAGGCAGGGCCTTCACCACTACACTGTGGCTATTGTCCCTCACCTCAGCATAAGCAAGACTTGACACCACAGTGACAGGCATGCTGTCAAAGATCCCCTTTCCCATCTCTGCTCCTGGATGATCCCCCTGGAGCACAGGGCATGAGCATGTCCCGTGCTGAGGCTCTGCCCCTTGCCAGAGGCGGTGGCTTGGCTGCACAGCCCCAGTCCCCTCCCAGCCCTGGCCAGTGGAGCTCCGCAGCCATGCTGGCCAGCGGGGCGTCCCCATCCCCCTGCGCCTTGCGGTAGCGCTCACTGCTTCGCGGAAAATGTGATGACTCGGCAGCCCCTGAGTTTCCAGGCCTGGTTCCAGCTGCTGGGTGGAGAAACCTTGTGCAGTTGTCTTTGGGTTTGGCACAGTTGGAGACTTCGCTGTCAGGGGGGACTTGAGGGGATATCTGGTACCCCCAGCCGAAGGAGGGCTCTCTCTCTCTCTCTGTGTCCCTACCTGAGGTGGCACGGTGTCACTGGGGTGGCTGTGGGGGAGGCAGTGCTGGCACAGAATGAGCAGCTTCTGTCCAGTGTGGAGGCTGCTGAGCCCTGCGGCGCCAGGGACAGGGCCTGGGCTCGGCTCCCAGCAGTGCTTTAGGCTGTTTCCCCTGCAGCCACAGCCCAAACTCCCTGAGCTCAGGGAGCACAGCCACTGGGACCTGAGGTTAAACCAGCGGGGCTGGTATAAACATGTGTTCCCATGGCAGGGGGTGACAGCTCACTGTGCCACCAGGGCAGGCAGAGGCTGTGAAAGCTGCTGGGATGTGTCCTGGTCCATACTCAGAGGCCAGTCCCATCCTACTGGGCAGCAAGACATCCCCCAAGCCTGTCCTCATGCCGAGTGAGGTTAGCTCTCCTCCTGGCTGGGGAGGTGCAGGGCAGTGGCACAGCATGGCAGCAAGATCCAACACTGTGTTCCAGGAGTCCCTGCTCGGCTACCCAGCTCAGAGACAAGAGCAGGCAAAACAGACCCTTTCCTCCTTGGGCAAGCCAGTGTCCAGAGAAACTGCCTCTGTGGGGTAGCTGTGCCCCCGTGCAGGGCTGCAGCAGCAGAGGTTGTGGCTGGAGCTGGAGACGGCTGGCTTTGCAGAGGGACTGCTGCAGGGGCACCAAGGCTGTGCCCAGACAGGTGCAGTAAGTACACACAGACTGAGATTCTCTCCAGCTGGGCCGGGCAGGCACAACCCAGCTGGAGTGTCCCAGAACTCCAGTGTCTGGGTTTGTCCTCTTGTTGGCCTGGAGCTGCTCTTTGGTATGCTTTGAAGCTGCAGGAGCCCCACCTTGACTTTGTAGCCTGGGAAAACCTCCTGTCTGTGCCACCACTGCAGGGATTACTGTCTTTGACGCTGGGGGATGCAACATCTTCCAGGGTTTTTCTTCATAATCCTCCTGTTCCATGTCCCTGGATCACAATTCTCAGCCCAACAAGGCCCTCCATCCTCACCTCCAGCCCCAGCTTCATCAGCCAGGGGCTCCTCAAATTCAGCTCTGCCATCACCTGCCGTCCCTGCTCCAGGGACACCACAGTCCCCAGCACTGCCTCTATCCCTTCAGCTGACCCTCTAGGCTGCGCATGGGAGCAAACAACCCCATGCTCCCCATCCACAGTGTGGTCACCTGTGCTGACAGCCTGCACCCCACAATGGACCTGCGTGGGGTCATCCACCAAAAGCCTCTTTGCAAATGTGTTTTGGGGACCAGCCAGCTGTAACCTCCTTGATCCTGCCCTGGGCCCCCGGGTAAACCTGGCAAACCCTCACTGCAGCGAGGAGCTCGAGCCTCCTCCCAGCTGGCTGCAGCTGCCCAGCTCTGGAAAGGGGCCTTTAAAAACAGTCCCCAGCCCACTGGAGACAGCAGCAATCAGGTCCAAATCTCCCCCTCTCGTTTCTGGGGAGGTACTCCATCTCAGGGGCTAGAGGATCTCACCCCCAGTACCTGTGAGCACTCTCCTGACACTCAGGTGAGTGGGGGTGGCCAGCTGCCCATCAAGCCTGTGTCCAGCAGCAGGGATGGGTATCCCCAAAGCTGGCTGTGGCACTGGTTGATGGGTCAGCTTCATCATGCCAGATGCTGGTGGATCTCAGTCCCAAATGCTTATCACTGGATCTCTCAGAGCCAGAGCTCTTACCCTGGGCATCCATCACTTGAGCAGATGCACCCACAGCATTTTTGGCATTCAGCCCTTGGAGCTGTGGGCATTAAGGGTTAAAAATCTTGCCTATGCTGGAGTCAAGGCATTGCCTTCTGCTCCCAGCCTGATCTCTGTGTTCAGGGTGCAGGGGAAGGGTAGGTCTGGAGACAAAGTGACACAAAGAGGCTCTGGTGGTAGAGCTATACCTTTCTGCTGGGGGAACATCTGAGTCCTAGACAGAAGTGACAACAAGCCCTCACTGCTGGGCAGAGCAGGGCTGCAGGACCAGGGCTGCTTTATTCTCAGCCCACTCCGGGCTGGGATCTCTGCAGAGACGTGACTGTGACCACGGCCCCAGACTCCTGGCACCAGTCCCATTTGGCCAGGACCTGGGAAATTAACTGTTGCCCATGCAAAGGGAAGGGAATTCATGTTCTCTCTCCCCTTTCCCAGCTGGCTCCATCAGCCTGGGGGTTGTCAGTAAGGTTGGGGTATGGACCTGGGGTTGGAGATGGGTCCTAGACCAGGTCCCCTGTGTCCCCCTGTCCTCTCAATTGCATGCAAGAGCTGGAGCTTTCCCGTGTCTTTGTCCAGATACTGGGGGTTGTTCTGTCTATTCTGTCCCACCTGACAAACTTCTGAGTCTTTTGTCAAGGGATTTTGGTGTTCCAGAGGACAGATGGGAGATGTGTCCTACTCTGACAGCTCACAGTAACAAGCAGAGCTTGAATAGCCCCCGTAGGTGGCCGTGCTGGCCACTGGGACAGACTCCCACGGCCACAAAGGCTGTACTGGCTTCCGGACTGATGCATCACTGAACCTCTTCCAGCACTGTCCCAGATCTCCAGCGCTGATGTGAAGCCAATGGCATCTCTGCTCTGAATGAGAGCTGGCATTGTGCCACGCACTGCACAGACACGGCAGAGCACGGCCCTGCACGGAGCCCGGGGGCACAGCCTGATCCCGGGGCAACCCCCGAAGTACAGCGCCTTCCCGCCCGGGCACAGGGCACAGCCACCCCCTCAGATGGGCGAAGCGTGGTTTGGGCACCTCTGTGCCCGCCAGATGCCACTCCCAGGAGCCTCTCACAGTGTGGGTTTCCCCCGCTGCAGCCTGCGGCCCGTCGAGCCATGGGCACGGCACAGAAACACCCCCAACCCCTGCCCTCGGCGTACCCAAACCCCGCTCCCCAGCCGCACCTGCGCAGGAGTGAATGCCCACGGAGCTGAAGGGTGCGGCACACACACAACACCCGCGGCCACACTCGTGCCCTCGGTCCGTCCACCATCCCAGCCCATGGCCGCGCCCTCCTTCCCTCCCTCTCGGCGCTGGGGGCTGGTTCGGGCGCTCGCCCCCAGCCTGGGGCCGCCATCAGCCGCCAGTCCTGNCTGCAGCCCCGCAGAGCCCCCGCCGCAGCGAGGTCCCCCGAGCCCCCGACCAGCAGCGAGCCCCCCAGCCCAGCCGGCAGCTCTGCCCGCAGCCGCTGTCTCCGGGCCAGCTGCGGAGTCACCGCAGAGGACACGGACCCGCGGGGACAACAGCAAATGCGCCCGGCGAGAGGCAGCCGCCCCCGCTGGGCTTCTCCTGGGCGGGAGCCGAGCTCTGCCCCTGTCCAGGGACAGCGGGCCCGGCCGAGGTGCCAAGGGCTGGCCGGTCCCCACTGATGTTATCTTGTCACCTGCGCTCGGAAAGCATGTGGGGACGCGGTTCCTGACTGCCGTGGGAGAAGGGGCTGGCTGGGGACAGCCACTGCTGAGAAACTGCCTCCCCTGGCTCCCCCAATTTGTCATCCCTCTGATCTGCAGCCACCAGGTCCCCCATGAGGTTACTGCTGCTGCCGCTGCTGGTGCTGTGGGTGCCGCGGTTCCCAGGGACCCTGGCAGAGGTAAGCGCCTGACTCCCCAGCCCCCGCTTTGGCTCCGCAGCTCTTGGCCGCAGCTCGCCGCCGCGAGGGGCTGCCCCGCCGGGGGAGAGCGCGGGGCTGCGGGTTCCTCTCTCTGGCCGTGCAGCTCCTCCCCATCAGCGGCGTTCGCCATCCCGTTCAGCGCTGCCCCCGCTGCCCCTCGCCCCAGAGCCCGGGACCGCAGCGTGTCCCTGCTGCCGTGGCTGCGCCGCTCCTAGCCCGGCAGTGGCCCGGCTGCTGTTCCCAGGGGTCCCCAGCCGCTTCGCTCTCCTCTCCCAAAAGCCCCGCGATTAATGGGGAGCCGGAACGAGTCTGCCCGCAGAGCCGAGGGGAAAGAACGCCAGGAAGATGATAGTTCTGCTGTGGCTTGTTGCAGGACAGGGAGTGGGCAGGAGACATTTCCTTTAACGTGGGGGGAACTGACGCCAGTCCAAAGCCGGGCACACCCTGCTGGGAGCAGGCTGTGAGAGAATGGGTGTCCTCGCTGCCAGGGAGGGTGCCTGGGGCTCTGGGGGCTCTGTTCTGTGCGTGGGGGTGGCAGCTGGACTGGAGTCTGTGGTCCCTCCATCCTCTCCCCTTGAGGTGGGAAGGTGTGCCTGCAGAGGGAATGAGACAGCCAGGCCCTGTCCAGAGCTCACTCCCTCCCTCTCTCTCCCGACCTTCTCCTGTGCCCTGGCTGGTTTGGTGGCCTCTTCCCCTGTGGGCATGGCCCTGTGCTCTGCAGCCTCAAGACCCATGCAAAAGGCCAGGGCAGCCCACAAGCTGCATCTGCCAAGTCTGTCTCCCTGTCTTGGCTAAGGGAGGTGTGAGAAGTGACCCAGGCTCTCTTAGGAAAAGGGGTCACAGCCCACAGATGCCATGTCAGGGTGGGACCCATGCCTGGCCAGCCTGACCCCCGGCCTGGCCCAGGGCACCTCTCCCTGGTGTTGGTCTCAGCTCATCCTGCCCCTCTCTCACTTGACACCTTCATTCCCCCAGGGCGAGGGATGCAACCACACAGCACAGGCAGGGCTGGATGCACGTGGTGAAAGAGGTAAGTCACAGGAACGAGGTTCCCAGGTCGAGGAGGGTGGGATGGTTTCGCTGCCTGGAGTGGTGAGATGAGCAGATGTGCTAGGCCAGGACTCTTGGAGTTAAGAGTAGCTTTGTAAATACTCTGCTTTAGGCTATCTGCGGGCTACAGATCATGCCCAGGAAAGGGGGAGAGTCAGTCCCATCTGTATGGGGGCACTGTGAGAGACAGACAAGGCTCCAAAGCTCTCTGCTTCTACAGAGCACTGGGTAGGCTCAGTGGCAGCACAGCCACAGGTGCCCTGCTCAGGGCCTTGGAGTTGCCTGGGTAGGATCAGTGTCTGTAAGGCAGCCCCATGACTGCTGTGGGCCTGGAGCCAGCACAGTGCCCACATGGCATCAGCCTGTGCCAGTGAGAAATCACCTGGATGATCCACAGGCACCAGTCATGGCATGGGGTGTACCTGGATGTGCTGTCTGTGATGGGGTTAGTGGCAACATGAGCAGTGCTGGGGTCACAGGCCTCTGGCCCAGTTCAGGTACATTTGTGCTGCAGATGTGAGGAAGGTGACAGAGAGAGGCCGGTGATAAAGCTGCTGGAAGCTCAAGGGCAGCAGAGAAACATGGGTTGAGAACTTGTATCTTCAGGAGATGAGAAAGAGCCTGCAGTAACTAACCATCCCTGCTTGAACTCCAGGCAGGGCACAGACCTTCAGGTTTCCTTCAGGAGGAGCTCAGCTGTGCCTGGTGCTCTGGGTGTCTGCTGACAGCAAGGGTAGTCCAGGGCAGCTGGCCCAGGTACAGACACCTCATCCATGGGCACCCAGCTACATTCAGCCAACCCTTCCTGAGCAGTCTGATCCTAATGCACTCCAACTTCTCAGGGATGGCACTGAGAAGGCTTTTCCCAGGGGCACTATGTGCTCCTCTGTGTCCGTCTGATGTCCTTTGGTCCCTCTGCCCTCACCAGCAGGCTCCAAACCACAGCATTGCATGGAACAGAAGTTGCACGTAGTTCTGAAAGTGTTCAGCTCTGGGAAAGACATACACAACTCCTGAGCAGTGCCAAAGGTGTCCCTGCCCGGGCTCACCCCGTGCTGCTCCTCCCTGGCTGTGCAAAGGGTGCCCCTGGGCAGGCCTCTAGGGCAGTCAGTGTGCTTGGTTCATGCTGTCTCCCTGTGCCAGGCCCTGTGTAAGCCTGTCATAACGTTTTGCATGCCATAAATTTTAAGTGCTAATTTTTACACAAATGTCTTACTAGCACTAGAGCTGTTCTGGCATTTTCCAAAGGCTGAGAGCCATAGAGAGCTCATGGATGTGGCACCTGGAGACTTGGGTTAGTGCTGGACTTGGCAGTGCTGGGGGAACTGTTGGACTCAGTGATTTTAAAGGGTTTTTCCAACCTAAATGATTTCATGACTGACAGCAAGGCTGAGGATGGGGGTGTGTAACAATCTGCTGGAGACATTGGGAGGCAGAGATGGACCCTGGCCTGGTTGTGCCACCAGTTTGGTCCTGACAGACAGGCTCTGCCTGGCTCCTGTTGTGTAGGTGGTTCCTGAGAGGCTCTAAGGGCAGGAATTCAATAGCAGTTTCAGCCACTGACCAATTAGGCCAAGCCCTGTTTGCCACTTCCCTGTCCCCAGACATCTCCACTGGGATGCCACAGCACTGGTCCCACAGCCCCAGCACACTGACCTCGCTGCTGCAGCACAAGCAGGGCAGGGAAACGCCTCAGCATGGGCTGGGGCCAGTCTGGTCCCACATTTCCTCCATGTGTGCAGTGTCCCACTCTTGCCATGTCACCTCTGAACTGGGCAGGACAGAGGTGACTCATTGTCTGGGTCCCCCCAGAGCAGCCTTTGTCCTCTCCTCTGTCAGAGCCCACACAGAGGCAGAGACTATTGCAGGGAGCATAATGGCCCCCCCTGCCATATACATCCTGCCCCCCAGTTGGCCTTTGTCTCGCTTCTCCATGGTGGACCCAGAGCCTTCAACATCTTTTGGGGGGGCTCAAGCCAACCCAGGTGATGAGCAATGGATTATACCCAGCCAGGGAACTTCTCTGCCTTAAACCTGCTGGACAAAGCATATGATGACCTGAAGCCTTCTGGTCTTTCTCCAGTGGAGCAGATGCTTAGGAAAATCTCTTTGACAGCTTCCTTTGACCTGAGTCCATTAAGGTTTCTGAACATTCTTGTGTTTGCCAAAGGCTGTTCAGAGCCCTTGGGATCAGGGTGGTGGCCAGTGCCTGGTGTACCCAGCAAGGGTGGGTGGCCCTGCAGGCTGGCACCCAGCACCACCACTCCCTGCTGAGAGTTTCGGATTTGCCTCTGCAGGCACCCTCCTGAATGTCAGTGTGAGTGACCATGACCGGTCAGACTCCCTCCTTCTGTCCTGGGATGAGCCAGATGGAGGTGCCAAGGGATATTTGCTCGCCCTCTCCTCCCTGGGGTCAGGCATGCTGCTGCAGAATGAATCTGCTGGACCCAACGCCACCAGCTTCTGGTTCCATGGGCTGACCCCTGGCACGCGCTACGAGATCGAGGTGACAGCCACACTGGCCTGCATGGGCACCACCAGCCAGACCATCACAGCACAGACAAGTAAGGGCTCATCTCAGTGCTCTACCAGTGATTGTTGTGCTGCTTTGGAGGGTGTTGTGCTGTTTGGATAGTTTGTGGGGAGGTTGGGCTTCCTCACTTTCACAAGAACTAGGGTCCTTCCTTGGTCCCTCATTCCCACTTCCTTGTGGAGGAAGGGTCCTGCCCCTGCACTTTGTATGGGTTGGGCTCATGCTGTGTCTTCTCCTCCTAGAATAATGGAGACAGTGATGGATCAGCTGTGATGTGGCTTGCAGAGGGCTGAGGGGTGGAAAATGTCAGGCCTGGAGGTCTAGAAATAGCTACAAGTAAGGAGCATCCACTATACAATTTTGGCACATCTGTCAATCACTGCTCACCCCCAGGCCTTGCTCTGTGCCAAGGGCTGGGGAAGACAGGGCTGGTGGCTCTACAGGTGGGGATGGCAGCCCTTGCCTGCACCTCTCCAGAAGATCCTTGAGTAAGTCAGTGCAGGTGAAGGTGGGAAATGTAGCAAAGGCGAGTAGAGCTGGAGGGAGGAGGCTGGAGAGTGGAAGGGCTGGTGTCAGGCAGCAGGGGCAGAAGCAGAAGCTGGTCCTCACAGAAAGGTAGGTGGCAGGACCACAGGGCCAGTAGGAGCAGAGGACCTGGCAGCAGGTGAGCTTCCAGGTGATGGTGGGTTCACCTTTATATCTTGGCCCTGACCAAGCCTCTCTGCTCAGTTTAGTATAACTGCTGAGACATGCAAGGGGATGGTGCAGTCCACACAGCCCATGGGAGGCTGGTGAGCAGTCAGGGAGGTGATGGAGCTGTGCTTGGGGGATCCTTCCTGGAGCCCCTCTGCTCTGGAGACAGGCTGAGAAAGCTGGGGTTCTTCAGCCTGGAGAAAAGAAGGCTCCAGGGTGACCTTGAAGTGCCTTTTAGTACCTAAAAGGTATTTGAAAATAGAGGAAGGGACTTTTTACGTGGGCAGATGGTGGCAGGGCAAGAGGGAAGAGTTTTAAACTGGCAGAAGAGAAGTTTAGATCAGATCTTAAGAAGAAATTCTTCCCTGTGAGGATGATGAAGCCCTGGCACAGGTTGCTCCAAGAAGCTGTGTCTGCCCCATCCCTGGAACTGTTCAAGGCCAGGCTGAACAGGGCTTGGAGCAACCTGGGATGGTGGAAGGTGTCCCTGCCCATGGCAGGGGTGCAATGGGATGGGTTTTAAGGTCCCTTCCAACCCAAACCATTCAGTGATTCTGTGGTTGGGTCCTGTGAGGCTGGCTGGCAGCATCTCACCGGGCAAAGGCAAGTCCCACCAGCCTGTGAGCAGCTTGCCAGGCCAGGCCCCCCCGGCAAGCAGCCAGCAGTGCCTGTGCCATGTCCAATGCAGGTCCTTCAGCTGTCCACAACCTGAGCCTGAGCAGCGGCGGGAGCTCGGCCTCGCTGCGCGCGGCCTGGGCACACGGGCACGGCCGGCGTGACGGGTACCGCTTGGCCCTGTGGCACAGCGACTCCCAGAGCCTGGTGAGGAACGTGTCCCTCCTGCCCAGCGCCTCCACCTTCCTCTTCGACGGGCTGCTGGCTGGCAGCGAGTATGCCTTGAAGGTCAGCACGCTGGCTGGGTCCAGCCAGGCCAGCACCAGCATCCACCAGTGGACAGGTAGGGAGGGATGGGTGTGCCTGCCCAAGGAGGAAGGGGTGGTAGGAAGGGTTTGGCAGGAAGGATGTGCCGGGCTGGCGAGGGGAGGAGGTCTCCGGGCTTGGGATGGGGAGTTTGTGTATGGTGGGGAGCAGCTGGAGCGTTTCACAGCACCACTGTGAGCCGAGTGTCTGGGCCAAGGGGAAAACTCGGGCCTGCCTTGCAGCACCCACAGCTTGGGTTTGTGTGTTTCCAGGGAAGGGGGGCAGTCTGGGGATCCTGGATCTCTTGGCCGCTGAGAGCTGCAGGAGTGCTGCATTACCCAGTGTGCCACCCCTCTGCCCTGCAGCCTGAAAAAACATGACAACCTGGAGGGACCTCAAGGGCCTCCCAGCCTGTATGGGAGGGCACACAGGAGGGACATCCCTCAGTAGACCCCTACCAGACTTTCAGCCCCCACCCCACAGAGAGCAGCTGTGGGCACAGGGGCCTCTGGGGAGAGAGGAGGGTCCAGGAACCACCAGCCCCAGTGCTGAAGCTCACTGTGTCCTGCTCTTCCCCTCAGCTCCCTCCATCCCCACCCAGCTGAGGCTCAGCCCAGGTTCCAGTACCAGCCTCGTTGCCTCCTGGGCAGGTGCTGCAGGGGCTGCCTGGCTCCACCTCGAGCTCCTCAACCTCCTCACCCAAAAGGTCAGCACGACCCTGTCGGCCAGGAGGGGCCTCACCAGCTACACCTTCCAGCATCTCCACCCTGGCACTCAGTACCGGCTGGGGCTCAGTGCCACCGCGGGGCCCCACACCGTAGTGGGACCCAATGCCACTGCCTGGACATGTGAGTATGAACTTGGTGGCCTCAGCTTTCTCCCTGCCTCTGGTCCAACCTCTGAATCCAAAGGTCTCCTGCCAGAGTCTTGTGTGCACAGGGTGATTTTCCTTGGACTTGGCTGAAAGCTGCTCCAGGACCCAGCTCTGGGGCACTGCTACAGTGGGGCCAGTGAATCCTTTCAGCAGGTGGATTCCCTGTGCTGGCCTGCTTCCCCCTGGGATGCAGTGGGAGCAGCCTGTGGTCTCTCCCCAGGGAGAAGGATGGAAGGGCAGCAGATCCCACTGGTGTTCAGTGCTGCTGGGGCTTGGCTCTCATGTGCCTCAGGGCTGTACAGGGGCAGCAGAAAAAATGGGGCAAGGGGGCAGCAGCTGAGCTGGTTTAAACTGGAGACCTCTGGAGGGGCTTGTAGAAAAGCAAGAAAGACTTTTTTCATGGGCAGACAGTGATAGGACAAGGGTTGAATGGTTTTAAACTGAAACGTGAGAGATTTAGATTAGATGTTAGGAAGAAATTTTTCCCTGTGAGGGTGGGGAGCCCCTGGCACAGTGCCCAGAGCAGCTGTGGCTGCCCCATCCCTGGAAGTGTCCAAAGCCAGGTTGGATGGTGCTTGGAGCAACCTGGGCTAGTGGAAGGTGTCCCTGTCATGGCAGGTCCTTTCCAACCCAAACCATTCCACAATTGTATGACTCTATGAAATGGGTTTTCAGTGCTCTTTGATTGCTGTCAAGGACATGTTGTGGTAGCACCTGATAACCGCATTTTGTTGGATGTTCCCAACATGATGGGTGCTGTGCGAATGCAGCCAAGGCATCCAGGAGCCTCTGGCAGGTCAAAACAGTGAGGGCAGCCCTCCCAGAACACACTATTGCACCATTCCCCCAGCCCACTCTCTGCTCTGGCCTCAGGCTGATGAGGGCCCAGGAAGAGAGACTTTGTTGGTGACACCAAGTCCATAGGACAGTAAAGAGTTCCAGTCCTGAGCTTGCTGTCCCAGATGTTTCGAGGAAAACCAGGAGGGAAATGGAGAGGGCAGAGCAGGTTCATGCTGAACACCAAGGTAGCATTGGCCCTCAAACAATGGAGGTGCCAAGCTACAGACTCAGAGCTGCTGTGGCCAGTGGCTCATCCTGGCACTGGCCCAACACTGGTTAGGTGTACGCTGGGACGACCTGGGTGCCACCAGGTGTCAAGTCTCCAGCTCCTTCCTGCTCCACCTGCCAGCCCGAGAAGCTGGAGCCTGCTCCCTGCTGACTCTGCAGATGGGATTTCGGAAGGCCTCCAGAGCTCCAGCTGGTTTGTTTCTGCTCTGGAGTGAGGCTGATCCCTGCTGTTGCTGTCTGCAGCTCTGACCTGCTCCACTGAACAAAATTCCCCTGTGCCAGACACACGAGCCAGGGGCGTCTGGCCAGGACTTTGGTCCAGGCCAGTTCCTGGGAATATCAGCAAGCTCATGGTGGGATGTGAGTGGAGTGGAGGGAGACTCTCAGGAATTTCTCAGCAAGGCTGCCAGCAGTCCAGGAATGCTTGTGCTGGGGAGTGGAGATGGCACGCTCCAAAAAGATGTCTGAGGCTGGACGTAACCCTGCCAGGAATGAGGCTCAGAAGAGTATGGGATACAGAGTACTCCATAATCATGACTCACACAATCCTATTCCCTTCCAGACCCCCTGAGCCCTGGCAATGTGACCCTGAGCAGTGCAGAGGAGCAGAACTCTTTGCAGGCTCGCTGGAGTACCCCAGGGGGGCAGAGGGAATTCTACCTGGTGACGCTGCGAGAGGGAGAGGACAGTATTCTGACGAGGAACATCTCTGTTGGTGGGGACAACGATCACGTCACCTTCCATGGGCTGAGCCCTGGCCAGCAGTACTCTGTCCAGGTGGTGGCAGTGGCAGGGCCGTACAGGGCATCAGCACACAGCACAGCAGTGTGGACAGGTGAGCAGAAGCCCATGCATGGCTCGTGAGGCTGTTCCTGCTGCCTGATGAAGGGGCTCGGGGGGAGGCAGGCACGGGGACAGGGCACGTGTGACACTTGGTCTCAAGAGCAGGTTATGGATTGGAGCAGCAAAATCTGCCTCCCCACAGTTGCTGGTGAGGGTGGGCTCAGAGGTCCTGGACAGGCTTATGCCAGCAAGTGTCAGGCACAAATCAAGAGCAGATCCTGCTTCGTGCCTGCTGGACTCAGTGTTTGGCAGGTTCCAGGCAGCTGGGTGGGTGGGCAGGGAAGCACCACCAGCCCCCCCAGATCAGCATCTCCCTGTGCCCAATCTCTCCTGGGTGACTTGTGGAGCCACAGTTGGTGCTGTCCCAGAGCAGCCATTCTGAGAAGGATTGATGGGAGCTGTGCACAGTGTGGGGAGGCACCCACCCAGCCTGTGGTGCTGGGGGCACTAAGAGCTCTTCTTGTCTGCTCTTGTGTGGGTTCAGACAACTGCAGAGTCACAGAATCACAGAACTGTTAGGCTTGGAAGGGAGATCATCAAGACCAACCCTCCTGCTCTGGGGTCACCTAGAGCAATCTGAAAAGCAGAAAATATCTTGTGAAAGCAATCTTCCTGCCTGGTGCACTGCCCTGTGTTGTGCTATCCTTGTCTCTTGCAGAACCACAAGCACCATCTGGCGTGAGCCTGTCCAGCCAGGGTAGCCCCCACAGCTTGCTGGCCAGCTGGGAGGAGGCGATGGGGGAGGGCTATCTGCTGGCCCTCAGCCTCGCGGAGCACCCCGTGAAGAACAGCTCCTTGCTCAGGGGTGTCACGAGCTTCACCTACGAGGGCCTCCATCCTGGGACCCTCTACACCTTTGAGGTCAGCACTGTGGCTGGTCCCTACACATCCTCACCCCAGAGCGTCTCCAACTGGACATGTGAGTGCCACAGCCCCAGGTTTCCACTGGGCCCTGCCCTTGCCCCTGATGTCACACCTCAGGGCACTGACAGCACACGTCTCCTACAGCTTCATCCGATAACTGGGCAGAAGGCTCAGCAGGAGGCAGAGGTGCTGCTGAGTGTGTCTGACCCTGCTCTGTTTCACCAGGCACAAGGGGCAGCTGAGCCCAGTGCCCTTCTCCTCCTTCTCCTCCGCCCTCCCTCCTGTGGCACTGCTCAGGCTGCCACTGCCTTGAGCCGCCCCCTCCACCACCCACCACCTCCCCCAGCACCAGAACAATGATTTCTCTGTGCCAGTTTGAAGTGTGCTGGCCCAGTCCCCGCCGGACTGGTGTGTGGGTGTCAGCAGGGGTGACAGTGGTCAAAGCAGCTGGGGGCAGGTTCTCCCAGGGAAGGGGCTCCTGCCCCAGCACATCTGGAGTTGCACTTCTGCCAAGTGATTCTAGACCTTTCCTTTTCTAGACCCTTTGCCTCCAGAGCAGCTGACCCTGAGCAATGGAGGCCACAGCACCTCTCTGCAAGCCTCCTGGAGAGCAGCATCCTCTGGCAGCACTGGCTACACAGGGACCCTCTGGGAAACCAAGTCCCAGGTGCAGGTCAGGAATGTGACTGTGGAGAATGACTGGACAAACATCACCTTGGAGAACCTGGTCCCTGGGCGACAGTACACGCTGGAGATGGCTGCTGTGGCTGGACCCTACAGATCCCCTGTGCGATCGGCCACCGACTGGACCTGTGAGTGTGACAGTCCTACCTCACCCCACTGCAGGTCACCACCACCACCTGCCCACCAGAGCAGAATGCCCACAGCATGAGGGGGTCCATGTGTGGGGAGGTGGCGAACCAGGGACAGAGGTGCATAGACAGACAGAATGGGAGGGCAACTGGAGCCACGTTCAGGCATGTTGGAAGTAAAAGGGTGTGCAGTGCACGAGGAGCCCATTGCTGAACAGAAAACATTTCCAAACATCATCCAGGGGAAGGCGGGGACCCACTCCCACCTCTGCTGCTCTGGGTTTGGTGTTCCAGGGCTGACTCCTGACCTAACCCCAGCAGGCACAGGCAGTGGGGGTGCCCAGGATGTGCAGCCCCCACACCACAGCCACCTCTCACTGCCTGGGTTTCTCTTCTCTCTCAGACCCCCTGGCTCCGGCCGGTGTGACCCTGACCAACACCCGGCGCCCACTGGGGCTCTCAGCCTTCTGGAACAAGGCTGCTGGTGATGTGGACCAGTTCTACCTCCAGCTCTACAGCAAGAGCCATGCAGCACAGAGGAACACCTCAGTGGGGCCAAACACCCACAACTTCACATTCCTGGGGCTGTCCCCTGGCACTCAGTACTTCCTGAAGGTGACTGTCCTCGCTGGCCCATACAGATCCTCATCACACTTTGCCACTGAGTGGACATGTGAGTCAGAAGTATTCCCAGTCTCTAGCAGGGATGGGACATCCTGGCACTGCCTGCAAAACTAGCAGTGACACAAACTTGTCTGGGTGGAGGGAGGGCTCTGGTGAGACCTGCCTGCTCCCTGTCCTGGAAGACAGAGCACGTGTCATAGGTTAGGTGCTGTCTGTTAGCTGCTGGGCCCCAAAAGACCCTTTTCCCCAGCTTAGGTTTTCTCCTGTCAACCTGAACCTTCTGCCTAGACCACTGGTGATCTCAAGGCCAGCCAGGGACTGGTGGGAGGGGGATGTGAGAGAGGAAGCACAGAGACCTGTTAGGCTGGCTGCTCCCTGTCCATGGAGCAGAGCAGCCCACAGGGAGCTGAGTGCTCTCAGCACCTGCCTGCCAGCAGCACCCTGGGCATGTGCACAGACAGCTTGCATGTCCCCCAGGAGAACAGGAGATCTGGTGGTCAGGTGCCACCACTTCTCTTTCAGCCCCGTGCAGAGGTGCAGGCTGTGCCCTGGCTTCTTCAGGTGGCTCCTCCACCACCTCATGAGTCTCTGTGCTCTGCTTTCCTCCAGATCCACTGTCCCTGACTAATGTGAGTGTGCAGCCTGGCCGGAAACCCCAGGAGCTGCACGTGAGCTGGGTGGAGTCCGGAGGTGGCAGAGATCACTTGGTACAGCTCGCAGTGGCTGAGTCCCTGTCCATCATCAGGAATGTGTCTGTCCCCCGTGGAGTCACCCAGCTCGACCTGGAGGGGCTGGTGCCAGGGTCCCGGTACCGCGTGGAGATCATTTCCCAGGCTGGGCCTCACCGCATCTCCTCTCAGACTGCCATCGGCTACACTGGTAGAAACACAGCTCCCCTGCTCCCACCAGCCCTTACACCTTGTCTGGATGCCCACAGTCCTCCAGCTTCACTCCCAAACTAGAGTCAGTCCTGAGCAGCCCAGGTTTGTCCCCAGTGACACTGTTTCTCTCCCGCAGTCCCACTGCCTCCTCGTTCCCTGTCTGCCAGTCCTGTCAGCGCGGCCCAGGCTCTGGCTGTGCACTGGGAGACTGCTCCCGGGCACAGGGATGGATACCTGCTCAGCGTGCTTGAGGAGGGCTCTTCTGCACCACCCAGGACCCTGGAAGCAGGGAAGGACAGCACCAACATCACTGTGCCACAGCTGGAACCAGGAACATGCTACCTGGTTGGGATCTGGGCAGTGGCTGGACCCTACCGCTCCCTCCCCGAGAACATCACCAGCTGCACAGGTCAGCATCTCTGACACCCATGGGTAATGGGATCAGTTCCATTGGTCACCTGGGGAGAGGAAATGAGAGAAGGGGAGGAGGAGAGCACCCTGTCCTGGTTCCTGGTGAAGCTGGCCTGTAGTCACGTCCTGCCTCTCACGGCCCCCTTGTACCGAGACGGCTGCACATTCAGAAGTGGATCTTTTAGTTTCTGACTCATGTGTCTGTTTTTCCTTGCAGTTCCTGCTGCACCAACAAACCTGAGCCTTACCAACCCAGGCAGCTCCTCAGAGCTTTACACATCCTGGAACGAGCCCCCTGGCAGGAGGGACCACTATCGCATCACTCTGTATAGCCTCAGCACCCAGAGCAGGATTCAGGTCCAGACCTTGAGTGCAGATGCCCTGAACTGCACCTGGACTCACCTGGAGGCAGGCAGCAAGTTTGCTGTGCAGGTCACTGCTGTGAAAGGCTCGTTAGAAGCCTCTTCCATCAACATGACCCAATGGACATGTGAGTGTGCTTGGTTGGGTTGGACACAGTGCTCCAGTGTGAGCCTCCACCTGAGCCTTCCAGAGCACCTACTGCCACCTTCCTCATCCCGAGCTGTGGCCACAGCTTCTCTGCAATGGTCCCACCTCTCTGCTCACTGTCCCTCACTCCATCCTTGACACAGACCCAATCCCCCCGTCCACCCCAGAGGCTCTGGTTATCTCCCCTGCCACATCCAGCCGCAGACCCCAGGCATGCTATGCTCAGAGTCATGTGCCCTGCCTGGCTCTTTGTGCCCGGGTTTCTCTCCAGAGGATCTCTGGTCCACCCTCCCCACTGCCTAGAGGACCCCTAGGCACAGCAGCCAGCTCTCAGTGCTGAGCAGGAGGGCTAACTGACTGGCGGCTCCCTGTTGCTTTCCAGATCCCTTGGCCCCTGTCAACCTCACCCTGGGCAGCCCTGCAGCCTCAGCACTGGTGGTGTCCTGGGCAGTGGTTGGACGAGGAGCAGAAGGCTTCGTGGTGGATGTCGGTGACGCGGCCTCCAGCGCTCCCGTTGGGCACACGGTGCTGGGTGGCAATGCCAGGAGCCACATCCTGAGGAGCCTGAGCCCTGGCACCCTCTACAGCGTGGCAGTGAGGGCCACAGCTGGGCCCTTCCACGCCAGCACCCCCAACCTCACCCACTGCACACGTGAGTGATGCTCTCCCTGCAGCCAGGTGTTCTTCACCAGATCTCCCCAGTTCAGTCAGAGACCACACTGGTGCAGCCCTCCTGCTTTCCTCTCCCACCCGTGCAAGCGCCCAGTGCTTATTCCCTGCTGGATGCAGCATGAGGAGTCTGTGCCCGATGCTGTGCCACACCCCGCCCCTGGCGGCCATCCACAGCGCTCCGCAGTCTCACATAGCAGCCAGGGAGGAAGCAGCTGCCACAGAGTCACAACCAGCCTGTCAGACCTGGCAGAGCTGGCCCAGCTCCTGCAGCACGGGCTCGGCACAGGCATGGAGCATCTCCTCGTGCCCAGCCCCGATGTGGCTCCTGGCAGTGACCTGTGTTTCCTCCCCAGGCCCGCTGCCCCCGGCCGCCCTGCGCTGGCTGAGCACGGGGCACCCTGACAGGCTGAGTGCGGCCTGGGGGGCCCCGGCCGGGGGCAGAGATGGATACACACTGACCCTGTACCACGCTCGGCTGGGCACTGTGGCAGCTACAGCCTCGCTTGGGAGAGACACCCACAACTTCACCTTCACGGGACTGGCCCCAGGACATGAGTACTCCCTGGAAGCCACAGCCACAGCTGGACAGTACCAGGCAGCAGCACCCAAAATCAGTGGCTGGACGTGTGAGTACCTGGAGCAGTGTCCTCTGCAGAGGGATTGGGAGATATTACACCATTGGGCTGTCCTGAGGAGAGCTGGGAGGTTCAGAGAGGATCTGGTGGCTTTGGAGATGTGCACACGCCTGTGCACAGGTGTGACACACAGCAGTTAGTGCAGGGGCCCTCGTGGCACTGGGGTGTTCAGCTGTAGGCTTGCACAAGGATGTGCTGATGAAACAGGGCTGCCCAGATGTGCCTCTGCTGGGATATTCCCTGTCTGTGCTGAGCCATCCCCCTGTGAACACAAGCACAGAGGTGTACAGGGCACCTGTACTGTACCCGTGTACAGGACACTCACTGAGTCTCCTCCTGCAGGTAGAAACCACCCTAGCATAAAGGTTCATTAAATTAATCAGTGGAGTACAAGAAGCCACTCCACAGTCCTCCCAGGAGAAGGGGTCTTTGATGGGCTAGTCCAGCACTTCTCCCCACCCAGAAAGATTTTAGGGCTGGTCAGAGTACAGAGGCAGTGCCAGTGCTGTCTGGGCACCTGCACAGCAGCTGGGTGTGGGAGCACACGTGTGCACACGGCGGGGGGAAGGCATTCCCACTGTGCTGGGAATGAGAGGGACCTGGATGAGCAGGGGTTGGCTTCTGAGGGACCTGTAGGGGTGAGCATCCTTAAAGATGAGGTGAGGTGGGAGTGGAAGAGAAAAAAGTGAGGATGAGGAGGCATGGGCCAGAGGGGACCCTCCCTCGGGGAGCACCTGTCCTGCTGCACAGTGACCCTTCTGCATGGTGTCCAGTCCCTAACAGCAGCTGTGTTTCCTCCCCAGGCCCGCTGCCCCCGGCCACCGTGCGCTGGCTGAGCACGGGGCACCCTGACAGGCTGAGCGTGGCCTGGGGGGCCCCGGCCGGGGGCAGAGATGGATACACACTGACCCTGTACCACGCTCGGCTGGGCACTGTGGCAGCTACAGCCTCGCTTGGGAGAGACACCCACAACTTCACCTTCACGGGACTGGCCCCAGGAAGCAAATATGTGCTGGAGGTGGCATCTGTGGCTGGGTCCTTCAGGGCTCCTGCAGGGAATGTCAGCAACTGGACGTGTGAGTACCTTTCCTGAGGGGATGTGTGCTTTGCTGGGCGGTCACCAAAGCTCATGGCCAAGAACATGGCTCCACTGACCTTCATAGCAGACCCTAAGCCCTGCCTAGGGCATGTCAGTGCCATGGCACTGAGCAGGGCTCTGCCAGCTCCCTTCATAGTCTCCACCAGCCTGGGTGAGAGCAGCTGGAGCTCCAGAGCCATGCTTCAGGGGAGAGCCATGGAGGAGGGAGCAGCAGACGGGGTGTTCACCTTCCCCTGTCCTCTGGCTGGCTGCATGTTCCCTCCTCGACCCCCCCAAGGTGTCTGGCTCCATCTGGGACAGAGCTGTCCCTGCTCAGACAAGCACAGAGAAGTTTGCAGAAGCTTTGAGCTGCCTCTGGGCTGGCGGGTGCTGCCCCACAGTCGAGGCTAAGTGCCCTGTCCAATGCAGTGCCTCCCTTCTGATGGCACTGCCAAGAGACCCAGGCCGTGTGCCGGCCCCACTGCTGACGTGTCTCCCATCCTGTCTCTCCAGACCCCTTGGCACCCCGGAACGTGTACATGACGAACCAGGGGTATCCCAACAGACTGAGCGTGTCCTGGCGAGCTGAACCCCAAGGACAAGACAGTTACAGGCTCCTCCTGTATCATTCGGGGTCAGGTGTTGTGGCAGCCAATGTCTCTGTTGGGAAAAGCACCAGCAAATTCACCTTTTCTGGCCTGGCTCCAGGACACAAATACCTGCTGGAAGTGGTGGCCATGGCAGGGCCCTATGCAGCCTCCGCAGGGAACATCAGTGACTGGACAAGTAAGTGTCACAGCTGGAGGTTCTGCATCCTGCACAAGGCTGAGCCTCCCCAGCTGGGTGGGCTCAGCACCTGTGGTGGGAAGGGGCAGAGGCTCAGCCAGGACTGCTGCCTGGGAGCTGTGGGGTCAGAGAATGGTTTGGCTTGGAAGGGACCTTTTAAAGGCCATCTAGTCCAACCCCCCTGCTACTGGCAGGGACATCTTCAACTAGATGAGGTTGCTCAGAGCCCTCTCTAACCTAAGCTTGAATATTTCCAGGGATGGGATGAGATGGGGTGGGATGTACCAGTGTAGCAATGGGATCATGGGCTGGGCAAGCCCTGGTGAACAGCAGAGCTGGGCAGGGCAGTGCTGCTGCCCGTGGGAGGGCCTGGCAGCCACGACTGCTATTTTCAGGAGGCAGCCTCCAGCCCATGGCTTGTACAGTCTGGCTCCTCCAGGGTGACTGAACAAGAGCACGGGGTCCCATGGCAGTAATGCTGCTCTGGTAGATGACACCCACAGCCTGGGGGACCATGAGGCCTCACAGCCGGGGGGGACACCCCTCCATTCCTGCTGCCTTTCTTCCAGGCACTCAGAGAATTGCTGGCATGGGGTATAAGGGGAGGATGGGCTTTTTTTTCCTTTTTAAGGAATGTGGAAATGCAGATAAGCACAATAAGCCTTTTCATGTGCTTGTCCCCACAGTCCCTGCACTTTGCTTGGGGAATCCAGCGGTCCCTGCTCCCACGCTCAGCCAGCCCCTGGCAGGGTGCAGGGAGTCATGTGCAGGGCCCTTCGGGCAGGTCTCTGATGAAACTTGCTAATTAGCAGGAAGGAGAATCCATCTCCTCACGCTCCTCACTCTGTATGTCCTTCAGCTGCCATTTAAAGGTCATTTCTGGCAAACAGCAGCTGCAGGAATGTTATCACTGAGCACGAGGAGTCTCCTTGTGTGTCACCCATCTCCTGCTTGTGTAGAACAGAAGAGAGCACATGCATGCCACTAACTCTTCCTGGTGTGGTTTTTGTTGTAGCTCCCTCAGTTCCCCAAAATCTCTCGGCGGTGGCTGAGGGGAACAACACAATGCTGATCTCCTGGGGCAGTGTCCCTGGACAGCAGGACGACTGCCAGCTGTGGCTGCGGGACCCCCGGAACAGCTCGCTGCCCTGGCGGCACTCCCTGGGCAGAGGACAGGTCCAGCACCTCCTCCAGGGGCTGATCCCAGGCAGGAACTACTCAGTGTCCTTGAGCTGCGTGGCTGGGCCGTACTGGAGCAGCACCAAGCCCTTGGCAGTGCCCATGGGTGGGTATGCGCTGCCTTGGGGAGGGAGCAGGGCAGGCTGCAAGGGGGAGAAACACCTGGGTGGCCTCAAGTCTGGATTGACCCTTGAGTGTCAACAGAGGCATGGGAAGTCTTGTGGTGGGAGATGGGGAAAGCCAGACAGGTAACCCTCTGGTAGCCATTGGCTCCTTAAGCTAGCCCCAGCACAGAGATCTCCCATCTCCTGGCTACCTGTGAAGCAGAGCAGACTTTTCAGGCCCTGCCTATTCCCACTGTCCTGTGGCTCCCAGGTTGGAGGTGTCTGGCTCTGCTCATCTCACTGGCCTCGGGAGCAGATGGTGCCAGGGGCAGAGGTTGGGGTTTCTCTGATCCGGTGAGTCCAGAGCCTGCCCCATGTCCTTTGCAGAGCCAAATCCTGTGAAGAATGTGCAGTGCCTGCCAGAGTCAAGGAGCCTTTACCTGAATTGGACAAGCTCTCCTGGAGATGTGGAGACTTATGAGGTGGTTACAGAGAGACTCTCTGAAGGACCTCCCACGTCCAAGCATACCATGAGCATCTCTTCAAGCGAGGCCAATCTGGAGGGGCTGGAGCCAAACTCCTCCTACCAAATCGCTGTGAGCACCGTGGGCATGAACACGCTGAGGAGCCAGGCTGTGACTCTGCTCTGCAGCACAGCAGTGGAGCGTGAGTCCCCCTCTTTCCCACAGCCTTTCCACAGGAGAAAACCCCTGGTGTTGCTGGTTAGACCTGGGGACTCTTTGAGGTGCCTGTGAGCCCCACGTGGCTGCACTGACCTGCGGTGGGTCAGGGCTCCCAGGGCTGCTGGGACCCGTCTCAGGCTGAGCAAAGGGGGGTTTTGGGAGCAGGGACACACCACGAGGCTGTGCTTGCCGGTTCCTCTTCCAGCCTTGCCCCCGCCCCTGCGTGCAGACGTCTTCCCAGTGGAGGCCAGTTCCACTGTTATCATTTCACCCGACCTGTTCAGTGAGGAGAACGGCCAGATCGAGTACTACGGTGTCATTGCCACCACCAACGAGTCACGTAAGTGTCCCTGCGTGTCCCAGTCTGCGGCGGCTCCTGGAGGGCAGCAGGGCCCCTGGACATCGCTTTGGGACTCTCACTGTCACCTTGCACCTTCCCCTCCAGTGCTGAGGCCCACCCAGGAGATCATGTCCAGCACATGGTACGACCACTACTATGGGACAGAGGACTCCTACCTGGCAGTGCTCATCCCCAACCCCTTCCATCAGAGGAGCTCCCCCGAGCCCTGGAGAGTGCCCGTGGGAACAGAGGAGTGCGGCCAGTCCAGGGCAATGTGCAATGGGAAGCTGAAAGCCAACGAACAGTACAGGTGAGAGGTGGCAGCATCCCTTCCAAGGGGAAGGGGCTGGAGGAGAGAAATGATTGCATGTGTCCCTGCAAGGTGCCACCAGCTCCCTGGATGTCACCTCACCCTCACACCCCCAAATCCCCAGCAGGGGACCCCAAGGGTTCTCCACCAAGCAGCGTTTGGGGAAGGCAGGGCTGGCATGCAGGCAATATTAGGCAGTGTGGTGAGCAGGCAGAGAGAGAGCTGAGGCTGCCAAGGGCTGTGTGTGTTGTCTTGGGAGCTGAGCAGATGTCCAGCCCCAGGATAGGAACTAAAACAGATAAATTCCTGTTATTTGTAGGACTTTGGTGTGTGACTCAGAACCACGTGCAGACAGTGCAAAAATGAAACCAATTTGGAAACAGTTCAAGTGGTGCCTACTCAGTGGGGGGCCCAGAGGCTGGGGGTAGCAAACACTCAGGCTAAGGTCCACGTTCCCATGAGACACACACATGGATCCCAATAGTCGTAAGTTCAGAGTCTTATCTGACAGTAAATAGAACCCAGGAACATGGGGGCACATATTTTCTTGTAGGGTACCTTTGAAACTGTTGATGGAAAAAGAGGTTTTCCACTGCCAACAAAGAATGGTATCTTTAGTCAGTCCCATTAATTTAGCAGCTCACACTTTCATTGAATGGGGACCATATCCACAGGCATTTCTCTGATCCCCCAGAGTCTGGAAGATTATCCCATTTCAATTTAAAGAACCTTGCAGCAAGGTTGGCTGATGGAGTAAAGTCACTGAGAGGGTTAGGAAAAGAGAATGAAAGTTTGTGGGACAGTGTGTGCATGAGAGAGCTGCCCTTTCCACTGGGAATAAAGGGACAATTAAATCTCC
>VZTN01037885.1:305238-339854 GCA_013400515.1 Erpornis zantholeuca | reverse complement strand
TTCCTTCTCACTACTTTTCCTATGTGGAGACATGGAAAACTTTTAACTGATTCTTACCAAGTTGTTTTATATTCACAACTGTGGTAAAAGGGCTCTTAAGCTGCTGGTTGGATCAACACTGGCCCAGATTGGTGATAACACTCAGGAGGTGGGAAATGGCTGGTTTTCCCCAGGGAGAAAAAAAAAAAAGGGAGTTTCCAGAGAGCCATTGCCTTGGAAATTCCACCCAGAGTGGAGTCAGAGAGCAATTGCTGTGTGCTGTGTTATCCTGCCTGGCAGGAGGCTGGCTGTCAGTGCACTCCCATCCTGTGTCCGTCTCATGCCCATGCCATGTCCCTGGGCTGCCATGGGGATCTCAGAAGGCTTCAGAAGCTTGGAGATGGAAGCTGATTGCCCATCAAATCTGTCTGTACTGCATTGCTCACGTGTGGCAGGGCAGGACTGAGTGCTTCACCCCTCAGCCTGGCTCTGGAGGGTCAGCTGAGGATGGAGAGGGAGCAGCAGGGCAGAGAGCTCAGACCAGGGTCTGTCAGCAGCCTCGAGGGGACTTCAACAACAGCACAGTCACACCAAGACAGCCTCCACAGCAGGCACTGAGGAGCCAGGCTCTGTACCTGCCCCACCCTCCTCCCAGTTTTCTCTCCAACAGGGACCTCCCGTGGTGGAGCAGCTTACTCAGGGACATCAGGCCCTGTCATTAGTCCACCTGCCATGAATCAATAACATGATTCAATAACATGTACTGAACTGTCCAGTTATTCAGGACTAGAAGATACTTTTACACCACACAGTTTTCTTTCAGTTTGACTGCCCTAAACAACCTAAATGTTCTCAGTACAAACAGCACTTGACCTAAATATCTCAAATATCCAGCCCAAATACCCTCAGTACATGGAACACTCAACCTAAACATCCTCAGTAGACTGTGCTGCTCTCTGAGTTAATGATTATTAGGGTGGTGAAAAGCTGACAGCCCATGCCCACTCAGAATTTCTGTTCTCATTTCCCATCTTTCAGTGAGGTATTTATCCACAAGCCCTCATCTTTCATGCCATGGCATCTGCAGGCTCCCTTTGCAAAGGAGGTCTGTGCCCTGGCAGCCAGGTGTGGGGTGCTGCCAGAGGGGACCCACGCTCAGTGAACACAATCTCGTGGCTGCTGAAATCCTGTGCTACCTTTAAAAGCTTTGGCTTGCATTTAGGGCGGGACATCTTCAACTTCCAAGTCCCCTGCTCAGAAGGAAGCAGCTCTGCAGAGAGCTGTGGGGATTGGTGTGCTCGCTGCCAGGAGGGGCTGAGGGGCAGATCTCCACAGGGAAGAGAAGCAGCAGCCACTGCTGTGTGCAAGGAAGGGTCTGGGTCAGGGCTCAGCCCTTCCAGCTGAAATGCCCCCGTGTCATTTCCCACCAACCCAGTTAACCAGCTGCTGTGAACTGTGTGCTTTTGATTTTTTGTGTCCTGTAAGAGACCAGACACTACCTCTCCCTGCAGGTAACCCTTCAGAGGAGAGCTGCTTCCCATTTGTGCTTTCTGAACAATTTCTCATGCTCTCCCCAGTGGAACAAACTTGTCCAAGAGGCAAAAAATGGAGGAAAGATCATTCCCACACATCTCTTATATCCACAACAGAAAACCAGCTTTTTTCAATTCAGCATTTCAGCACAGAGGCAGGGTCCTGTTCCCCTGGGCCCTGCCTGCTGGGTGCTGGGTTCTGGGTGCTGTGCTCAGCTCAGGCTGTGCCTGACACAGGATTCTGCTTTGCTTTTAGGTTCAGCATTGCTGCCTTCACCAAATATGACCCAGTAGCCCCTGCTGTGACGTTCACCATGTTCTCAGGTAAGATGGAGAAGAGCATCTTCCCTACCTAGCTGTGTAGGTTAGAGGTAAAGAACAGCCAGAGGGAGCTCATAGGCTGTAGTAAATACAATAAATGGAATAAATGCTGCCATATATCATAGAATTATAAAATGGATTCGGGTCAGAAGGGACCTTAAAGCTCCACTTTTTACCCCCTGCCATGGGCAGGGACACCTTCCACCATCCCTGCGTGCTCCAGGCCCTGTCCAACCTGGCCTTGGACACTCCCAGGGATGGGGCAGTCACAGCTGCTCTGGACATCCTGTGCCAGGGCCTCACCCTCATCATAAAGAACATTTTTACTGATTCTCACTTTTCTCTGTATTCTCTCTTTTTAATTCCAGCTGCTGGATCCGGTGCAGACACAGCTCCACTCTCAATGCCAATAATCGCTGGAATCATTGTGGGATTTCTCCTGACACTTGCGGCTGTTTTTGCTTTGGTTTACTGGAAACAGCTCAAAGCAAAGAGGTGAACATGAGCCATATCTTACCTGCTGAGTGCAGGATGAAGTACCCAACCTTCAGTGCCAAGCCTGGAGGAGAGCAGGGAGAGGGTGCACAAAGAGACTTAGACAAACTAGAATGTGGGCTAGTGGAATTTTGCCTGGCAAGCTTAGAAGCCAAAGGCAGAGGGGAGAGAGGAGCTGTCCATGTGCATTTAAGTCAGAAAACCCTGCAGGTGTGCAAGGCAGTGTGCCTGCCAGTGGCACACAATACCTCATGGCATCGATCCCTGTGCTGCAGGCAAAAGTAACAGCTCCTCTGCTTTGATTCTAGAACCAAGAAGAGCAGCCTGCCCCAGGAAATGGTGACCTACAGCTTGAGGTGAGTGCTGGAGTCTGCCCTCTGTATGGCCCCACTGCAGCTCCCACTGTCCTGTACCTACTTCCCTTTTCAGGCTTTGACTTAGGAAAAGCCCAGCTGTCTCCTCTCAGTTATTTTATAAATCAGTCTTTCCCAACTTCAGTATTTACTGCTCAGCTCCATTCCAAGTCAATGCATTGTCTGCACCTCCTCTGCGAGTCTCCTGCAGCAGGGGAGTATCCTCATCACCCTGAAATCCCTCCCAATATTTAAACTGTTGGACCCACTTCCCTGGGACTGAGGTGGGCTATAAACCATCCCTGTGTGCATCCAGGTAGTGCAGGTTTCGTGGCTGGGCTGTCTCAGTGGCACCTGCCCAGGCCTCCCAGTAACTAAGGCAGGTTTTCCTCGGGACTTCATTTCCTGCAGAAACGTCCACCGGCCAGTGCCCCTGCAGAGCTTCAAGCAGTACTATGAGATGAAGACAGCAAGTGCTAACCACGCCTTTTTCCAGGAGTTTGAGGTGAGATGAGACTCCTAGAGATGGCACTTGATTTCTCCACTCGGTGGGTCACCCATCTCTAGCAATCCAGCTAGAGAAGCAGCCTTGGAGGCCAGAGATTGGATGGACCGAGTGGTCAGGCAGTTCCTCTGCTCAAAACCTGTTTTGTTCAAGTTCTGGTCAAAACACGTTTGGTGTGGGGTGAACTAGGACAAAGCAAAGTGCCCCAGCCCTGACTGGAGGTGAAGATGAGAGGGGTGGCGATGAGAACCTCCCTGACAGTGTTAGATAAGAGCAGCAGCCAGAGAGAAGGTCGAGGAGCACTCTCAGACCTCCAGGGTCAGGCTGTGAGCTTCACCTCAGGCTGCTGCCCTGGCTCCCACTGCCAACATCTGCAGCCTCTGGACTGTTCTGCTGCAGCCACCTCAAATTCCCATCAGCAATTTCAAACCCTCCTCAGATCACCCTTCTCTGGCTTCTCGAGTGAGGACAGGGGCAGAAGCAGATGCAGCACAGGATATTTCTGTTTGCTCAGCAGAAAATCCTCTGCACTTTGTGGAAGATTTCTGAAGCTTTTTTCTCCAGTACTTGCTCTTGGGCTTTTCTTTTAAATATGAGCAGTGCTGTTGGAAAAGGCAGTGGGAAAAGCCACCACGGCTCAGAGTGCACAGGCTATTTGAGGGAGGAGTGGAGCAGTTCTCTGTGTGAGGGTAATCCTCTTTACCCTCCAGACAGAGCCACTGGCCATGAGCAGGGAGCTGAGCTGACCAGGAGCACTCCAGAGCAATGTTTGTGCTTATCTTTTCCCCTGTCCTACAGGAGCTGAAGGAAGTTGGGAAGGAGCAGTCGAAGGTGGAGGCTGAGCTCCCAGCAAATATCTCCAAGAACAGATATCCCCATGTGTTGCCCTGTGAGTGCTGTCCCCTCCCTTCTCCCCCAGCATCTGGGGTGGGAGCTCACAGGGCAGTGCTCAAGGACACGCTGACCTGGCAGTGCTGCCAGGGTCAGTGCTTGCTCCTCTTCTGGGAGCAGGAGGACTCTTGAAAAGGGCCTCAGTTTCCATTTTCCTGCTGGAGACCTAAGGTTTAATGGTTGAGCCAGGGCTGAGCTGCCCTCCTCCCCAGCTCCTCCAGCAGGCTGCTGGGTGAGCTGGGCTCAGGATGGGTCCCAGCAGGAGACCAAGGGGGTCTGTGAGCTTCACTGATGGGCCTCGTGACCCCAGCTCTGTTTTCTAGCCCCCTGCTAGCCCAGCAGGCAGGCAATGCTCACCTCTCCAGGGAGAAGGTGCCTGGCAGAGCACAGAGCCTCCCTGCTGGAGCTGCTGAGGCTTCTCCCTCCGGGTTACCCAGGTGGCCATGGCCTGGGGAAGGGCGGCCCTGGGGCTCACCTGTGTGTGCTCTCTTTCAGATGATCACTCTCGGGTCAAGCTGAGCCAGCTGGGGGAGGATCCACACTCGGACTACATCAATGCCAACTTCATGCCTGTGAGTGCCCCCTCGCCTTCCCCACAGAGAGATGGCCACAGGGCACTGCCACAGAAACTCTGCCCAGCTTGAGGCAGTGTGTCCCCTTCATGCTGGTGGGCATGAGATGGTGAAGGCACAGCTGGCACAGGCCAGTGAGAAGCTGGGGGGAAGGTGGAGATGTGTGGGTGCCCTTTAGCAGGGGATGGTGTAGCCTGTCAGATGGCAAACGCTGTGATGCAGAGGTGTGAGTGTGGGAAGACTGGCAAGTCTCTCTGCTTTCTGCTCGTGGACTGTCTATCCTCTTCCATCACCTCCCAGCTTACTGCCCTGTCTCTCTGCTTGCTCTTTTTCCTTCTGGTCTGTGCAGCTGCATTTGAACAACCCTGGAGCTGTGCCTTCACCCCCATCCGGGAGGTTCCCAGGTAACAGCAGGGCACACAGCATGCGTGTGCTGTTGTGTGGATCTGTGGAGCATGTGTGTGTCCAAGGGCAGAGAAATACCCTGAGGCCTTGCATGCTCACCCTACCCTCAGCAGTGAGGGGGAAGCACAGGGAAGACCCATGTATGACTTTCTCTGCTTAGACTGAATGAGGAACTGCTTAGAGGGCAATGGTGTGGGTCCCTTTATTCCAAATATGTAGAGAGCATGTTCTGGGCAGCTCATGCTTCCTGTGAAATCAGCTGCTTCTGAGATCAGCAGCCTGGGAACTGTGCCCATGGGGGCTAAGGGCAACAGAATTTCTCCTTCTACCACAAAAGCAGACCAGGCACTGACTAGTCCCAGGGCAGGACCCACCTGCCTTGGCCACCTGACAACTCATCTTGCTCTTGTCTGCCTCTTGCTCAGGGCTACACATCCCAGCAAGAGTTCATTGCCACCCAGGGGCCCCTGAAGAAAACCATAGAGGACTTCTGGAGGCTGGTGTGGGAGCAGAATGTCTGCAACATCATCATGCTGACAGTGTGCATGGAGAACGGGCGGGTAGGTAGTTGCCAGCCCCAGCCCAGCCCAGCCCTGGTGGTGTGAGCTGAGCCCAGGGCTGGGCCTGTGTCCTCCACAAAACCCCTGTTCTCATATGGCTCCAGAATGAGCACAGTCCACACAGCTTCCCTGAAAAGGCAGTTTTGGGGAAGGGAGGCTGATCTGTGCAGCTCAGCCATGGCTTGGGGCAGGCTGGGCTAGAAGTGGAGCTTAGCTAGGACCATGCCTCAGATATTGCCACTCAGAATTTGGAATTGCCATGTCCTCTGGGTGAGCCACCACCAACATGGACTGTTCCTCCAATCTCGAGGGATGATGAAACCTGCACAGGTCCTTTTTTCTGGAGGAGGCTGACATCCAAATGAGGGGGCTGTGAGGGAGAGCTGTGCAAACTCCCAGTGGGAAGGGGAAGCACCCCTGCCTCCTCCCCAAGGCTTGTCCTGGCTCCCCTCACAGCTGCTGCTCCTCCAGATGCTCCCTGAAAATCACCTGGTCCTTCATTGGTCTCACTGGGACCCTGTCCTGCTCTAGGTCCTCTGTGATCATTACTGGCCTTCAGAATCTGCCCCAGTGTCCTACGGGCAGGTGCGGGTCCACCTGCTGATGCAGAGCAGCTCTGAGGAGTGGACCATCCGCGAGTTCAAGCTGTGGCACGTGAGTACAGACCCCAGGGGATGTGGGGACCTCTTGGGGGTAGGCACTGGAGTTTCTCCTCAGCGGTGGTGGCACCTTTCCCTGCCATGTGTGGGGCTCAGAGAAGATCCCAGCCCTGAGGAGCAGTCTGCCCCTTCACATGGGTGACTCAGAGGTGTCCAGCATGTGGCACGCTGCTCTCCACCCTTGCTCCCTCCTTTCCATGTCCCTGCCCTGGGACAGCCTGCAGTTTCCAGGGCATGTTCCCTGGTGGTCACAGGCAGGTCTCCCACCTCGCCATGTCCCAGCATGGCAGGGGCTGTGAGGGAGGATGGAGGAGCAGAAACCACCAGGCACTGACGCTGGCTGTTCCTGCAGCTGAGCTGGGTGTCCTCAAGTGCTCAGGTGCTGCCAGGGCTGCGGGGTGTGAGCCTGCCTCGGGGGGCTCACACCCATCACCACCCCCCGTGCAGGAGGGTCTCCAGGCAGAGCGGTTTGTGTCCCACCTGCACTACACAGCATGGCCTGACCACGGCATCCCAGAGTCCACCACTTCCATCATGACCTTCCGAGAGCTGGTCCGGGAGCACATCCAGAGCACCAAGGATGCAGGGCCGACCCTTGTGCACTGCAGGTGGGGCTCTGCCCCAGGGGATGGCGGGAGGGGAGGATGGGAGAGAGCAAGGGGGATGAGCTCCTACTCATGCACAGACTGTGAGGGAAGGCAGAGCCCAGGAGACACAGCTGCTCCCTGGAGTCTCCTGCTCGGGTGTTGAGGACTACAGGCCTGCTGGCAGCCAGCCCCCGGGCGTGGGGCAGGTGGAGATGGTCAGCACCAACCCAGGGCAGCCTGAATGGCTCCCAGCCCCGTACCTGCTGGGACACCTGGGTGTGCTCAGGCTGTGCCCAGGGAGCAGCATTTGGGAGGTGTCCAGCAGCAGGAGGGAGCCCATGGGCTGTGGTGTCAGGCCTTGTTTAACCCTTGCTGTCTGTGCTCTCAGTGCTGGCGTGGGCCGCACTGGCACCTTCATCGCCCTGGACCGGCTGCTGCAGCAGATGAAGCAGGAGAAGGTGGTGGACATTTTCGGTGTGGTTTACACCTTGCGGATGAACCGGTACCTGATGATTCAGACGCTGGTGAGATCTCTGCTCCCTCTTTCCCCTGGCCCCTGCTTCGTTGCATTGAAGTTTCCAAGGCTGCCAGTCGGATGAGCTGGCCAGCCCCAGCACCCCCAGGCTGGTCCCCAGCCTCTCACTGTGTCATCGTGCTGCTGTAAGCAGCAGCTCAGCTGGAGTGGAAATTGCTGGGGGGGGTCTTCAGCAGCTTCATGCCCTGCTAGACCCACAACAACAACATCCAGAGTCTCAGAGACCTCCCAGGAGGCTCAGAAACACCCCCAGAGCCCTGAGGAACAGGATCAGGCCCTTTGCAGACAATTCTTAGCTCACACCACTATCTCCATAGTCTGTCTGCTATCTCCAGCCCTTGGGGCTGGGACAAGGTGTCAGAATGACCCTTCAGGACAGAGACCATAGCCACCCTCTCGTGCTGTCTCTGCAGTGTGACAGTCTGTGTTGCTGTCTGCCTTTGCCTTCCAGTCCCAGTACATTTTCCTGCACAGCTGCATTCTGGAGAAGATCTTGGAGGAACCTCTCCTGGATTTATCAGGGACAGAGAGGTAAAGCCTTGCAGTGTTTTGCCCTCTGACCCACAGCCCCTCCCAGCAAGCCTGAGCTCCAGGACAGAAGGGCAGGGAGGCCCAGCCAGCCATCCCAGCTGGTGCTGTGAGCAGGGTCAGCACAGGGCAGGATGTTCCCTCAGCACAGGGAGCCCAGCACACACAAAGTGCCATCTTCTGGGTATGCCAATGCCAGAGATCTGCAGAGCTGTGCTGGGGAAGGCCCTTCCCTCAGCCCCTGCCTTCCCAGCCCACAGGCATGCCCTAGAGGTGGGTTCCCCTGTACTCGGCTCGGGTGAGGCCATTCCTTGAGAGCTGTGCCCAGTTCTGAGCCCCTCAATTTAGGAAGGACATTGAGATGCTTGAATGTGTCCAGAGGAGGGCAGCAAGGCTGGTGAAGGGCTTGGAACACAAGTCCTGTGAGGAACAACTGAGGGAGCTGGGGCTGTTTAGCCTGGAGAAAAGGAGACTCAGGGATGACCTTATCACTCTCTACAGCTCCCTGAAAGGTGGCTGTAGTTGGGGGCAACAACTGACAGAATGAGAGGACACAGCCTTAAGCTGCACCAAGGCAAGTTTAGGTTAGACGTCAGAAAGTCACAGAAAGAGTGATTGGGCACTGGAATGGTCTGCCCAGGGAGGGGTGGGGTCACCATCCCTGGAGGTGTTTAAAAAAAGGATGTGGTACTCAGTGCCATGGTTTAGTTGATGAGAGGATGTTAGGTCATAGGTTGGACTCAATGATCTCAAAGGTCTTTTCCAACCTAGTTCATTCTGTGATTGTGTGATTCAAACTGGAGAAGCTTGTAGCAGCTGGTGGCCTTGGGATGTCCCTCCTGATGGAGGCCAAGAAGACAGAGCAGGGTTCAGCTGGGCATGGCTTTGGCCACCTATCTCATTATCTTGGGGCTACATCTGGAGTGCATGCACCTGTCTTTGGGCTCAGATTGTCTCCTCCCTCATATCCTTGTCCTTGCTGCCTCTTGGGAATGAGCCCTGGGCCACCCCTGAGACCTGCCTCTGTCTGGGGGGAGAGCAGGACCAGAGCTGGGCTGGGAACCTGGCAGACCCCTGCCATTTGGGGAGTGAAGGTCCTCACAGCCCTGTCCACCTGCTGCAGACACAGCCTGGGTGCTGCTGAATGAGCTCAGCCTCACCCTTGTGCCCTGGCTCTCTCCCCAGGTCCTGCCCCATCCCACTGAAGAGCTTTGCCCAGCACTATGCCCAGAAGGCAGCCAAGTCCCACATGGGCTTCCTGAGGGAGTACGAGGTGAGAGCTGTCCTGGGCAGGTGCAGGCAGTGCTGCCATGGCTGCATGTGCTGAGGGGCCCTGGGGAGGGATTGAACCTGCTCGGGCTGGGGGATGCCCTGTAAGTGCCTCCTGAGTGGGTCCCATGCCCCAGTTTCCTGGGCGTTCTGGCAGTGTCCCCTCTCCGTGGCACAGCTCCCTCATGCATTCTGCACTGCTCAGGGTCTGTCCACAACCCACTCCTTCCCTGGACAGCAGCAGCCCTTTCCTGGCAGCATGGCACAGAGCTGGCAGCCACTCTAGGGCTGGTCTCGTGGCACTCCTGCTCAGGCTTCTGCATATGCAGCCGTGACCCCCCTCTGCCCAGGCCGGGGGTCCTCAGGAGGCCCTGGTTCCTCCTGGTCCTGACCCTTCTGCTCCCTGCCTCTCTCTCTCACTCGGGCAGGCCCTCCTGGAAGTTGTCAAGGAAGAAGCCAGCTCTGCATCACCATCTTCAGGCAGCCAGCAGGCACGGCCCTCCTCCAGCATCCTGCCATGTAAGTTCTGGGACACCTTGCATCCTCTTCCTTCCTGTTCCTCTTCCTCCTGCGTGGAACCAGGCTGGACCAGGGCCTGTAGTCCACAGCACAAGAAAGTATTTTGAGACTTTGGTGACTGCCCCAGAATGTTACTGAGGTGTTTGGGGCAGAGCACACGGTGTTTGGGACTGGGATTGGTAGGTTTGCTCAGCCTGGAGAGGAGAATGGAGATCTTACTGCTTTATTCAGCTACCTGTGGGAAGGCACAGGGAAGATGTGGAGTCTTCTCAGAGCTGTGCCATGGAGGGACAAGAGAAAAGGGGGATGATTTGGGAGGGTAATCCAGCTCAGCAGAAGGAATAGTGAGTTTCCCTGAAGATGGTCAAACACTGGAACAGAGGCCCAGAGCACCTGCAGGCTCTCCATCCTTAGAGAGAGGCAGATCTCCACTGGCTCACATACTGAGACCTGCACTCCAGGACCTGTTGTTTGGGAGCCAATATGCACAGGCTGGAGATGAGCACTGCAGAAGGGAGTGCCTTTGCCAAGAAACGGTGAAGGAAGGATTGGATTTGTGTGGCAGTCAGCCTGCAAAACCTGTTGGGGCTCAAGACTGCCTTGAATCCCTGCAGCTCTCACTTACTTTGCAGATGATCGCTCCAGAGTGAAGTTTTCCCTGCTGGAACAGGGCCCTTTCTCAGGGCTGCTGCAGGTGTGGCGAGTCCCGGTGAGTCTCACCCCAGCAGCAATGCCCACCCCTGTGCCTGGGTCCCCCATCCTGCCTGTGCTCCTGTGCACTGGTCACTGTCACTGTGATCCTGTGTGGAGAAGAGGGGATTATGAGGACATCTCTTCCCTTGCCTGCCCACTTTGGGTTGTCCTCACTTCCCTCCCTTTTTCTCTTCTCTTCTCTCCTTGCCTCCTGACCTGCTGAGCTTTCTTCTCTTCCTGACCTTTCCTGCAGCCCCCTGGGTCACCAGAGCACCCTCTGCAGCAGCAGGGTAACATTCTCATTCCCCACCCAGGGCTGCAGCTCCAGCAGGGACTATCTGGCTGTCCACGGCCCTGACAAGCTGACCATGGAGGACTTCTGGACCCTGGTGTGGGAACAGGATGTTCACACAATCCTAACGCTTCTCCCGTGGCAGGAGAAAGGGGAGGTAGGGCCCTGTGCCCACCTGTACCATGGCACAGTGGGAATCTGTTCAGGGGAGTTGGAATTATCAGAGCTCTTGAAACTCTTCACTGCCTCCTGAGTCCTGGGTGCAGATCCACCTTAGCTGGAGCTGGACCTGTCCTGTGTCCAGGTGCTCCCACAGTTTGTCCTGGGAGCCAGGTTCTATCTGCCCCCCATGCCTGGACTCAGCTGGTGCCCTTCAAGCTGCATCTGTGTGGCACCAAGGGCAGCAGCTCCTGCTCTGCCCAGCCAAGGTGTAGACACTGGCTGAGCAGATTCCAGCTCAGAGCTCTGAGCAGAGCTGCCTGGGTTCCTGGATGAGCTGTCTGAACCTGCTGGTGTTCCCAGAACTCCCTCAGGTTTTAGGTGGGGGATGAACTGACACAGAGAGATGCCAGGAGTGCTCTTGGTCCAGCCCCACCGCAGACCCCAAAAACGGTGACTGATTATGACAGAGAAGCCAAATTTCAACAGGAAGCCAAATTTCTTGTTGCACCCAGGTCCCAGGTGAGGTGTGCTGGCCCCTGGAAGGAGACTCGCTCTGCACAAAGACGCTGACCATCCAGTGTGACTCAGAGAAGCTTGTCTCGGGGTGGAGATGTACCCAGCTCAAACTGAAACACGTACGTGTCCATGGGGCTGCCCTGGCTCCCAGCTCTGGGGATGGGGGTGGGTCTGTAGGGATCTGTAGGGGCAAAGGGTCTGTGGGACTTCTCCAGGCTGCAGGAGCAGCGTGCCAGCAGTCCACAAATACAGGAGTGAGTCTGGGTTGCAACATCCAGAACTGGGTGGAGACAGGAGAAACATGGGAGAGGCCCTGGGGGGGCTGCCCCCACCCCTTGCTGATGGGTCGCTCTGACCCCTTTGAAAAGGCCCACACAGTTCTCAGTTCCCTCTCCAGGAGCAAGTCAGGGTGCCAGAATCATCCTACCCACAGCAGCAGTGGTGCAGTGCCCCAGCAGAGATGCCTGGACAGCTTTACAGGAGCTGGCAGTCAGCTCAGGGAGCCCAAGGATGGGAGAACTGGGGCCCCTCTGCGTCCAATCTCGCCCATCCCTCCCCAACATCCATGTCAGCTCTTCGGTCTCACAGGAGAAGAAAGCAAAGGAGAGGCAGGTACAGAGGTTCCTGTACGCGCTCTGGAGCAGCAAGAAGCAGCCTGATGTGCAGGGCCTGGTGGAGCTGCTCGTGGCTGTCAGACGGTGCACGCCCCACCGGAGGAGGGCCGGTCCTCTCCTGCTGCACTGCAGGTACCCCGGGGTACAGCTCCGTCCCTGGGCAGATCCCGAGCTGGGAGCCACCGGGCTACACGGCTCCTTGGCATGGTACCCACAAGCCTTCCCCTCCGTGCCCTCGGGGAATGTTGATACAGGTCCATGGGAGCCAGTGGAGGCTGTGAGCCCGGGAGGTGACAGGGAGCAGTGCCCTGCCGAGGGCTGGGCCGGGGCTGGGCCGGGGCAAACGGGGCTGGGCCGGGAGCGTGGGTGGGGCCGGCATTCCCAGGCTGAGGTGCCCAGGCCAGCCCTGGGTGACTACAGGGATACTGGGAGCAGCCCTGGTGTCCTCGCTTGTGCACAGAGAGCGCTCAACAGTGCCCACACGGCTCCTTGGACTGGAGCCCTCTAACAAAGAGGTTCAGCTCAGCCTGGCTTGGCATCAGTGACCCCCCCCTTGTCCCCTGCAGTGGTGACATGAGCCAGATGGGCACACTGATCTCCCTGGATTGCCTGTTGTACCAGATGAAAACAGAGAGAACCGTGGACATCTACGGCGTGACCCTCCAGCTGGCCAGAAGCTGCTGCCTCATGACCCCGACTCTGGTAGGTGGGAAGGGCTGCTGGGCAGGGTGGAGCAGAGGCTTTGTGCTGACCTGTCTGGAGCTGGCAGCATCCTGCCCACTCCTGGGTGCTCCCTGCTGCCCGTGCAGCCTCAGCAGGGATTCACTTCATGCTTCCTCCCACCCTGTGGCTCTGCCAGCCACCAAGGGCTGAGGGCACTGACTTTTCCCAGGCAAGAGTTTTCCATCTCCGTGGTTCTGGAGTTAAAGTCAGTTAAATTGCATGTGAGCTCAGAGTAAGTGCAAGGTGCTCTTCCCATTATACTTGGGGAAGTGTGAAGCACTGGTGTCGTCCTACCCAACCTGCCTGCTCGCCCTTGGCTCCTGGGCATGGCTGTCAGCCTGGGCACCCAGAATCTGCTGGGTACCCTGTTGGCCAGCACCTTTCCTGCCACATCCCGCAGAGCCTGCTGTTGCAGCTGGGGCTGTGTGTCAGGGGCAGTGTGGGACACACCTTGGCAGGTGCCCTGTGGGCTGTAGCACAGTCTGACGGTGCCATTCCTTGCCAGCCCAGCCTCGGTGTGCCAGTCCTGCTCGTGGCACCAAGGCCTCTGGACACGCTTCAGTTGCTGCAGCTGCTGCATGAGCTGATGCACAGCCCTGGAAACGCTCCCCACAGGGCACAGCAGAACTGGGGAAGATCTCTCCGAGGCTTCCCAGCTGCAGAGCCTCCTTCAAGAAGCTAATTACATTCTTAATTAATGTGAACCATGTGCGTGGTGGGAGCCAGAGGAGGGCAAGGCGTCCACTGCCCCCGCTTCAGAGCCGCTTTGTGTTCCCGCGGCGCCCAGCCCTGCAGGGACACAATAACCCATAAAGGCACAGCAAGTGCCCATCAAACGCTGCTGTCCCGCTGAAGGGGGGCAGCAGAGGAGCTGCTTCCCCTCAGAGCAGCCGGGCTGCCCTCCAGCCTCCTCCATCCCTGTGGGGGCTTGCCAGCACCCCTTTATGTCTGCCGGGGTCAGCAGCTGCTGTCGTACCGGAGGCATCAGATTTTTGGTGGGGAAGCAAGGGGGAAGATGAACCTTTGATGGATGTCCGTGGATAAGTGTCGGATATTAAGCACCAGCAGCTCCAGAGTGGAGCGTGTCCCAGGGGATGTGCTCTTGCATGTGGCAGTCACCGAGTGCGCCTGGGCTGGAGTCAGCCCTGGGCTGTCACTGCGGTTTTCGCAATCAGACCTGACTCACTGAAAGCACGCTCTGGTGACCTGGAGCCTCAGCCATTGTGTGATCCGTGGCATTCCCGGCCCTCCGGTGAGGCTGAACCCGCCGCCACAGGGAGGAGGCTCCTCGTGACTTGCGGCTCAGCCAGCGCATTAACGAGTGCTGGGGAATGCTGCTCGGGGCCCCTCGGCCAGTCCCTAATCCCCCCTGCCCGCTGCCATGTGATTCCAACCCACACCATGTGCCGGCTGGCCCTGCCCTCCAGCTCTGTGCCCTGAGTACAACCCCATTCAGCTTCCCCACATCCTGCCTAGGCACTCCCGGCTGTCATTTTGGGGCAGCCTGGCATTGGGGCAGAACCTCTTACCAAAGGCACAGGGGACTTGAGACCTCTGAGCCCACCTTGGGACCTGATGGATCAGTTTGGTGATATTAAAAAGAGACAAACAATGCAGCTGGGCTAAACCCACAGAGATTTTTCTGTACCTCTGTGAGGCTGCAAGCATCTACCTTGATCTGCTGTCAGCACCTGACTCTGGGACTACAGGAAGGAAAACTCCTGGTCCAAAGATCTTCCCTCATGGCCCTGGGTCACAGGCAGATCCCATGCACTCCAGCTCCATGCCCTGCAGCATCACTGGAGTTGCTCTTTGCTCTTGTTTTGGATGCAAACACAACAGCACACCCAAAAGCCACTGGGGCACTTGGAGGAAGTCCAATGAAATTGTTCCTCTCCCTCTCAGATGGGACATTCCTCTCAGCCCCATCCCAGGGGATGAAGAACAGGAAACAAACATCATATAACAGGCTGGATTCTTCCTTTCTGGGTGACTGTGGTGACACAGGACCGTCATGGACTACTTGGGAGAGAAAATCCTGCTCTGCTACCAGACACTGTTCCTTAATTAGGATTTTTTAAGGCAAACTGCAAGGTTGATCTGTGACTGGGAGGTCTCTGTCAGAATCCTGACTCTGACCCCCTTTTCTCTCTTGCAGGACCAGTACATGCTCCTGTACAGCTGCATCCAGGACATCACTGCTCAGAACCAGCCCTAACACCACCTGGCCCTTCCTGGCACCCTTCTGCCTCCCCCTCTGGTCCTGTACAGAGCCAGGAGCTGGTGAGGGCACCATGGGACTCCTGGCACAGAGGGAGCCCTGCAGTGAATGGTGACCTCCCCTGGCACTGTCCCCAGTGTGTCCCATGTGGTGTGAGCCCTGGCATGGGGTGTCCTGGACAGACAGACAGTGTCCTGGCACTGTCCTCAGTGTATCCCATGCTCTATGAGCCCTGGCATGGGGTGTCCTGGACAGATAGACAGTGTCCTGGCACTGTCCCCAGTGTGTCCCATGTGGTGTGAGCCCTGGCATGGGGTGTCCTGGACAGACAGACAGTGTCCTGCCATGCAGTGCCACAGCTCTCAGTGCAGACACAGGGAGGGGCTGGGCACGATGCTCTCCTCCTTTGGACATCTCCTGGGATTCCTGGTGCCTGGAAGGTTCTCTAGCCCCCTCCCTGCACACCGTGGGGCTCTGCAGTGCCCCTGAGGCCCAGCACGAGCATGGAGCACCTTGGTCTCCACAAGCCCCTGGGCACCAGCATGTGGAGGTCTCAGCTGTGCTGTGGACAGAGCTGGCTTGCCTGGGCTGGTGGAGTGGTCTTAGGTACAAACAATAAACAGCCCTAAGAAAGCATGTGCTTGTAAGGGAGGCTTGGCTTTGGAGGGGTGCAGCTGATGTGAAGGCTTCAGCATAGCAGCTGTCCCCAGATGTGTCCCCAGCCATGGGACACCGCAGTATCCCTTGGGCCCTCCAGATGCTGCAGTCCATGGCACACAGCAGCTTCTGCTCACTCTCATCTGCTCCTTCCCCTGAGGCCACACTTCTGCAGTGAATCTCCAGCCCACCCACAGCTTCATGAGGAAGGGACACAATTTCAGATGAAGCCTGGGCTCAAAGTTGTGAACCTGCCTGCTCCCCAGCACCCAGGAACAGGGCAGAGCCACCTGGTTCAGCTGACACCCTGGTAGCCCCAGCAGTCCTGCTGCTCTGGGAACTGGGCTGTCCATGCAGGGACATGGCTGCTCTGCAAGCAGGGGTGGCCACGAGCAAGCTGAAATCACACATGATAACTCAGTTCACCGAGCTGCAAGTGCAGGACAGAAAGAAGAGTTTAAAAAGGAAGATGGTGTCACAAGCATATTCCTGGTGTAGAAAAAACTGTACCTGGGACCCTGTTCACCCTTCTTCACCCCTTCAGGCAAGGTGGGGTTATAGTGCAGGCTCAAAGCAGTGACCCTGTCCCAGTGTGGCCCACACTCTGCCCACTATTCCATGTCCTGTGGTAGCTCCCTTACAGTGGGGTGAGGAGACATAACAGGTCTGGTGAGGGGCTCCTGAGACCTGTTACAAGGAGCTGAGAGCCCCAGGTGGCTGAGTTGGCCACTCAATGCCCCTGTGTTTCCACAAGAAAACAAGGATCTGCCCCCACTAATGGGACATCCAGGGCACCTCAGCATCAGCCATCCCAGCACTGGGATGAGGCCTCTTTTGCAACTGGGTGTCCTTGTTTCCCTCTCCTAAATCACGTTTCTCTGTGGGTGTCCCACGCACCTCCTGCTCCCACCGTGCACCACCCACGCCCACCACCCATGCCCAGCCGTGTCCTGCCCACTGTCCCCTGCACCCAGTGCCCAGGTGTGGCCACAGGCAGGGCACAGCTGGGTGGGAGCAGCCTCTCCCTGCACACAACAAACCTTCTGTGCTGCAGGCAGAGTTGCTCACTCCCCTCTGCCTCCATGTATTCCCTGCTCTGCTCCCAGCTCCAAGCTGCAGCATTCCTGGGCCTGAGGAAACCCAGGCAGTGCAGAGCCTTAGCCCCAGAGAGGGCTGGTTTTCCTCCCACCCTGGACATGCTGTGTGTGCAGTGCTGGCTTCATCATAGCCCAGAGCATCCTGAGTTGCCCTCACCCATCCTGACGTGCTTTGTCCTGGATCCAGTTGTTGTTTGGGAATGTTTCCACGTCACTACATCTTTGTGCCTGGGTCAGCCACCAGTGTGATGTGACCCCTCACTCACTGCTCAGCCTGCACAAGTGACCATCCAGTGACTTGTTCCATTGCTGTTCCTGCTGAGGTGCCAACATGCCAGGGGCTCTCCGGGAGGGTGAGTGAATACTTCCAACATGAAAAGGGCCTGTGAAGCTCAGTGGATGTTCTCATGTGCATAAAAGGATTTATGATGTTGCCCTGGGAGGAGCCCAGCCCTTGCCCTTGCTCACAGGGAGACTGATGGCTTTATGACTTTTATGTAACCAGTAACTCCTAAACCACACTGGTGCTGCAGGGTGAGGGTCACAACAGGGCAGTGTTTGTTTCCACAGCCCCAGAGCCAGGATCAGTCACACAAGGTCCCCATGCTTGGCAGCAGCAGCACCTGCCCTGTGCCACCATGGGAGGACACAGCAGTGCACACTGGATGTTAACATCAAGCTACCAAGCTGCAAGATCAAACCTGGTCCAAAGAACGATGTGCCACTTGTCT
This sequence comes from Erpornis zantholeuca, assembly GCA_013400515.1. Classification (NCBI taxonomy): domain Eukaryota; kingdom Metazoa; phylum Chordata; class Aves; order Passeriformes; family Timaliidae; genus Erpornis; species Erpornis zantholeuca. The sequence goes on along the minus strand of VZTN01037885.1, from coordinate 322,438 downwards.
GCCCAGAGTCTGGAGCTGACAGGCTGGTGAAGTTTAGACCTGCCCAGCAGCGCAGAATCTCACCAGTGCTGGGGCTTTTACCCCAAGCGCCCCCAAGAAGGAGTAGTCTCAAAGACCATGTGTCCTGCTCACACATGCTCATAGCCCCATCCTCCTTAGACCTCACTGGAAACAACCCTGATGTCTGAGCTTTCACCCTCCAGCTGCATCCAGCCTTAACAATAATTCTTGGGCTACAGGACAGCAGCCTTTCTTCCAGGACCTGCAGGTCCACTCTAACACACCCCTGGAAGAACAGTGACAATGCTGATACTTCACACTGGAGACTCAATCCCACCCACCTGGAGCACTCCTCTCACTGCTTCACCCTCAGCACAGCTGACCTGCAGAGCCCGGGAAGGCAGAGCTCCCTGTGTGGGGTGGAGTGAGAGAGCTGCTGGTGTGGGGAAGGGCTGGTGTCATGCCCTCAAACAGGGCACAGGTGAACCAGACCTGGACTGGACTCCAGCATCACCTTGCTGGTGCTGCTGGGCACAGCCTGTGGCTCTCCTGGCTTTGCCTGGCCCAGGAATCCTGGGTGCTGAGCACACTCGAGCCCCCAAGGTGTGTGTAGAGATGAGGTTTAGCATCAGGCTCTTACTCAAGGCGTGCAGTCTCCACTCAACGCCCACAGGCCTGTGCACCTGGGTGTCCCTGCAGGGTTTATGATGTTAAAACGCCTGATGCTCGGAGGATTTCAAGATCTGTGGAGTGCCCTACCTGCCCAGCAGGGCCAGCCACAGTGACAGCGAGGATGCCATGGGGCAGCAGGGGCCTTGTGAGGGGCACAGAAGGTTGATCAGTGGTTTTGCTCTCTAGGGCCTGGCAGCCAGTGTGTGGGACTTGTGCTGCTGGCTGCCCCCCTGGATGGGTGGGCATGGCCTCTCTTGGCCCTGCATCACCCCTCAGTAGCCCAGGGTTCTGCAGGGACAAGTCCTCCCTTGCTCCCAAGTGCATCTAGCAGGGTGTCCCCGCAGCCCAGCCAGGACTGCCTCCTCCAAAATGGGCAGCTGCCAGGGGTAAGGAGAGGCAGGAACCCTCCAGCCTCTGCTTGCTGCTTTACCCCAGTCAGAGCTACCCTGTGGTGTTCAGAGTCATCATGGCTTGGGCTCTGCTCAAAGCCATATTCTATATGGACAGGCTCTGGGTCTGACTCCACAGCTGATGGCAGAGGAGGGACCCTCAGGATGGGACAGAATTGCTTTCATGGAGAAGAGCAGAACATCCCCACACCCTGGGCCACGCTCTGGTGGCAGTGATCAAGCAAGGGTTGGGGTGAGTTCTGCTGGCTCTGGCCCCACACCAGCTCTCGTCCCACTGGAGCTCAGCGCAGCACAGGACTGTCCATCTGCCTCAGTGGATGGGCAGTGTGCCAGGAACATGCCACAGTCCCTTGGGAAAGTGCTCCTGAATCTCCTGTCTGTGCACAGAGACAGCAGTCCCAGGACAGGGCACGGGTGATGCCCTGTCACCCACGGCTGGTGGCACAGAGCTGCCAGGGGCGCTGGCCCTGGGATGTAAGGAATGAAGCTAAAGCCATGCTGGGGAGGCATGGGGCTGTCTGCAGAGCTTCCCCTAGGCCTGGGGGCGAGTGATCCCTCAGCCCTCACATCTGGCTGATGCAGCAGAGCCAGCAGCCGAGGTGAACCTGCAGGCACCTGCAGCTAAAGCCCAGCTTCTCCAGCTGTGGTGGGAGCTCCTCGTGTCCAGGACAGGCACAGGACAGGCATGTGTCACACACACCCTGGCCAGCAGGTTTTGCCCGGTGAGACACACAGTGTGTGTCTGTGGCACAGCCTCTGCTCCCTGCTTCGTGTCCTGCCTGACAGGAGGCCAAGCTGGTGAGGATGATGAATTTATGACCTCCCACCCACTGCTGCAGTGGAGTCTGGAGCCACAGATGCTTACAGAGGGTGTTGTGGGAGCTGCGGTTTGGATGAATAATTTTCCAGCCCTGCAGCTGAAGAGCCATGAAACCCAGAAGGGGAGAGAAAGACAACAGAACACTAAAACAAAACAAGCCTCTGGCTTGGGCTGCCCAGTGAGTTCTGGGCCATGCCCTGTTGTTCTTCATCTTTATCCTGCTCCAGATGAGCAGCATCCAGCCACTGCCCTCCTCCATCAGCCCCTGTGCAGAGGTCAAAACACTGGAGATGAGCAAGAGTTTGCCTTTTTGGACCCCCCCCCTTCCTACTCCCTGCTCCCTTGGAGCAACCCATGGCTGCCACAGCAGGGGCAGACTGGGTTGGTATTGCCAAGTGACAGGAGACAGGGCTAGCACCCCTCAGATCTGGGGGTCCATGGCCATGGGAGCCTGATGGTGGCTGCTGGAGCACCACAGCTCCTTGATCCCACAATTTCTCCAGCACTGGATCTCTACCCCAGGCTCTTCCCTGGCACCTGCTCTCCCCAGGGCTCCACATCTTTGCACAACACAGTAATGAGCCCCTGCTCCCACCACAGGGAACCCATTTCACCCTGACACGTCCCCAGCTGGACATCTCCATGAAATCAGGTGCTGGCACCAGTCATGGCATGGAATTCCCACTGTCCACCATCTCTTCCACCTGAGCTGTACCAGACCAGGAGCAGCAGGATTGCAGCTGGATGTCCCCAGCATCTCCAGCATCCTCTATCATCAACTCCTGGTGAGCAGAAGTGCTGGGGCCAGCACAGATTGAGGGTAGGTCTGAACTGGAAGGGGATTTCACAGAATCACAGATTCACAGGGTTGGAAGGGACCTCTGGATTTCATCCAGTCCAAGCCCCCTGCCAAGGCAGGATCACCTGGAGCAGGTGAGCTTTGAACGTCTCCAAAGGGAGAACCCACGACCTCCCTGGGAAGCTCTTCCAGTGCTGCCACTCTCAGTGTGAAGAAATTCTTCCTCAAGTTGAGGTGGAATTTCTTGTGTTCTGGTTTATTCCTGCAGGGACAGGTGAGTAGTACTGGAGCTGAGGGTCCCTCCTCAACACCCCTCCTGCATGTGCCAGGCTTGCTATGGCTGTGATGCCATCCCTGACCCAGCTGAGGTGCAGGTGCTCCAAAAGAAAAGTCTTCAAGGATGTAGGACACTGGACCAGGGCTCTGGTCCACCCAACAGGTCCCCTCCCTGGCTCTGCACCTCTGTCCCTCTTCTCTGCGGGGCATGGAGCCACAGGTCTGCCCCATGGCATTTTACAAGCAGTGCCTCCCAGAGTGAGGGTTAAAGTGCATCTGAAGGTTGTGCTGCTCTGTGCCCCAGGCATCAGGCTGGAACCATCCTTCTCTGTGTGACTTCACAGGCACCAGGCTGGAACCATCCTTCTCTGTGTGACTTCACAGGCACCAGTCCTTCCCTCTGTCAGGAAGCATGGACACCTATCCCTGTCCTTCCCCTGCCCCAGCTGGAGCCACTTGCTGGGCACTGGGACCTTCTGCTCGTTTGCAGGTGTTTGCAGTCACATTTTGGAAAGCCTCTGGGAGTCCTTGCTGGGCCCAGACTCACAGAGAGCCTGACAAGTGCTATTCCAGCCTTTGGATTGTCCTGATGGGAGCAGGGTCTCCAGGAACATTCCTCTGGCCTTTGCCTCTGCCCCTGGGGTGGCTCCACAGGGCATGGCTGGGCTCACAGGCACATCTGAATTGCCAGACTCCTGGATCCTGCTCCATCCCTGCTGGTTTGGATCACAGCCTGCTCCACCCAGAACCTAAAGGATCAGCTTCAAGAGGAGCCAGGGATGGCAAGTCTGAGGAGCCTTACTCTAAAGAGAGGTCATGTTCCAGGAGCGAGGGTCTGCTCACAGAGGTGTCAGTGAGGGGATGGGTGAACACCATGGCATACAGGGGCCAGTCCTGGTGATGCTCGTTTTTTCTCTGGTGTCCCTGTGATCCTGCCTAAGGTTCTCTGCATGCTCTCCTGCCCCTGCAAGCCCTGCTGGAGGTGGGGACTTGCTGCTGTCCTCCCCAGTGTGTGGCACCATGTCAGTCCCTGCTGGAACCTTGGCAGTGAAACACAGCCAGCATCAGCTGGGTCTGCAGTATGGACTGGCTGTCCTTGGAGATCAACAGCCAGACTGGATCCTAGGGGATCCAGAACCCTATAAAATCTGGAAGGAAATAAAAAGAGGGCACAAGCAGCATGGAGCAGGGCAGGAGACACATTTGTGGTTTGTTCCAGGGGCCCCGTGTCAGGCCCACACTGAGGACAGAAACAAACAGCCTCCAGCACTTTGACTCAGCTGGAATCACCCATTTTCCAGCTCGGGAAGGACCTCAGCTGGATGTCCAGGGCACTGGCATCACCTCTGGAAGGGAGAGCACTCTGCAGGGAGAGCACTGCTGAGGGACAGAGTCAAGGTGCAGACAGTTGTGGCATCGGGGCCCACAGAGACCTTCTGGCTCTGCAGGAGGACACGAGGGTGCAGCCCTGCCCCAGCTGCAGCTCCACAGCAACTCTGCCAGCTACCGAATGCCCCCAGCTATGCCCCCAGCTCCAGAAAGCCTTGCCAGGCACAATCCTCAGGCCAAACTGTTGACATCTCATTTCTGGCCCACAGAGAGGATCTGGCCAGCACTGCTAGACAGAGTCCTGGCTCTGCTCAGGTGCAAGGCTGCAGTCCAGAGTCAGACCAGCTTTAGAGCACGTGCTGGTGTGAGGAATGCAGCCCACTCCCAGCACCCCTGGCCCCTCTGTGCCCCTGCCCAGCTGGGCCCACGGCTCTGATTGCAGCTCACAAGAACTGGACCTTGCTCTGCACTTAGGCTGTATTCCAAATTTCCCCAAGGGTTTTTTTAATTCCTGCTGTTAAGCAAGCTGTAGGAAGAGCTGTTAGTGTCGAGGCAGCAGGAGAAACATCACCTGGGATGTCAGCTGCCCCTCAGAGGTACCCCACGCTCAGGAGTCACGCTCAGCCAATCCCCCAGCCTTTGGTCCCCAGAGTCTCAGCAGAAGGGGTGCAGCGAGGGGTGCCAGGGCCCTGCAGGGAGCCGAGGGGTGGCTGTGGAGCTGCGCTCTCCTTCCTCCTCTCCCAGACCTCAGCCTGCCGCTAGAGGACAACACAAACACGGCTGAGCCTGCAGGGAAACATCTGCTCCCCTCCACAGCCACGAGCTGCATCGGGAGCGCCTTTGGCGATGGCACGGCCCCCACTGCTCCCACTGAGCTGGCTGGAGGGTGACACCTCCATCCCTGAGGGACTTACTCCGAAATTCCAGGTTTACCAAGGAAACACCAAAGCTCTCTGGTCTGAGAAACTTGGTGTCCAGGCTCTTAGTTTTGCCAGGAGCTGGGTGCATGCTGGAGTGAGTGACACTCTGAATATTGACAGCTGTTATAAGATCTCAGAGAAACGAGACATGGATATGAACCACCACAGCCGACCTGGAATAAAAAGCAAACAGGAAAGTCAAAGCGAGGCACATGGAGAAAAGCTCTCCGACATCAGGACATGCTGCTCCAAAAACAATGTGAAAATTGCAGTCAGTGCCCTCCTGGGGAAATATCTCTGCTTCAGCTGAATGGTAGTTTTCTATAGGAACCTCTTCAGTGGGATTTATTGCAACTCTATTGATAGTGTGATTGATCAGAGCCCTCGGCTCCTGAGGACAATTCACTGAGCGAGAAATTGTCCAAAGGTGGTGATGTGGTTGGTGTTGGCTGCTGAGGCTGGAGGGAGAGGAACAGGAATCACAGATAAGAGCTGCAGCCAGGAGGGATGGGTCTGACACTTTCTCCAGACTGACTTCAGGTTCCTGGCTGCTGTCAGAGCATGTCCAGCCATTTGGGGCCCTGCTAACATCCCATGTCAGAGCTGGAGGGGAAGCGTGCTGAGGGGACTCCTCTCTCTGAGGAGGGCTCCCTGTCTCCCCACCAAGCAGTGTTTTACATTTGGAGATGTCAAAAGATGTTACAGATGTTTAATTAATGATATCTCCACCACTGTTCATGATGGAGGTGCCTTTATTCCAAGTAAACCAGTTCCTGCTCCTAGACCAAAATCCTCTCACTCCTCTCACTCGGTGATGATCTTTCCAATGACTGCAGCAGTCAAAGGGAGTCCTGAAACCACGGGATCTGAATGTACTTTGCAGGTGAAATAGTTTCAGATCGAGCATCACCCCTGCCAGGAGCACTCAGCACTCAGGCATCAGCCCCGAACCTTGAACTCCATCTTCAGCACTTTTTGGGGGAGGACATGCCCTCTGTGACTCACAGGCCTCAAGGCACCCCAGCCCCGGTGAGCTGGAGCTATTAAAGTCTCCCACTGTGCCAGTTCACCTTTCTGACCCCAGATAACTCTTCCACCTCTTTTATCCTGCAGTAATGGGGATATCAATCAGGAAACTCTTTTGCCAGAAGGAAAGGCTCATTCAGAGGAAGCAGGGCTATGAAAGCATCTCCCAGTCTGTGCTTTGGCCACATGGCACTTTGCCATAGCATGGTTACAGTGGGAGGGGTGACTTTATGGGTGCACTTTGCAGCCACCCAAACCTGGGCCCTCTTTTCTCTGCCTCATTCACCTCCTCCATTCGTGGCTGTGGGGGAGGCAGAGGGAGAAACAAACTGGGAGTCCAGACCCACCTAAAGCCCCATGGAGAGCTGTCTGAGCAGTGAGACCCATGCTCAGCTGCTGTCCCTGTTACAGATGAGACAGAGAGAGACCTGGTGTGGTTCAAGCTGTGGGGCCAGGCTCGCCCCTATCCCTCAAACCACCACCATGGGATGACAGCAGTGATCACCCCATCTGAGGGCATCCCAGTGACACTGAGGAGCCAGGGGCTGTCATGAGAGAGGACACAGAGTTGTCCTTTGCAGCCTTCTCCTGTTGCAGGTCCAGCACCCTTTGTTAAGCAGAGGTTTCTGCTGCCCCAGAACTCAGAAGCTCCTTGATACAGAATCCTGTTCTGATGCACATCCCACATGTTCCAGGGGATGTGAGGTCCTGGGCTGGGCTGGCCTAGGCAGTACCCCTGCTAAGCCAGGCCACGGCACAGGTCCAGCTGACATGGCTTCAAGCCACCCTCAGTGGACTATTCCTCTGCTTTGGCCACTTTCCCCAGGGCTGGAAGGAGCTCTTGAAGCAACCCAGCCCCCTGCTCCTGGTATCAGTGCTGGGCACTCCTGCAAATGCAGCTCACGCATGCCCTTGGTCTGGGCAAAGCTGTAACAGCAGCACCATGTCCCACCATGGAGCCTGGCACCATGACACTGCCATTCCAGCCCCCTGCATGTCCCCCCAGCCCCTGCCTGGTGCAAGGAGAGAGCAGCAGGGCTGCTGGAGAGTGAGGGCTGGAGCTCAGCACAGACAGGCAGACAGCCTTGGGCATGGTCACTCCCAGCCAAGAGCTTGTCCTGAGCTCCTCATTCCCTTCTCCCCAGCTGCACCCTGACTTTCCAGTCACAGCTGAGTTTAGCAACCAGCACAGACACAGAGTCCTTTATCTGGGGTTATGTTTCAGCGTCCCAAAGTCTGGAGCCCTTGAAGTGCCGCTTGGGTACTCCTGCCTCACTACTTACACTCCTCTGCCCTGTCAGAGCCAGCTCTGCCTTCCCCTGCCCTGCTATCTCACAAAAACATGGTTACAAAACAAGCCTGGGTCCTGGAGCTATGAACAGGTCTTTATTTGTTGAGGTTTCTTTCGGTTTGTTTTTTTTTCCCCTTTCTTCCCTTTGAATGAAATTCCTGCCAGCTCTCAGAGAGAGAGAGAGAGAGAGAGAGAGAGAGGGAAAGAGTAGAAAGTTTAACTCCTCCCATTGGAGTGTCTCACGCCCCTGCCCAGCCCTTGAAACCCAATAACCAAGATCATTCAGCAATGCCTTCCCTTGCCTGGCTGCATCCTCCCCACACCGGGACCTGCCGGGGATCCCGTGCCCGCTGCGTGCCAGGCGCCGGCCCCGCCGAGCCCCGCAGCCCCGCGGCCAGGGCGAGGATGGGCACGCTCCTCTTCTGGGGCATTCTCCTGGCGTCCTGTGCCCGCTGCCGGGCCGTGCCCGTGGAGCCGGGTGCTGCTCCCTCCTGCCCGCCCCAGTGCCACTGCGAACAGGATGGCATCGTGCTCTCGGTGGATTGCTCCGGGCTGGGGCTCTCGGAGGTCCCTGCCAACCTGAGCCCTCTCACCGCTTACCTGTAAGTACAGCCCTCGCTGCTTCTTTTGCAATGCTTCCCCCGGACCCCTCCGAGGGCTGCAGCTTTCCTCCGGCTTGGAAGTTTGTGCCACATATTCCCGAAATTAAATTTCCTGTGGAAATTAGAAACCAAGCAAAATAACAACAAAAAAAAGGCAGCGCTTTGGGCAGGACCTGCCAAGCTCCCCTCCTCCCGCGCCCCTCTGCGAGCGCTGTTTATACTGCGATGTTCTGCTTTGCTCCGTGCTCGCAGCGGACCGGGGGAACTGACTTGCTGGGTCGATTTTGATTGTCTGAGCGCATAATGGAGTATTTTTACACAGCAATTAGTACAAACTGCTCTGGGATCCTTCTGTCAAGCATTTCAATAGCTGCAATAACTCAGGGCTTCGCGGGGTTTGGGTTGTGCTGGCCACCAGCAGTGTACGAGTTGCCTTCTTAAAATGAGTATTAAAGAGGTCTGGGGGGTTGGTAAGTGTTGTGGTTTGATTATTTGTGTATTTATTTTATTTAAAAATTCTTGATTATCTGAGTGTTTCATACCCCTTCTGATGTCAATACCCCAAAGGGTTAATTGACAGAGACTGCCGCGTTCGTTTCTAGCCCCAGAGGTGGTCCCGGTGCCGTCATACTGGTGATGACTGAGGATCTTGATAAACGACTGTGGAAAAATCTCAGGGTTTAACCAGGAGAGGAAACATCTCTCAGGGAGACAAGTTATCCCTGCGGAAGATGCTTCCTGGGTTTGTAGGCAGCGCTGCCGCCGCGAGCTACAGCTGTTCCGCAGACAGGCGGGGAAGGACCGCGGCATTCCCAGCTCGGAATGCAGCTTGGGCACTGCCAAGGTCTGCACCACAGCCATCGAGGGCCACTGGTAGCCCCAGACGGTGCTGGGGATGTCCATGTTGTGCTCGCTGTGCTAAGAGGGGACTCGTGTCTGGGAGTGACGTAAGGACCATGGTGTTGGTTTGCCGCCGTTCCTGGATGGTGCTGAGATGCAGGTGCTCCTCTGTCAGAGCCGAGCACCCAAAGCCGTTCAGGAAGGGCTTTGCACAGCCAGGTGGGAGCTGCCACAGCTGGATAAGGGCTTCTCTGCTCCTCCCGCTCGCCCGAGGAGCACGGTCTGTTGTGCCAACCCCTGGATGGCCAGAGCTGTACTGGGGTTAGCTGGGAGAGAAATAAGACAGGAAAGGACGATGCTCACTGGAGACCACGAGAGAAATGTGTAATGCAGGCTGTATTCCCCCTGGGAAAGGGAACCATTTGTTAGAAGTGTGACTGCACAGAACTATCCCTGGGGCTTGGTTTGGAACTGGCTGCCCACGAGTGGAGAGTCACTGGAGCATGTGAGAGAATGCAGAACATCGCAGCAGTGACTCTTCTGTGGGGACAAGGGGCAGCCCCGTCAGGCACCCACTTCACCCTCAGGTACCACAGATGGGGCAGCCGCTGCTCCCACTCCGCAAAGATGCTGCACGCCCTCCCCGCAGAGCTGTCCCTTGGGCTGGGAGCTGCACAGCTGCCCGCATACCCAGGGACATTTCGGTGTTCCTGGCGCTCAGTGCCACGTTTACCCTGGCCACGGTGGTTGGAGCAGGGACACAGAGCTCTGGGGCACGGATCCCTGTTCGGACCCCAGCGGGTGGATGCTTGGGGGTGCTCCCGGCCCCGTGCGGGTGCGGCCGGTGACTGCTGCGGCTGCGGGCAGAGCTCTGGATTCCACCGGGACTGGCTCCTCGGGACAGCCCCGCAGCACCCAGCACTTGGGCATGGTGCTGCTGCGGTGGCCGCGGCCCCGCTCCCCGTGCCTGTCCCGGCTCCGCTCCCCGTGTCTGTCCCAGCTCTCCCCGTGCCTGTCCCGGCCCCGCTCCCCGTGTCTGTCCCGGCTCTCCCCGTGTCTGTCCCAGCTCTTCCCGTGTCTGTCCCGGCTCTCCTCGAGTCTGTCCCGGCTCCGCTCCCCGTGTCTGTCCCGGCTCTCCNTCCCGGCTCTCCCCGTGTCTGTCCCGGCTCTCCCCGTGTCTCTCCCGGCTCTCCCCGTGGCTGTCCCGGCTCTCCCCGTGGCTGTCCCGGCTCTCCCCGTGGCTATCCCGGCTCTCCCCGTGGCTGTCCCGGCTCTCCCCGTGGCTGTCCCGGCTCTCCCCGTGTCTCTCCCGGCTCTCCCCGTATCTGTCCCGGCTCTGCCCGTGGCTATCCCAGCTCTCCCCGTGGCTATCCCGGCTCTCCCCGTGGCTATCCCGGCTCTCCCCGTGGCTATCCCAGCTCTCCCCGTGGCTGTCCCGGCTCTGCCCGTGGCCCGCTCCCCGTGGGCTCACACGGTGGCGCCAGTGACAGTCCTTTGCAGGGGCAGAGCCCCCCCTGCCCAGCCCGGGCACGCTCGGGGCACGCCCGGCTGCGGGGACCCTCCGGCTGCACCGGGGGGTGTTGGAGGTGTTGGAGGGGACCTCAATGTTCTTCCCTCCCTCTTTGGGGAAAACCAACCCTTTCGGTGCTTCTCCATCAAACCCTGCCGGGGAGAGGACCGAGCAGATACGATGGAGGTAGGAAGTCAGGACGAACTGGGGATGACTGGGGGAGAACTGGAGAGCTGGGATTTCTCCCTGCTTCTGTCACTGCTGTTGGCAAGTGATGTGAGGTTAGATTCCCAGGTACAAGTGTACAGCCAGGGCTGGTTTGTCAGGGCAAATCAGCATAAATTTTGTAGGAAGCATGGATATTGGAGTGATATCTAAGTTCTTCACGGAAATACAGGCTTAAACTCCACATTCAAATATGTAGAGAAGTGCTGGATTGCTTTGGAGAGCTATAAGGGCTGAAGAGAGAGCCCTGGAATGGCAGCAGGAGCACGGAGCTGGCAGGCATCTGCTCACAAACTTTTCTGGCTTCTTTGCTCCCTGCCCTGTCTTCTCAGCAAGTCACTGGCACTGCGGAGAGCAGGACTTCCCCCGGAGCAAAATAAAGGATCCTCGTTATCACCTGTGATTAGACACTGCCTCACCACTAATGAGCTGGGCACTAATGATGCCCCATCCTGACCGTGCTGTGCCTCTGCCATGCCTGTCTCTCTGCAAGAATCCTGTCCTTGTTCCCTCCTGCACCTCTCTGAACTCGACCCTGATCTCACCCATCGAAAGCCAAGTGTTTTCAGTGGAGACATCGCTGGCGAAACTGCAGCTGTGGTCAAGGAGAGGGGAGAGATTTCCCCTTTAGCTGATGTGCCAGTGGCAGTCCTGTGTCACACACACCACATTTCCATCTCTCAGTGCGTGTCAGAGAGCTGACCTGGGGCTGCAGCACAGGTGGCTGGAGCTCCTGGGGCTCCCTGGAAAGGACAGCAGCAAGCTGGGGGTGCAGGAGAATGGAGCTGCACAGGGGAAGATTCCTCTGCAGCAGAGAGGTGACTGCACAAAGGGGCCCAGAGGAGGATGGGAAAATGGGAAAAGCTGATTGGGGCTTAAAATATTATCTTAGCTGTGATCCCTGGCACCACTGCACACCCTACACGTGAGCTGTGGAGCAGCCCCACCTCAGATTCCCTGGTGTAAATGTTGCATCACCTGGGCTGGTGCAGTTCAGTCCCCAGCTGTCCCCAGGCCGTGCCCGGGAAGATGCCCATGGTTGGGTGCAGGTGCTCAGTGCATCCCCCTGCCCCAGGATGGCATCCTGAGCCCCTCATCACCATGTACCTGGCTACCAGCCCTGGCCAGGGGGACAGGTGGCAGTGCTGGGGGTGAAGGGATGCTCTCAGTTTGCTGAGGTTGCTGCTCTTTCACCAAAAAATAAATGACACCACATTGCTTGTGCCCGCTGGGTCCCTCCGAGGGAGGTGCTGGCCTGTCCCACTGTCACTTGCAGGAAAGGAAGGGAGGGTCTGTCTCAGCAGAGGACCCCTTGGGATGGAAAGGCAGCAGCAGGAGTGCCATGGCCACGTGTGGAGGTCAGTGGGCCAGGGAGCACACACAGCCCCACACCCTGCACAGCTACACAGGGACCTGGCACATCTTGCAGTGCCTTGTCCCCAGCCTGGACTAAGTGGACATGGGGACGGACTGGAGGGATTGCCCACATGTCCTAGGCTGGAAGACACCTCTGGAGGTCTCTTACCCACATTCATACAGGTCCATCTTGTGAGGGACACCTCTGGAGGTCTCTTACCCACATTCATACAGGTCTATCTTGTGAGCCTGGTCAGGATCTTGCCCAGTAGGTAAACCTTCTGGATAATCTTAGGAGCACCTCTAAGATTCCCTTCCCTTTTTCTCATTTTTCACTATCCCATTTTTCCTAATATCTAATTGCAATTTCCTGTGGTTCCTCTTGTGCCCATTATCTCCCATGCTTCCCCTGCACAACTCCAAGGAGGTGTTGGCTCCAGCTTCTCTACACCCTTCCAGTCAGTAGTCGAAAGAGCAGAACACTCCTCCACTCCTTCTTTTTTGGTGAAGATGGATCAAGCCTAGTGGTGTGAGCAGTGTGTGGGGCACGGGCAGGGTGGGGAGCACTGTCCTGTGGGAGAGGGGAAGGGATGAGGATGAAGGACACAAACCTGGAGGGTGCCAGACACCGATGGCACTGTGGCTCAAAGCTCAGCTGGAGGAGCCATCCCCCACTTCCCAAGGGTCTCAGGTCTCCCCAGCCTCATGGAGGGGTCAGGCAGTTCTGCTGCTCTGTGCCCCCTCCCCAGAAACCCTGGTGCCTGCTGTGTTCTTGTCCCAGGCCCCTGCACACCATGCCATGGAGCCTGGCACAGGCCATTGCCTGCAGGGCTGTGCTCTGTCCTGGGAAACTGGCACAGACCTGGGGCAGGACACACCTGATGAGGCTGCCAGGCTGCTGCTGTCACAGCAGGGTCTGGGGGCAGGGAGAAGCAGCAGATGCTGCCTGCTCCCAGAAATCTCGTGAGGCTTCCCAGGCAGAAAGCTTCTCATTCCCCACACTGTTTCCTCTAAGGTGAATGGGACCAGGAGCCTTCAGGGCTGTTCTCACCTTGCAGAGACATTTTGAGACACTGCCTGGAATTTAGCATCCCCCTGGGAGCCTGGGGCCCTGCAACACCCACTCTGTCCTCTGAGCTCTCCCTGGAAGCAGGTGCCACACAACCTCTGACAGGGAGACAGGGATGCCTTGAAGCTGAGCAGACACTTCCCAGGTCACTCTCTGCTGGATCCAGCACAGGGCAGAGTGAGGGGAAGATGCCTTTTTCTTGATATTTGCATTTTCTAAAGACCCCCAGAACGGCAGGCAGGGGAGGCAGCAGGTTTGGAGGCTCAGTACACAGCTGGTGCCTGGAGAAAGTCAAGCAGCAGGGCTGAAGGCAACTCCCCTCAGCCCAAACCTTTCCCCATGTGCCAACTTCTGCTCCCTGCAGCCCCCACTGGGGAAGGAGCACAATCCCTTATGATGGGGAGCACCCCAAGAGCTGCCAGAGGAGCTGGGACAGCAGTGGGGGGACAGGATGGGTTTCAGGGCAGGCAGGACAGCTGTGGGGAGTGTTGGGGCTGAAGGGGTGGCTAGGTTTCCAAGGAGCTGGGCTTTCCTGCAAGGGTGACAGGGATCTCTGTGTGCCTTTGGGACAGTCACACCCCTTAGGGAGAAAGAGGGATCAGCCAAAAATGCAGAGAGCACAAAATCCCAATGCAAAGTGTAAATTAGGTCCTTCCTGGGGCCAGTGCTGCTCTCCTGCCCCAGGTGATTTTGCAGAGATCAGTGAGCCCCCATCCTGTGCCTGAGGCTTGCCCACTGCCAGGGCCCATCCACAGCTGCTTCCTCGTGCCAGGGTCACTGCAGGAGCCCCAGTGCTGCACCAGACCCCTCCAAGCCCACCACAAAGGAGCAGACCCACTCCAAACCCCTCCACTTCCCAAGCCACAATAGAGCCCAGGACTACCAGGTGCTACTATCAGTTGGCCAGCAGACTAAAAGCTGCTCTCTGCTCTGGAAGAGCAATAGGAAGTGCCATTCCTGCCCTGTACAGTTCAAAGCCCACAGCCTCATCCTCAGGAGTGCCCAGAATGCCTGGGAGAAGGGCAGCCAAAGCAGGAGCAACAGGAAACATTTCTGGGCTCAGGGTTGTGGATGAGGGACCTAAAGCTGGAGAGAGGCACTTGAAGAGCTGGGCTCTGCACACTGCAGAGGAGTCACAGGTTTATATTCGCCATTTATCAGCTCTGAGGAAGTTTTTTTTTCCACACTTAAAATATCAGGGCTACCAAGGGTTTCCCACTGTCAGGGATTTGGGTTCCTTCAAAGGCACTCTACAAAGTGCATCTGCTGACTCTGTACAGGCACTTCACAAAGACACAGGTGTGCTCTGCATCCTCCCTGCATCCTTGCCAGCAGGATTTCAGAGATTTCAAGGGCAGGCCACCTGGGTTCAACTCCAGTTGCCCAGCACCTCCATTACAACCTCAGGGTCTCCTGTGGCTGACAGTGGCTTTTTGCTGGTGTGGTGCTATGAGGGCCCCAGGGGGAAACATCTCCCAGCACTCACAAATGACTTTGGAACACCCAAATGGGCTGGTCCAAACCAGGACCTGCCCAAGCCCCAGATTTCAGCTGCTGGCACTGAACCCAGCACAGACTCTGGCTGGTGTTTCCCTCTGGAGCAGGCAGATGAGCACTAACCAGGAATGGTGTAATTGTAATTCCTGCCCCGTGCTCCCCAGCCTGCAAAGAGGAGAAGACTAAAGGGATAAAATCTGGGATCAGACACAGCTTGAAGAGACACAGCTCATGAGAGAAACTAGAAAGCAACAAGGAGACAGCACAGCTCCTGAGCAAGTGTTTCCAAAGGGCCTTTTGTGTCCCCTGGGCAAGGTGGCACTCCCAGCCCAGCTGAGAGATGAAGTGTCCTGCTCCCTTGGCCCACAGCAGTGCTCAGTGGGCCTTCATCCCCACAGTGAGGATGATGAGCATGATTCTGCAGATGCTTCGTGGATGTGTGTCTGGACTCGAGGCTCAGGGCAGAGCAGTGGGAAGACACCAAACTCCACAGCAAGGAGACAAAACAGTGGAGAGGGAGGGAGTGAGGGATGGGAGTGCTCAGAGCAAAGCCAGAATTGAAGGACCATTAATCATAGAGCCACAGAATCATTTGGGTTGGAAGACACCTTAAAGATCATCTCATTCCACCTTCCACTAGCCCAGGTTGCTCCAAGCTCTGTCCAACATGGCCTTGAACACTTCCAGGGACAGGGCAGCCACAGCTGCTCTGGGAAACCTCTGCCAGGGCCTCAGCACCCTCACAAAAAGAATTTCTTATGAACATATAATCTAACCTTGCCATGGGAAGCCATTCTCCCTTATCCTGTCACTATCTCCCCTTGTAAAAAGCTGCTCTCCCTCTTTTCTTTAAGCCCCTTTAGGCACTGGAGGAGGCTCTAAGGTCTCCCCAGAGCCTTCTCTTCTCCAGGCTGAGCCCCAGATCTCTCTCTCTGCCTTAATAGTGAGGTCAGTCCTAGAGCTGCCTGAAGAACATGTTTGGTGGGATGGTTTTCCAAGCAATATCTCATTTAATTAAAAAGGAAAAGCTTAATGAAAATGGACAGTGTTCATGGGACTGTAAATGGTAGAAATGTAGTAACAAGTTCAATCAGGAGAGATTATTTCATTTCATGGTATCTTTCTAAAAAAAAGTTTCCATTTACATATTTTCACCTGCTGGTGCTACATTTACCCATAGATGATTTAATATTCACATTGCAGGACTTCAAGACTACCAGAGCAAAGCATTTTGCTGTTTATAAAACACAGTATATTGATTTATTTTCTTTTGTTCTATACTAAATATTGACATGCTGGCTCTTGGTTCTAGGTTCAGGGGAAAGGAAGTCCAGAAGTCTCTGAATTTCCAATGGGGTTCATGACATCTCTTCCACTTTTCCTCCTGCTGTATCCTCTCCCAGGCCCCTTCACAGGCTCTGCTCCCTTTCTGCTCTTGATGCCATGAGGCAGAAGCATTTTGGGTCCAGCAGTGTTCACTTTACTTGGCTGCTGTTTTCCCAGTGTGGGTGCTGCTGGGGTTAGTGGGATGCTGTGCTCTCGGGAGGAAAAGGTCCTTGAAGGAGAGTAGGATCCCTCAAGTCCTCCCAGGCACAGCAGGTGGGAGGTGCACACCACCACCAGTGCTGCAGGGGAAATGCAGAGAGCTGTGCCCATGGTGCCATCACCGCTGAGACCTCCCTAGGATCCCAGCTCAAAAGGAAAGAGGTGTCTCTTGCAGGGCTCTTGGGAAGTGGGAACAGTATCTGGATGTGAGCAGATGTCTGATTCTCGGTGGGGCACGTTCAGAGTACCACAGAGCCATGGAACCCCCTGAGCTGGAAGGGACCCACAAGATTTGTTGAATTCGACTCCTGCATGAGGTGAGATGCAGGAGGAAGATGCAGGACCTGCCCTGTCACTATAGGACACGAAATGAACAACACACACAGAGCAAATTTCTCAAGCAGAAAAAAGTACACAGTTTAATTTTACTTTGATATGTATAGATTCTTGACAATTACTATGGATTGGAGGATGAGGTTGTCTCTGCTCCAACCATACTGGTCAAACTAGAAGTCCATCAATTGTCTCTTCCTCGGGAGAGGAATGAAAAACAAAAGGAACAGCTAGAGAAGCATTGATTGGTTTACATGAAAAGCGTGAGAAACTCTATTACAAAAAATGCGAACATCAGAAGGCTGAAAAATCAGGGCGACACTGCCGCATCCCAAAGGCACCAGCTGGTGCCCAGGTCACTCTGCAGGAGAGGCAGCAGCCAAACTTGGCCGCACTCGGGCAGCGCGGGGGGCAGGCAGGGCAGGGGGCGGCTGGAGCCGCACAGAGCTGGGGATGGACAGTGCGGGACTGCCAGCACGCCTCCCTCCTCCTCCTCCTCCCCTCCGCAAACTGCTCCCGGGACAGCTCGGCTGCGGCTGCGGGAGTCGCTCCGCTCGTGTTTCAGGGATGCCGCGCTCCCGTCCGCTGCTCCCTCCCCGCGGGCAGCCGGAGGGACCGGGGGACAGAGGGACCGGGGGACAGAGGGACCGGGGGACCGGGGGACAGAGGGACCGGGGGAC
>VZTN01037885.1:277038-305211 GCA_013400515.1 Erpornis zantholeuca | reverse complement strand
CCCACGCCCTGGGCTCCAGCCCCGCTCAGCCCCATCCCGCTTTTCCTCCCCAGCGTCCTTGCACCGCAAAGCCTCGCTCCCCCCTCTGCTCCCTGCCCGCCCCCCGGGCTAAGCAATATGCCACAGCCTCCCCTCTCTCCCGCCCTTTCTTGAAGAATAAGCTCATAAATCTGCCTAGGGCAACGAAAACACTGAGCTCATGGCCCTTAGATCTGTGTGGGAGGAGCTCTCGCTGGCGATTAAAGGAGTTTAAGGTTTGCTTTGAAAAGCTCTTTGATTCTGGTAGGGGCTCTGGTGCCAAAAGGCAGCGATGGAGCTGCAAATGCCTCTCCCCTACTGCACCTGCCTGGGTCAGGGAGCAGCGGCAGGGAGGGGGAGGGCAGGGGAAGCGCAGCTCCCAGGCTCTGCAGTGCGAGCTGCGGGACCCCCGTCCCCCTCTGCCAACAGCAGGGCAGTGCCTGCTGCTGCCCCGGACACCCCAGCCGGGATGCCAAATGCCTCCATTCCTGCCGCTCCCTCACATCCTTCTTCCTCCGAGGAGCTGGGCTGGTTCTCAGGGTCCTGCCTGCGTGACGGAGCCGAGGGAGAGGAGCCGAGGTCAGGACAGGTCAGCGAGCAGCGCTCTGAGAGGCTGAGGAAGGGACAGGGCAGGACTGCCAGGGCTGGGAGGAGCCTGGGGTCTTGGAGGTTTAATTGAGTTTAGTAGGAGCAGAAAAGAGATCAGAAGCAGTGCTCATGAGGAGCAGCAGGACCGAGCGCGAACACCGTGTGGCAGCCCAGTGAAAAACAGAGCCAGGCTCTGGAGCCCGTGTGGAGGCAGGAGCTGTGCCAGAATGGAGAGCAGGGGGAGGGTTCAGGGAAGCTCAGGTGGTGCCTCCAGTCCTGCAGGGATGCATCAAGGACCCAAAAAGGGCTAATGTAAAACCATTCCCAGATGCACCAGCCCAGCCTTTGCTGGCAGTGATGAAGGAGGGCAGCTCCCAATCTCCTCCCCTCCGCGGATGACAAGTCTCTCAAGCTATCCGCAGGTCTCTGTCTCCCTTTGCCTTGTTTGCAGGCCCTCCTGTAGCTGTTTAAAGCTCTTTGAAGGATTTGCAAATGAAAAGCAGTCCCCATGGGAGTGGAGCGAGCAGAACACACCTGTAAGGGCAGGACCTGCTCAAGGGACATGCTGTCTCTTCTTGTGAGCAGCCACAGCTCCCACTACAAAGAGAGCCCGGGAGACAGGATGGGTTCCAGTACTGAACATCCCCGTGGAGCACCAATTAGGAACATTCCCTTTGTTCAAAGGGAAGGTGAAGCCCAAGCACAGCCCTCAGCCCATCAGATGTGCCTCGCTGGGAGCCACAGGGCTGCAAGGGGAGCAGAAATGTGGCCTCCTCTGCCAAGTACAGCGAGGGAGACCAGGGGTGTGCGGGCATGGGAGCCACTGGGAGGGTGCCCCACACACAGGGTGAAAGGTTTTGTGATGTGACACTGAGCCCTGCAGAGCCTGGGACATTCCCCCTGGCTGGTGCCACCTCCCGGGCATGGAGCAATGGGTGCTGCTGGCACTGTGACGTGTGGCCAGCATCAGGGATCTCAGGGACCTGCAGGAGCAGAAGGCACAAGCCACCTTCCCAAGGATGTTATCTGATGTGGGGATGGCTCTGGGTATAATTACATCTTGAAACTTCAAGAGAATTCACAACTGTGGGCATTTCTTAACCTCAGTAAAGCAAATGTTCATATTTGCATGAAACCAGCAGGGAAGACATTTGCACCTTTAGACAGAAATTAATCTTCTCTCTTTCCCAGAGAACACAAGAAAAAATCCTAGTTGCAGGAAACAGTCTCTGCAGTTCTGTTTTATCCCTGGTTCTTCTTCCCTGAAAGTGCCTCTCCTGGGGGCTGAGAAAGGAAAGAGCCACGTGAGTGCTTCATTTATAGAATCATGGAGTCCCAGAATGGTTTGGGTTGGAAAGGACCTCAAAGCACATCCAGTCCCACCCCTGCCATGGCAGGGACACCTCCCACTAGCCCAGGTTAGTCCAAGTCCTGTCCAACCTGGCCTTGGACACTTGCAGGGATCCAGGGACAGTCACAGCTTCTCTGGGCACCCTGTGCCAGGGCTTGCCCACCCTCACAGGGAACAATTCCTTACCAATATCCCATCCACCCCTGACAGTGGGAAGCCACTCTGCTCCTTGTCCTCCTACTCCAGGCCCTTGTCCAAAGTCCCTCTCCAGCTCCCTTGGAGCCCCTTTAGGCACTGGAAGGGGCTCTGAGGTCTTCCCAGGAGCTCTCTCCCCCAGCTCTCCCAGCCTGGCTCCAGAGCAGAGGGGCTCCAGTTCTCCTCTGGGCTCGTTCAGTGACTCCCCAGGCAGCACTGAGACATCCTGGCTAAGGACACGAACCTGGACTTGTGTGATGCTCAGTTCACTGCTGCCAAGGGAAGAGTGAGATGCAGATCCCTGGGGCTGCACTCTCTGGCTTTCTTCTCCCTGGACACGAGGCCCTGGCAGTGGTCAGATATCATCCTGAGCTGTTGTCCCGAGACTGGAAGGTCTCCTCACATGCCAAAGGACAGAGATGTACCTTCAGGGTCAGGTGTGAGGCACTGGCAGAACCCAAGGCACCACAGCCAGGGCAGGACCTTGATTATAGGTGCAGGTTTGTAGTGCTGCACTCATTTCCTGTGGCGATGTGTCCCACGGATTAGTGAGCTCCTGTGGCACAGAGTGGTTTCATGTGTGCCCTGGATCACCATGTGGGGCTTTCTAGGGCACGGAGCAGCCTTCCTATGCATGCTGGCTGTAACTTCTCCTCAGCTCAGGGCCAAGCAGCAGGTTCCTGTGCTGCAGGTTGTGTTTGCAGCTGCGTCCTGTGCAGGGAAGTGCCTGCCAGTTTAGGTATTGTTGTGCTTTCATGTGGTGTAAGACAGCAGAAGATTTATTAGTGACAAAAGCATGAATGCTGGAAGCTGTGATTTATTGAAGAAGGGGGAGAGGAAACGTGTTGCAGCCCATGCTGGTTAGCGTGGTGTGTCTGAGGTGAGCTCGCACACGCCGTGAAAACCACTGAGAGCTCTGGCTCACCTGGGGAGACCACGGGGGGGACCCACTCCTCTTCCAGGGTGTGACTTTTCCCTGATCCTCTCACAGATGCTGTGAGGAAAGGGTTCCTCCTAGGGAAGGGACACAAGGACTCAGACTTTTGGAAACAGACAGGTGTCCCACAAGCTGTGGCTCTCTTGTGTGGTGTAGGTGGGAATCACAAAGGACAGTGAGGAACCAGGTTTCTAGCTCTGCCCCAGCCTTATGGTTGACCCCAAAGCTCTCTTCCTGTGCCTCAGTCTTCCTATCTTTAAAGCACTACCAATAAACCCTTCCCAACATGCTTGGAGATCAATTGATCAAACCTGTGCTGTGGAAGAGCTGGAGACTCTCTGCCCTTTCCAGCCACATGTCTGGACCTCTCGAGCTAAAATACCTTTTAAAACTTTATTAAAAAGTTCTTGAGGTTTCCATTTGTTCAGCCACCACATGAAGAAAAGCACCACCGAGCTGTCAGATTCAGTGCCTGCCTTTCATGTCCACTGACCTCATCCCCTCTTGCTCACAGAGCAGCCACAAGTCAGAGCAGCTACTGAAACACTCCTCACAGCCACAGGCAGCAGCTGCCTAAAGCTCCTGGGCAGCACTGGAGAACTCCAGGGAGGAAGTGAGCCCAGCTGGGAAATGTCAGCTTGGCCAGAGATGCTGCAAACCCCAATTCTGTTTTCTCTAGGAAGCTCCCTTACTTTAGGCACACTCCTTCCTGAATGGATGGGGGTAAACAACAGCTAGCTCAGCTCTTTGCTAAACCTAAAAAGGAGGGGAAAGGCTGGCTTGGGTTTAACAGCTAGGGGTGTTCTTTTCAGGTTTCCCAGGCAATTAAAACTAAACCAAACCAAAACACAACCTGTTTTCCCTGACTATCCCCAAAACATTTTGCTTTGACCCAAAACAGAGTATTTTCTTTTTTGAGTCACCTGAAAATCTTTAAACCCTTTAAAAAAGAAAGATCATACCATGAAAACTTCCACCACCTCCCCCCAGCCCCACTGCTTTTTTTGGTGGAACATAATTTCTGTGAATTTACTTTTGACCGAAACACTGTGGGTTCTACCTGAGCTGGAAGTCACAGTCATCCAGCTGAGCTTGTGCTGTCATTTGCTTTTCCTTTCAACACTGTTTCTGTCTTTTCACCTCCCACTGCACAGACACAAAGGTCTCACAGGAGCATCATCCTCATCCCAGGGCTGTGCTGAGTTCCCAGGGAGACTAAAGAGGGGCTGGGAGAGGGAAGAAAAGAATCCACGAAGGCTCTTTTTAGCTTCAGAGAGCTCCTCTGGCTCTTCTGACTACCTCTGGCTACTGCCAAGGCACCTTTGAAACACCTTTGAAACATCTCCAGCATGTTGGGCACCATGACTGGGCTGGAGGGGAAATCCACATTCCCTTTGAAGTCTGGATACTTGAACAGTCTTAGAATTATAGGGCTGTAATGTACAGGAATGTGTGGGGCTGTAATTGTGACTTAGATCCTCGGATGAAAGGTGCTATGTACATACAAAAGGTATTATCATTATTGCTACTATTATTACTATTATTATTACTATTATTATTGCTATTATTATTATTATAGGCCTGCAATATGTGGATTGGAGATGAAAGTAGCACCAAAAGATCCTGAAATACAAGATGTGTCTTAAGGAAATTTCAGCTTGGAATTTGGTTTTGTCTACACAGGAAAAGCGGAGCCGACTGGCTCCGCTGCACTGACGGCTCTGGGGTTTGATGGAAGAGCTCCTGTGTGCAGGCATGGTTCCCAAATCCAAGTTTCTCTGACCTTTGGAAGGGTGTCTCCAGTAGGAGCAATTCCAGAGCAGTCTCAGCAGTGACAGTGAGATCAGACGTTTTCACTGCTCTTTATGAGACACCTCGATGGCTCCGTAGCCATCCCAGAATAAGTCCCTGGTGTTTGAGCCATTTGGTGTGAGGAGTTTGGGAACTGCTGTCCTGGCAGGGCTCAGAGGCTGGAATGGAGCTTGGAGCAAGCTCCCAGCGTTGCTGGGCACAGAGAGCTCCCCTGTGCTGGTCCTGCTGCCCTCCAGCAGGGATGGACCCAGATCCAGCATCCTGCGCTCCTCATCCTCCTCCCAGCCAGGGCCCACCCCCCTCCCAGGGCAGCCTGGATGCAGCACATGGAGAAATCCGGGATCAGCTTTGATCCTTGTGCGCTGTGGATCTGCACAGCCTCTGCCATCAGCCTCTGCCATCAGCCTCTCGCTGTCCTGCCCCGTTCTGCACCCACGTCTCACTAACGAGGGGGCTGTAAGTGAAGGCAGGCACTGCAGTGGGACTCCCCAGGACAATCCCCTGGGGATTTTCTCCTGTGTCACAGGAGCATCAGGTTTCACTTTCTACCTGAACTGCAGAGCGGTAACTGATTCACGAGGGGAGGAGGAGGAGGGGATGAGTCAGGTCCATCCACAGCAGCTTTTCCATTGCTGAACTCCCTCTAGAGCGCTCTGGCTGCTCGCAGGAGGGTCCAGCCCCCAGCCATGCCCAGCTCTTTCCCAACGGCGCTGATAAGCAGAGCTTTTCCCCGGCAGAGTGGGGAGCGCCGGTGCCTCGGCACCCGCAGTGTGAACCGCAGGGCCCAGGAGCTCCGTGTGCCGGGGCTGGGCAGACACTCGTCAGCCACTTGTCAGCAGGAGAAAGGCTGCTCTCGGTGCCTGGGGACCACCCACCAGGGGATAAGGCAAAGCAAGAGCTCTGATGCCTTGTGGCTTCCTGGTGACACCAGAGAGTCTCCGCCGCTCATGGAAAGGCGCTCGCTCCTTGGCTTGGCAGACATCGCCGAGAGGAGCCACCCTCAGCATCTCTGAAACGCAGCCTGTCCCTCCCGAGGAGCTCCCAGGCGCTGCCAGGCCATCGCTGGGCTTGGCTGCAGAGCACCTCAGCCCAAATCCCTGCAGGCAGCTCATTGTCCTTAGAAGGCAGTGAGCGTGGCGAGGAATGCAGCTGGGATTCATCTCCCACCTTGGGCTCTAGTCCCAGCCAAGAGGCCAAGTACCAAACAGCATGGAGCTCTCCTCCTCCGCTGTCCCAAATGCTCCCAGACTCTTCATCTATAAATCATGCCCTGTTTGGGGAGGCAGGGCTTGGATGCTTGCAGGCCACAGAGACCCAGGCTGTTCTGGTTTAGGTGCTGGCAGGCCCAGAGCTCCCTGGGGAAGCTCAGAAATGCCTGGATTGTCAGCACGGGTACCGCAGGGGAAGTCTGCCCGCGTGGGCTGCGTCAGAAGGAAGGAATGACAGGATCCTGTCTGCCATGTGTCCCCATAGCCAGCATGCATCCTTTGGGTTGGATCCTCAGTTTCTTCTGGCTGAATTTCACAGCTGCTGTTTTTGAAATGTCCTCTTGAGAAGGCCAAAAGTCCAAAAGGCATTTTTCAAAAGCTTTCAGCCATAATGTTTCTTTTTGGGAAGTCTTTGGTCTGAACACAGATAATTATCAGCCAAAAATGACTGAAAACCACCAGCAATTTTCAGTTCTGATAAAAACACTATTCTCCATTTTACAGTGCCAACAACTGTGTTTTTATTCCTTGTTCATTAGAGTTTCCGGCAAGAGGAGTCAAATACCTGCAGGCAGCTATGCCCTGGGACCCCAGCAGTTTATCCATCTCTGTCACCCAACATAGTCCCTTCTCCCAGGACCATTTCTGTTACCTCCAAGGAGAAGCAGAATGCAGCTCTTGCTCAGGCTCCAAGCTGTGTGTGGAGGGCAATAACATTTCTGGATTGTGCTTTGCTCCACAGTAAGGTTCAGCTCCTAGAGGAAGGAACAGCCACAGCTCAGAATGGTGCTGGCTGACAAAGTCATGGCAGGAGAGGGCAACAGATTGGGTAGGAAAATCAAGTAATAAAGCCCATGAGTATCTGTGAGGCTGTAGGAGCAGGAAATCTTGCCTGATGAAGCAGGTGGGGAGCAGAGTCTCTCCCTCTGTGTCCTGGGCTTTTCTTTGCAGGCAGCCCAAGATTAGGGACTTCACTGCGTGCTGATGGGGCTGCCCCAGAAGGGAGGTGGGCTGGGGTGGCTGAGTGGCTCCTCAAGGGTCCTTGTGCTACAGTCCAAGAAAAAGAAGAGATGGTGTGGGTTGGGACTTCTGAGAAGAGGTGATCAGAAAAGAGGACACCATGGTTCTCACGCTGTTGCCATCCAGAGAAAAGCTCAGGCTGCTCGATGAGCTGCAGCACATCCCAGAGAGCTTCCCTGCAAGGCAGCTTGTGCCTGTTCCCACCCAGCTCTGCCTGATCCCTCTCCCCAGCAGGAGCAGGGAGAGGATCAGAAGGGCAACGCTGGCAACTCTCATGGGTCAAGACCAAGACAGTTCAGGAGGTAGAGCAGAGCTGGGTGTGCAAGAAGAACAAAACCAGGAAATCACTCACTGCTTCCCACACCTGTCAGGTGCTTCCAGGGAAGTGAGGCTTTGCCACACCTAATGGTTCCTTGGGAAGACAAATGTCATAACCACAAATGTGCCCCCTTGCTGCCCTTTCTCCCACAGCTTTTGGTGCTGAGCCTGATGTCATAGGACGTGGGGCATCCTTTTGATCAGCTCAGATCACAGCTGTCCAAGCTGTGTTCCATCCTCACTTCTCACACACCCCCCAAGTACTGGGAAGTTCTGTGCAAGTACTGGGAAGTTCTGTGCAAGTACTCCTCAGCAGCAGCCAGGACGCTGGTGTGTTATCAGCATAGTCACAGATCCAAAACACAGCACCCCAAGGGCTGCTATGAGGAAAGTTCTCTCCATCTCCAGAACTAGTTCATACTTCCAGGAATTCACCCAGCTCCAGCTGCTTGTACTTTTCCCTGGCAGGTTTTTGCAGGCTGGTGTGGAGATCAAGGCTCTCTTCCCAGATCCTGTTATCACCATGTTTATTCATGGCCACAGCAGAGTAGAATCATTCTTTAGCTTGATCTTATTGTTGGCCTTGATCTTCCAGAGCATGGTGTAGATGCTTGTTGCTGTTGTGGGCAGGATTCTCCTCAATCTTGATAAATCAATCCAATTCTGATAAATCAATCTGATTTATTCACTTTATATCTAGATCTTTCTGTAATGAGTTTCATCAGTTCTGTGATATCCTCCCTGACCATGTTTCTCACAGCAGTTTGGGGGTAGAAAGGTGATATTGATGTCCTGTAACTCCAGCCCCACAGTCTTCCCCAGAGTCCCACACACCTGGGGAAGGGCCCAGCCATACCATGATTCTTCTAAAGGTCCAAATAAAAATTAATGTTTAGTTCTGACATTCTTCTGCTTGGCAGATGTGAGGGAGTTTTGGACCTGGGCAGTTTTGTGGCTGAGGTCTGACTGGGTGACATCAGAAGTTTTCCAAGGTTCCTTGGCCTATCCTTGCTATTCCTGAGAGAGACTGAACTTTCACCAGACCCACCAGGTTCATGATTAGACAAAAAAGGGCTTTTTGTCACCCTGAGACATCGGTATCTTGGCTGGGGGTGACCTATCTCACCTGCATGAGTGCAGTTCTTAGCACATGAGGGAGTCCCAGGGTTGTACTGCAGGAGCTTTGTTACCCAGTATTTGTCTCAAAATGCTTCTTACTTTAAAGTTCTATCTTGGCTAGGTCTTGGATATGTGGCAGACCTCCATGGCTGGGACCACTGCTCTCCTTGCTCTCTGAAACAGAGCTCCAGGCACTTTCTTGTGAGATTGAGATCTTCAGAAGGGAGAGCATGAGCAGAGATGTTGCTGTACCCTCAACAATGCACCATCAAGGTGAAGGGTGTGGAGCAGCAGTCTGGTGAGGAGTGGCTGAGGGATCTGGGGATGCTCTGAGGGACCTGGAGGAAAAGAAGCTCAGGAGGGACCTTCTGGCTCTCCACAACTCCCTGACAGGAGGGGGCAGCTGGGTGAAGATGAGCTCTGCTCCCAGGGAACTAGGGACAGGACCAGAGGAAAAGGCATCAAGCTGTGCCAAGGGTGGTTTAGGCTGAATATTAGGGAAGAACTCCTCCCTGAAAGGGTGGTCAGGACCTAGCACAAGATGTCCAGGGCAGTGGTGGAGTCACCATCCCTAGAATTGTTCAAAAGATGTGTGGATGTGGCACCTGGGGACAAGGTTTAGTGGTGGCCTTGGCAGTACTGGGGGCATGGTTGGACTTGATCTTAGAGGCCTTTCCCAGTTTCAATGATTCCATGATTCTGTGATCATGCAGAGTTTAGAGGAGATCTGTTTTTGCCCTGGCACAGCACAGATTCCTATGAGGCACTGGAGGTGCCCAGATCTCAAGCAGACATAGGCTGCACATGTTCAGAGCAGCTGGGGGGTGGAGGATCAGACCATGACACTCACGCCTGACAGCTCACCTGGAGAGCCACAAGCTGTCTGCCAGGAGCCCTTCCCCAGAGCTGTTGGAGACGCCAGAAGCACACACTGCCTGCTCAGGGAACAGGGAGCAGGGAAGCCTCCTGCCCAGCATCCTCCTCAAACGCAGATCCCAAGCTGCTGGGAAAGGAGCCCCTGTGGGTGCTGAGCAATGGCTGCAGAAACCTTTCCCTGTGCCCAGTGCAGCAGGAGCTCATGGGGACAGAAAGCACAGGGAGCAGCAGAGTGCCCTCCTTCCTCACCTCAGCCAGCTGGGTGGTACCTGCAGTGCTGGAGGTGGTGTGTGCTGGCATTTAACCTCCCCTTGGCCCGGTGCTACTGGCACTTCCCCCCCTGGCATTCAGCAGAGCAGAGCTGTTTGCCCTGTGGATTTTGGAGTGGTGAGGCTGGAGAATGTGTAACCTTCATCAGCCTGGAGCCTGCCATGGTCTTTGATGGCTTTCTCTGTGCCAGGAAAGTTGTTTCACTGTTCACATTCCTTAAACGGTGCCCACCAGATGTTCCCTGGGAACACCTGGGGGCTGTTTCCCACAGGTGGATCCTGTCAGCTCCAGGCTCTCAGATATTGTCATTTTGGAATATTGCTGGCTTTTGCTCTTGCTCACACTGGTGGAACTTGTCTGGACAGGACAGATGATCTTTTGGTGCCTGAGCAGAGGGAATGCCAATGAATCACCCACAGGGCATCTGATTTCCAGACGTGGCCAACACTCTCCATTGCCTTTCTCCCAGGCCACAGGTTCTGGGCTCCTTGTGCCATACCTCTGTATTGAAGGGAGAGCAGAGCTTTCCACCAGAGCACATCCACAGCCAGCAGGCACAGGTTCCACATTCTGCAGCTGCCTTGGAGCTGGGAGCAAAAGAAACCGCTGGGATGTCCTCTCTCATTCATGAGGAATGTCCTGGGCAGCTCCCTACCTGGAGCTGTGGGAGGAATGAACAGCAGGAGCAGCCTGATCCTGCAGTAGGGAGGGTCCTTGGCAGCTCTTTCCACCTCAGAGCCCCTGCAGGTCATCTCTGGCTGGCTGTGTGTGGTGGCAGTGCCCCTCAGGCCCTGGGAAGAGGGGCAGGACTCTGGGCACCCTGACCAGCTGCGTGTGGTGTTAGGCACACGGGGACACAGCCCCAGCAAGGAGGTGCCATTCCCCAGTCTGGGTCAGAGTATGGGTTAGGCACAGACTGCCTCACCCCAGAGTCCTGCCCCCCACCCCATCTCTGCCCCCCTTGCTGCCCCACATGGTTTTCCCCACGTGCTGCTCATGCCACCAGAACCAGCAAGAGCTGGGTAAAGGCAGTGCTGAGCACTCGGGCATCGGTCCAGCACACAGCAGCCAGAGGTGGGGAGTTTGCACAAGTTCTGCCCACAATTTCCCAATCCAGGAGAGCACCAGGGAACATTGGGCCTGCCCAGAGATCCTGGCCATTACCAGGGTAACCCCCTGCAGTTTAAAAACTCCTTCTAATTAGTGAACCTTCCCATTACAAGTCACAATAGAAAAATTCATCATTAGTGATGTGTGCAGGCTCTGCATTCCTCTGGCTCTGCTGCTCCTGCAAGAATGTGGGGACTGATATAACAAAGTGAACCCATCTCATCTGTGTTGTCTTTGGTGATTTAAGTTTCAGGTACTGCTCTCTATTATAATTACCTGCTTCTTAATCCTCCACATCCACCAGCTTCCAGGTAATGCAGCCAAGTGGATTTGCACTGAATCACATCTGTTGAAAAAAAAGAATTAGAAACACTCTGCTTGAGGGTCCCTCCACTGTTCACAGCACATCAACCAGCAGGGATGTCAAAACATGAGCTTCCAAACATCACAAAAAGCTTCTGTTTCCCCCCAGAATTCTCATTACTTAACACTGCCTGTGGATTTCCTCAGTCTAAAAGAATTGTTGTTAGCACCTGTGTGGGAGCAGGCTCCCGGCAGGGTGGCATGGAGGGGAGCACTGTCCCAATGTCAGTGCTGGCAGGCAGGGATGGGTGGCTCTGGGGGGCTGGGGGATGCACAGCCCCATGGGCTGCAGCTGGGTTTTCCAGAGGGAAGGCAGGACAGCATCCTCTGATCCCAGCAGGGAGCTGTGTCCCTTCCTTTTCTCTCCCTGGAGGGCACAGGACGGAGCGAGGTGACCTGAGCGCGGTGTTAAAGGGAGCTCTGTTCTCACACCTTGTGTGCTCATCCCACCAGGCCTGGGCTGTCCTCTGGTGCAGGAGGTGAGAGCACTCCAGCAGGGACACTGGAGCCCTGCTGCCCATGGGCACCGTGCTCCTTTGGCAGCCTGAGATTGATGGTGGCTGTACCTTAGCCCTGTGCTCCCAGCTCACTGCCCGTCTCACCCAGAGACACAACAGAGCCACTGCCACGATTCCCTCTGGGGCTGGGACTGTGTCAGGGCTACTCCTCAGGTGGGTTTTTATCTGTGGGGCAGTTTGCCCTCATTCTGCCCACAGAGCCTGGCTCATGCCTGGGGAATGCACAGGCACCCCTGGCTTCATTCAGTCTGTCCACGTGCAGGAGCTCATGGCCCTCACGAGGCAGCCTGTGCCTGGCCAGGGACTGCCTTTGCTGGAGACTGCTTCTGGAGGCACCTGGCTCTTCATATTCCTCATTTCCAAGCATTTCAGATGTTTCTGGTCTGTTTTCCTTACAAGAACCTGGAAAGGGAAAAAAGCCTGCAAGAACCCATCAGACACTCACAGGCTGTGCTGGGGTCTCCACTGGAGCAACCACCGAAACCAGAACAAAACAGAGCCAGAGATGTTTATCCAGACAGAAATAAAGTCTATGGGATAGGAAAAAGCTGGGTTAGAGCTCAAAGCAGGAATCATTAAGAGATGCACAGGCAGACTTTTGAGGAGCTGTTGGCAGGTGAGTGTAGGAAGCTTTGGGAATGGCCCATTATTTATCACAGAGGTGTGACATTATTGGTGACATTATATATATCTCTCTCTGTAGAGACTCCATCTGCCAGGGGTGTCCTGGATTCCCCAGTGTCTGATGGATGGCAAATTTTCATGAGATTTTCAGTGGCTTTTCAGGAGTTCTCCAGTGTGCAGAGAAATGTGCATTGCTCAAAGCAAAGAAATGCTGCCCTGTGAGTTCCCTCATAAACCAACATTTCTGGGATTTGATGCTCCAGAAGGTCACCAGTGTAGGTGAGAGGGAGGGCAGGGCTTTTGCAAACGTGTCTTCATGGGGATTCCTGAAACAGAGGAAGAACTCAAAGCAGCAAAGATGTAATTTATTGGGTGGATCTGGGCAGAAATTGTGAAAGGTTCCCCACAGAAACAACAGTTACATTTTTAGATGAGAGCGAAGTTTGTAGGTGTTTTGTCTAGACTGTCTCTTCTTTTGATGAAGTTGGAGACTCCCAACAATGAATATCTGGCTGGGCTTTAAAGACTTCCTTTGATATTTTCAGAAGGGACTGTAAACCCTTCTGAAGACAGAAGGTACGGAAGGCACAGTCTGGCCTAGGTGAGAAATGTGGTCTTTTGTAATTTAGTGTAACAGAGAGTGAAATAATTGATAGCCCTCAACCTGTCAGTCCAGACAATTGTACAGATAAATGAAAGGAGGAATAAAATACACCCAATCAATCAAAGAGTACAAGCTAAGCCATCATCCCAGAGTTTAGTTTAGTTTCTATATTTACCCCTTCCCTTAAAGTGAATACAGAGCAGTGAATAACTCTTTTGTTCCCAATATGATAAGAAGTTCTTTCCAAAACATGGATTAAATCTGAGGCTTTCAGTGAGAAATCCCAGTAGGCAGCAAGTTTACAAGTTAGGAAAAGCTGAGCTGCTCCTTAAGAGTAGGAGGGTAGGTACACAGTAGAAGCTGTATTGTCTTAATTAAAAGCTGATTAATAGGGCCTTAAAAAAGCCATTCTGATTCCCTGGAGGTAGGAAATGTAAGCTTACATCAAAAGGAAAGCTAAAGAGTGCTGGTGTGATTACAGATGCAGATCCAGTTCCTCAGCCTTTATCTATTTGCAGGGTTTGGCCTATAAAGTACACCCCTGGCTGTCCCCAGGCATGTTAGGCTGGTCAGAAAGAATATGGTGAGAAGCTTCTAATCCCTGAGCAACCTCCTGTGTCAGAAATGTGCCTTCCCCATGCCTTGAACCCATGGCGGCTTGCAGCTCTCTCCCAGCCTGGGTAAGGCTGATGTGTGCCTACGACAGACTCATGGAATCTCCTGAGCTGGGGAAGACCCACAGGGATCCCAGAGCCCAACCCCTGGCCCTGCACACACACCCCAACAATCCCACCCTGGGCACCCCTGGCAGTGCTGTCCAAACACTCCTGGAGCTCTGGCAGCCTCAGGGCTGTGCCCATTCCCTGGGGAGCCTGGGCAGTGCCCAGCACCCTCTGGGGGAAGAACCTTTCCCTGATACCCAACCTGAACTCCCCTGGCACAGCTCCAGCCCTTCCCTGGCTCCTGTCCCTGTCCCAGGGAGCAGAGATTGGAGCTGCCCCTCTGCTGCCCCTCGGGAGGAAGCTGCAGACTGAGATGAGCTCTCCCCTCAGTCTCTTCTCCCCCAGCTGAACAAGCCCAGTGACCTCAGGGGAGCTTTGTGTGACCCCCACAGACCCTTCACCATCCCAGTGTCCCTCCTTTAGGAGCTCTCTAACAGATTTATATCTGTGGTGCCCAAAACTGCCCCCAGCACCTGAGGTGAGGCTGCCCCAGGGCAGAGCAGAGGAGGACAATCCCTCCCTGGCCCCACTGGCCATGCTGGGCCTGGGCCCCCAGGACCTTTTTGGCCCTTCTGGCTCCAGGGCACTGCTGGCTCATGCCACTCCTATGGACCAGGACCCCAAGGTCCCTTCCTGTGGGGCTGCTCTCCAGCCTCCCACTCCCCAGTACTCCCACACATCCCAAGTGCTCCATCCTAGGTGCAGGATCCAGCACTTGCCCTGGTTAAACTTCATTGCTCACCCTGGAGAAGGAAGGGTTTTGGGGGTGACATAACTGGGGCCTTCAGTACCCTAAGGGAGCTTGCAAGGAAGATGGAGAGAGATTGTTTATGAGGGCCTGGAGTACAGGATGAGGGGAAACTGCTTCAAACTGACAGAGATGAGGTTTAGATATCAGGAAGAAATTCCTCTCCGTGAGGGTGGGCAGGCCCTGGCACAGGGTGCCCAGAGAAGCTGTGGCTGCCCCTGGATCCCTGGCAGTGCCCAAGGCCAGGTTGGACAGGGCTTGGAGCAGCCTGGGCTGTGGGAGGTGTCCCAGCCCATGGTAGGGATGGAATGGACTGAGTTTAAGGTCTCTTCCAACCCAAACCATTCTATGGCTCTGTGATAGTTCAGCCCTCTCATTTGCCAAGGTCTCTCTGCAGGCCCCAGTTTAGTGTCACTAATGAACTTACTTATAATACCTTCAGTTGCTGCATCCAAGTCCTTTATGAAGACACTGAAGGGTGTCTTGCATGGGTACCTGGCTTTGGTTGAAGACTATGAGCCATGAGTCGGCAAAATCTTCTTTAGGGTGGCTAAAGAGTTTGCACTGACAAACTCCAGGTGGTTTTAAATCTGACCTCCAGGACTGCAGACTAGAGCTGGTTTTAATCCAAGCCCACTTTCTGCACCTTTCCAAGAGGCAAAAAGGCAAGATGGTGAAAGGAATGATGATAATCAGGAGACAGAGTGGGTTAATAGTGGTTGAGTTTTGCCACCATGGGGCTTTATCCTCCCCAGTGTTCCCATCCTGGCTGGGCAGGAGTGGCTCTGCTGCAGTAGCTCATCAGTTGCAGGTAAATTCTCTTGAATTCAGCTGCTGTCATCACTAAAAATAACTCATTGGGAGGAAGCTGTGGTTGAAAGGTCTTTACCTGACTACCACCACTCCTCCAGCACAGTGAGAAAGAGCTGCTTTCACAATGACCTGATGGGAAGGGTCTGTGGGTATTACAAATGGGACAATTATAAAAAACCTGTTCAAAATCATCCCATATTTCCTCAGCAAGCAGGGTGTGATTTCTCTCCGCCTAAAAGGCACATCTAAAGCAGGCAGTGTGAATCACACAGTAAAAGGACAGGTTTCTCCTCATGCAACTAGAAAGGAAACCCAGAGTCTAGCTCAGATGTAGACATGTACATGGTAGGCTTCTAAACTGAGGTGGTGAGATCCAAACGTCCCCCTCTTTAATAAGTCCAGAAATGGGAAGATTATTTGGTGAAGTCTTTAATTAATTGGTGATAAAAGCTAATGAAGTTAAGAAAGCACCGAAACCTAGTAACTGTCTTTGGCGTGGCCACGTCTGTGATTCCTCAGAGTTCATTTCCATTGCCTCTGGGGAGCTGGAGCAGCCCAGGAATTCAGTGGAAGACCTTTCAGAATTTTACCTCTCTAATTTGGCATATGAGTTTGTGACAACTCAAATACTCTGGGACTGATTTTACAAGCTGCTCAGGTTGGTTCTTGTCCTGTGAAAAGAATAGTGCTGTTGTCCAAGAATATTATTATAAAGGAATCTAGTAAATCTCTAAAAAACATAATTAAAAATTTTGCAAGGTAACTGCAGCATTACACAGGCCAAAGGGCATCACCAAACACTCAAGTCTGTTTCTGGTCCAAGAGATAATTTTTGTTTTATCTTCTGAGGATTCTCTTGCCAAACTTCAGACGTCTCTGAGTTGCAGTTTTGTAAAGACATACTCTGCAATCTAATTTTCAAGATCAAGAGTAATGCTCTCTTTTGTCATAACTCTTACCTGATTTCCCCAGCCTTGATGTGCAATGGAAATAAACCATCCTACTCACACAAAGAGAGCGTGGGGACAGCGGTGGCCAATCCGAGGGACACACAACCCCTGTGGCTTTCAGAGCTGTTCTCCAGGTGCTCCCATGCTGCTCTGACAATGGATGAAGGAACCCAAATCTGGCTGCCAGGGGCAGTGTGGTCACCTGCCCAGAGGTGGAAGGAGCAGTGTTGTGTCTCCAGGGCTGAGGCTGGGGCAGTGCCAGAGCCCTCCCCAGATCCTGACTGGGATGGCATCACTTCTGATGGCACACTGGCAGAGACAAAAATCAAATGGGAATGATGTTTTCCCCTTACTCCAAGTGGCTTTAGGAATTTTAGGATTGTGCAAAGGGAGTCAGTCCCCTGCACCCCTTCACACTACTGGGAAATGGGGCAAATGAGCCAGACAACTCTTAATAGCTAATTACTATTTCTATGTAATTGCAGCCACTAATAATATTTCTAACACATAAGATGCAGGCAATCCAACAGGCCAAAAGGTGGCAGGGATGGGAAGAGCTACACAAACACAGGGCCATCACCATAAAATTAAATAATTTTTTTTGTTGTTCCCTGAGAATAGGCTGTGGGTGCTTCCCTCAAAGTCATTCTTGATGTGGACAAATCTGAAAACAAATGGGTAGGATGAATAACAAAAATTAGCAGGTGGTATTCACACAGCTCCTAAAGGCACCCAGATTTGAGGCTATTGACCCACTAATCATTGTGCTTAGCCCACTGCTTAAACCAGTTCTGCTGCCCCAAGAATTCAAGGGGACAAGTGCAACACCAGCTTTCAAAAAGCTTGCAGGGGCAATGCAAGGAATCCCAGACCCTTAAGCCCATCAGATGGAGAGAAGGTAAAAGTAAGGAGCAGAATTAGGAGACTAAATTATAAAGGGTAAATCTGGTAGGAGATAAAAAGAGGAGGGTCTGAGTAGAGGAAACCATTCATTGAAGGTGCCAACAGGCATCTGGTCCAACAGAAATGAGTGGTTGAATTTACAGAGTCTCCAAAATGAGCCCACATCAAACTCTTTTAAGGGGATTCAGTTGGTGTGGGCTGATAACTGGCCAAGAGAAAGGGAATGAGAAGAAAATCAGTGGGCATTTTGAGAGCAGAAGGCAAGAGGAACCAAGAACCAGGAGGGTATCACAGAAATCTGTGCCTCTGCCAGATGCCAGGGCTTTGCCAGGAGAACACATTAGGGAAAAACTAGTTTTGAGAAACCCAGAGACAAACTGGCACCTGTGGGCATGCAGCAGAGAGCTGCATGGGTGCTTTATGACCAGCTGAGAAAGAGTTTGTGGAGGCAGAGCAGGCAGATTGATAAATGTGCCAGCTTGGTCCTCGGGATGATCAATAAGGCAGCTGTTCAGGGCTGGGAGGAAGCTACACCAGACCTGGGCAATAGAAGCCTAGTCTAAAATCTACAAAAGTATGTAGCAGCTCTGCTGAATGCAAAAGGAATGACCAGAGGTGGTGCCTAC
This sequence comes from Erpornis zantholeuca, assembly GCA_013400515.1. Lineage (NCBI taxonomy): Eukaryota > Metazoa > Chordata > Aves > Passeriformes > Timaliidae > Erpornis > Erpornis zantholeuca. Next base: position 287,518 of record VZTN01037885.1, on the reverse strand, counting down.
CCTCCTTCTGATCTGTAACTAAATACACATCTCACAGGGATCCAGAGCTGGCAAAGGAGACAGCAAAAGAAAGAGACAGAGGATGTGATTCTATGTCTTCTCCATGAATCAGTTCTCCATGCACTGCTCTCAAATCCCTGCTTCCCTTGCTGCCTCCAGCAGGTCCTGCTTTACTGCCCCAGCCAGCTTCACATGCTTTTGACTCAGGAGCTTAGGAAAATGTTCATTTTGCCAGGCTTTTCCTCCCTTTGCTGCTCAGAGCAAGTTCCCACGCTGTGAAACACTTTTGTGGAAAAATTCAACTTCAGAAGAAGTTTTCACGTGGATGCAGTGCTCTCTCACTATGTGTGAACTGACAGTGAAATGATTAGAAAATACAACTGAAATAGAGAATTGGTATAAATTAAATGATAAAAACATGGGTTACTGACCCCATCATGACAATGATAGATATGGCAACTTGTACTGCACTTCTCTGACTCTTCTGCCTTTCCAAAATATCATTAACTTCATGGGAACTGTGTCTTGTGATTCCTTCCTCCTGCTCAGAGCAGACCCAGGTGCTTCTCAAGGATCCCTGCCTAGCTTGGTGCATTGGTTTTGCATGGCCTGGGTTTGGTAGCAGGGGGGACACGGGTGCCTCCTGTGAGAAGCTGCTGGAAGCTTCCACCGTGGCTCCAAAGATGAACGTGCTGCTGGCCAGGGCTGGGCCAATTAGAAATGGTGGTAACGCCTCTGTGACTACACAGTTAAGAAGAAAGATAAACATAAAGGTTGATTGCACAGTTTTAATTTCAGCCAGAGAACAGCCAAGTGAGAACATGTGTGGGAAACAACATGGACACACCAAGGGCAGTGGACAAGGAGGGGCAGGAGGTGCTGCAGGCACCAGAGATGAGATCTCTGTGGGGAGAGACCACGGCAAGGCAGCTGTGCTCCCACAACCCCTAGGGATCCATGGGGGATGCAGAGATCCACCCACAGCCCCTGGGGATCCACAGGGGATGCAGAGATCCACCCACAGCTCCTGGGGATCCATGGGGGATGCAGAGATCCACCCACAGCCCCTGGGGATCCACGGGGGATGCAGAGATCCACCCTCAGCCCCTGGGGATCCACAGGGGGTACAGAGATCCACCCTCAGCCCCTGGAGGAGCCCATGCAGGAGCAGGGGGATGCCTGAGAGGAGGCTGTGACCCCATGGGAGGCCCAGTGGAGAGAGGGGCCCTGCTCCCAGGCTGGAGCAGCCTGTCCTTGGAGGACTGACCCCATGGAAGAGTGACCCACAGTGCAGCAGTTTGGGGAGGACTGCTGTCCCTGGGATGGACTCACACTGCAGCAGTTTGGGGAGGACTGCTGTCCCTGGGATGGACTCACACTGCAGCAGTTCACAGAGAGCTCTTGCTCATGAGATGGACTCACATGGAAGGAGTTCCTGGAGAACTCTCCCATGCCATGGGAGGGATTCTGTGGTGTCCCAGGGGAACGACTCCTCTCCCTGAGCAGGGGGAGAAGCCAAGGGGGAAGGACTAACCAAGACCCCCATTCTCTGTCTCCTTGTGCCACTGGAGTAGCAGGTGGAGCTGGGAAGGAAGAGGGGCAGGAGGAAAGTGTTTTTAAGGGCTTATTTTACTCCTCGTTATCATGCTCAGATTTTGTTTGTAATAAATTCATTTCATATCTCTAATTAGAACCTGTTTTGCCCATGGCAGTATTTGATGAGTGACCTCTCCCAGTCCTTATCTCAACCCATGAACCCTTTGTTAAATTCTCTCTCTCCATCCAGCTGCAAAGGGAAGGGAGTGAGCAGCTTTGGTGGGTGCCTGGCATCCACCCAGGGTCAGCCCATGACATCTGGGTTTTAAGTGCTCTGTATGTTTGGTGCTGGGGTGCTCAAAAATGAAGTCATTGTGCCAACATGTACTGCTGGTGCTGCTTCTTTATGAAATCCACACTGTACTGAGGTGCCTGCTGAAAATCTGGCTCCAAAACAAGAAGCTCCTGACGCTGTTCCTCCAGGCAAGTTCTGCACAGGAGCTGCTCAATGGGAGAGGGAAGTTTCTGGCTTAGGGTTTTTTGAAATGGCAAAATGCACCTTTGTCCTGAAATTGAATATTTCCTTCAGAACATGGTTGTGTTTGCCAGAATGTCTCAGGTTTCCACCGGGAAAGTTGAATCATGAAGAATTAACTGGCATCCTCCAAGGCCCAAAGCACCCAGCTGGGTCCAACAAAACCATGTTTGACTTCACCAAGACACTGAGCTCTATAATGGGAGGCACCTGCTTGGACCTGTGGCTCGGATAATCCTGCTAGCAGGTTTCCCAATTGGACCCCCAGAGTGTCTGTGATGTGATAAAGACATTACTGCTGCAGAACTGTGCTCTATGTAGAAAACAGAAAGCAAATATTGTATTTCAAGCTTTGCTGTTGTTCTGAAAAATATACTGGGAATATTTCAGTCAGCCTTGATGGGATAAGCTGGCCTTTCACCAGGCCCTTTCTCATTCCTGGCTGGTGGTCTTTGTAAATGGAGATGGACAATCTGCAGGAAACAGGAAAAAAATCCTAGAACAATATCCTAGAACAATATATTCCAATTGTTCTCACAAGTTGAAAAGCAGGAGCATTTGTTCTCAGTTGAAGACAGTGTTTTGTCTGAACTGATTTCAAGCAATTCAATCTATTTAACTATGTCAGTTTGCATGAACAATAATATATTCTAAGGATCTTTGTGAAAACAGAGCATTTCAGTATTTTCAGAGTTTTGCAGCCTTTGCCCCCACAGATTAGAAAACCTGATGCTGATTTGCTAAGCCTTGAATTGTCATTCTACAACCACATTTGGCAAAGAAAATATCAGTCAAAAACTTTTCCTCTGTCTCTGCAATTGGTTCATTGCTCTGTTCCATCTGCTGCTGGCTGAGCACCCCAGCACAGCTCAGGGGCAGCAATGACAGCCCAGCACAGCCAAGGCCCAAACATTCTCTGGTGAACACTGCTGGGGACACGTGGAGGTCCTGAGCAGGGACTCTTCATCAGGAACTGCAGTGATAGGACAAGGAGCAATGGGCTCAAGCTGAAAATGGGGAAATTTAAGTTAAATATTAGGAATAAATTCTCCCATGTGAGGGTGGGCAGGCCCTGGCACAGGGTGCCCAGAGCAGCTGTGGCTGCCCCTGGATCTCTGCAAGTGTCCAAGGCCAGGCTGGACAGGGCTTGGACTAACCTGGGCTAGTGGGAGGTGTCCCTGCCCATGGCAGGGGTGGATTGGGATGGGATTTAAAGTTGATTCCAACCCAAACCATTCTGGGTTGGAAGTGATCTGGGACAGATCACTCATTCTAGGGCAGTCAGGCTGGGTAACTTGACTCAAATTTTGTTTGTCTTAAGATACCTGTCCAGACCTTTACACAGATCTTCTTTGCTGCAGAAAACTAATGGGGACATTTCCGTTTTGCTTCTCCTTTGGCTTTTTTTGTCTATAGCTAAAGCTGTCTGTAGCTAAAGCTGACTGTGCAACCCAACATCAGTCACAGCTGCCTCTGGTGACCAGTGATGGGCACCCAGGAGGGTTCTGGTCTGGGCCATGGCACATTTGCAGGGCCCTACAGGGGAGGGCATGGACAGAGCTGGAAGCTCAGGAACAGACGTGAGGAAAGCCACGGAAATTTTGTTTGGTGAGTGTGGTAGAAAAGAAAATGAAGGTTTTGTGGGGGGGGATGCAGTCTGTGAGCTGCCCAGCAGATGTTCCTCTCCAACCATGGGCAGCCAGCTGTGCAGATGGGGGATGTGGGGACAACTTGGAAGAGGGAGATGAGGAGATCTGAGAGCCACTGGCTGGCAGCAGAGCAGAAACTGGGAATGGGACAGTGTGGGCTGAGAGCAGAAGCAGCTGTGGGTGCAGTGCCAGCCGTGGGCAGGTGAGGCTGTCCTGTGAGCTGCAGCAGGAAGGGGAGCTGCCCTGTGCCTCTGCCCTGTGCCTCTGCCCTGTGCCTCTGCCCTGTGCCTCTGCCCTGTGCAGCCTCTCTCCCAGAGCACCCACAGTGAACATCTCTGTGTGGGACAGAGCTGGGCTCGGGGTTTTCTCCTCCTGCTCTCAGGAGGAGTTACAGCCTGTGGTAGGAAGGCAGCAGCAGTGTTAATAGTGGAGCAGAGGCCTTTGAAAACACAAATGGAATGGAAGGATGGTCTGGCATGGCTGGGGCTTGCACCCTGCAGGCAAATCCTCAGAGTCGTCCTCCAGTGGAGCCGGGACACAGTCTCAAACCTGCAGCACCAGGGGCTGCTGCTGCCAGAGAAAAGGCAGTTTCTGCTGAAACTCCTGCACTGACTGCCCTGGCCAGAGGCCAGAGAACTTGTGGTCAGAGTGAAGAGTCTTCCCAGGTGATGTAAATGTACGGGAGGTAACTGGGCAGCACACAGTGATGTGCTACTTGCAGGGCTTTGCAATCCAGTTTTCAGGCCTTGGCAAGAGGTAAAGCTGTTTTCCCTTGTTTTTCAAGGATGTCAAGGGCCCAAACAAGGGAAGGGACTATCTGAGTGTCCCATGAAGAGAGTGGCACAGCTAGAAATGGGGAGGTCACCCACTTGCAGACCTCCCTCCCCAGGGCCAGCTCTCCCCAGCACACCTGCCTGTGAAGCCCCTGTTGTCACATGTGTCACAGGAGGGGTGGGCACACCCTGCACGTGGCAGGACATGGTCACTGCTCTCCATGTGCAGCATCCCTGAGAGCTGCCTGGCTCCCAGCTGTGCTGCAGGGAGGGCAGAGGCACTGCTGTAAGGGCTCCTCACTGCCCAGGGAAAAGCAGAACACAGATCCTGAGCACCAAGCATGGGCTGTCTTGTTAGATAATTAGGTTAAATATTAGAAATAAATTCTCCCATGTGAGGGTGGTGAGGCCCTGGCACAGGGTGCCCAGAGCAGCTGTGGCTGCCCCAGGATCCCTGAAGGTGTTCCAGGCCAGGCTGGATGGAGCTCTAAGCAAGCTGGTCTAGTGGAAGTGCCCCTGCACATGGCAGGGGGTGGAACTGGGTGAAGTTTAAGGTCCCTCCCAAAGTAAACCAGTCTGGGATTCTGGGATTCTGCTGGGGCACTGACAGATGGAGAGTCTGTGGCACACTCCCAGCCCCACTTCACAAAAACATCCATGAAAGGCAGCTTGACCCAGCCCTGCCAGCTGCCAGGGGCCGTGTGGGGACCACACCAAGGACCCTTCAGGACACTGACCTTTGGTCTGTGGTTGTGAGAAGCAGCTCAAGATGTTGTGTGGGCACAGCTGGCTCACAAGTGGACACAAGTGGCGAAGGAGTCATCAGCCATCATCCATCACTCACCAGAACAGACTGGCTTCAAACATCACTTTGGGGCTCTGATGGTGGTTTCAGATTCCCCCCACGATGTTCAGCAGTTGGCTGGGTCATGGCAGCTGTGCCAGCTCTAAGCACAATGTACAAGACTTTGTCTGTCTCTGTGCCTAAGTCTGTTGGGGCAATGAAGGGCATCTGATCCCAAAGCCGAGTCCAAAATGTGGGGAAGAAATAACACAATCACTGTTTTCCCCCAGAAACATTTTGCACAACTGAACTGCATGAATTAAACAAATCAAGCTGGGGTTGGACGAGAGGGCTGGACCAGGGCAGGGTGATGCTACTTGTCTCATTGCCATCCAGAGTTACCTCCTTCCACCCTAAAGAACCACAGGCACCTGAAGCAAGTCAAGCCATGGCTCTAAAGATGGTTTCTACATGATCAGGCTGCCAGCAACTGTTCCAGCCATGACAAGGCACCTTGCCCATATCCCAGTGGGAAGGCAGTGAACCCCCAAGGTATTCCCAGGATTACCCACACGAATGCCTCAGTCTCTGTGTCCAAGGTCAGCTCCACTCCAACAGGGCAGAGGAGTCACCTGAGCATGCAGGCAGAGCCACACTGCAGCACCCAGCTCCTGTCTGCTGCCCCTTTCTCTGCTGCCTTGGGGGCTGCAGGTGAAGCCCCTCCTGGCCTAGGCTGTACAGAGAGCGCCAGGGCATCACTGGGTACATTATTCTGTGTCCTGGAGAAAACAGAGAAAAAGGTGGAACAATACTGCCCTGGGGCTACACAGGACAAGAGGTGCCTGCTGCAGGCAGTGCCTGTGGAAGCACTGAGCAGAGCAGAGTGCAGCAGTGCTGGAAGACAGACGAGAAAAGCATTCTGTGCTGTCCTGCAGCTGCCCCACAGTCCTGTGTCCAGCCTCCAGCTCCTGCACACAGCGAGGCCCTCCAGGGCACAGCACCTGGGATGTGCCCTTCACACATGGATAAAGGATGTGCCCTTCACACATGGGTGAAGGATGTGCCCTTCACACATGGATGAAGGATGTGCCCTTCACACATGGGTGAAGGATGTGCCCTTCACACTTGCCCAGAGCCCCACAGAAGCTGCTCCTCTCCTGCACTCAGGCATCAAACACTTGGTATGGATCTGGTGGTCAGCAGAACAAGTCTGGTGGTGTAGCAGGCGCAGGAAGAGGTGGTGGTCAGACATCACCCACATGTCCAAGGTTCCAACAGGCCTTGATGTCTGCTCCTCACTTGGTTATCCTCAGTCTCTCATGGTCTGCACAACTCTGAACTCGCTCTGTTGTCTCATCAGAAGTTTACTTCAAAGAAAATTCTTCTCTTTCATCAGGCCTTCTATCTCCTGCCCTCAGTAATCTTGTCTAGCACGACTGGGATATGGAGCCATAGCTTGGCTTGATAGAGAGGACTGAAGATAGAAGGACCAAGACTGTGGAGCAGTCCAGCTCCATCAGCTCACAGGTGCAGCTCCTGGTCCTTCCAGACTATGGAAGACACCTCAGAACTCAAACATTGCTGCAGCTGCTCCTTGTCTCTGCACAGACACAGTGCAGGACACAGCAGGCACATGGTGTCCACCCAATGAATCATGGGCTGGAGATGTATTTGATTTCCCCAGAATCTTGGTCCTTCCTGGCAAGAGCCATGCCTTGAATTTCCTAAAGGCAAGGTGAGGGTGCTGATATCTGGCTCCAGCAAGCTGCAAGGCTGGAGAGAGCCCCTCCACTGACACCCTCTGACCCATAACCAACCAGGGAATGTGCAGGACCAGCAGGTCTGATGGCAATAACAGAGAGATGTTGCTCTGCCAACATCTTTTGTTGGCAAAAAATATTTTCTTCTCTCAATTTTGTTGTGACACAAAATATTTTCTTCTCTCAATTTTCTTCTGATGCAGATCACTGCCTGGCAGTGCAGTGGGGCAACACAGAGGGAACCAGAATATGCCCACCATGATGATCTACCAGCCCTCAGGGGCTGTTTGCCACTTAGCTGCCTGAGGACTGGGCAGCTTGGCCTCAGGGAAGACAGCTTTGGGGTGGACAGACAGGATTTGTACACTGCTGTGGGCAGCAGTTCCCTCCCAGGCCAGCAGCACCCCTTCTCTGAAAACCCTGAGGGATCCCCAGTCCTCCCCAGTACATCCCTGACCAGCACAGAGCCTGAATGGCACCTGCACCAGCAGGCTGGAAGCAGCCAAACCAGACACCCCTGCACCACAGCAGCCTCCTGGAGATCCTTTCCCCAGCCAGAGCTCTCCTTGGCCCTTTCCCTGCTCTATTCTTCTGCACTTTAACACATCGGATGTTACACAAACCCACTGATTGTTCTCCCTTTTGTGCTGGGGCAGACAGACAGGCTCCCCAGACAATAGACAGGCTTCACCGGTGCCTGGGAAGGAGAGGTGGAAGATTTACTGCCATGAGGTAACTGCCTGGAGGAATGTGAACTTTCTTTGCTTCCGGAACTGCCTCCATTGTCCTGCCCTGTCAGCAAAGCAGAGACTGGGAGGGTCCTGAGCACAGGGTGCTTGCAACAGGCAAGGTTTGCCTTTTGAGTGCCGTCTCCATCCACAGATGGCAGCCAGAACCTGAATCCTTGGGCTGGGAAGGTTTTCTGCCTCTGGGTGCAGCTTACCCCACCTGCTTTGACACTTCTTTTGCCAGATTTCTCAACCAGGACTGGCTGGTGACCCCCCTCTCCCTTATTCAGAACACAACAATGTCCCAACCCTATTTCATTTACCTCATCAGTAGGAATTAAACTTCTCCCTGATGCCTTTGATAGTGCATTAGGACATGACGGGCAGCACCTCACACCAGATCACACAAGTGCGTGGGCGCGCGGCGAGAAAGTCAATGCAAGAGGTGAGGTCTTGTGGGCTCTGTGGGGTGAGGAGGATCTGTTTTCAGCTAGAAAAAACACTTTTGCAACTTGCAACTGCCAGTGTGGTGCTTTTGAAATCCCTTCCCTTTGTGGTGCGGGTGCAGCAGGCACAGAGCAGGAAATGCTGCCCCAGCAGCACCAACACTTTGTCATCCCTGCAGGTGCAAAAGGCCACTCTGCTGGGATCCAGAACTTCAGCTGTCACATTGCTCAGGTTCTCGACTGCTCCAGACAGGTGTTATGTCTTTGTTAAATGCCTGTTTAGCTCCATATGAGTTGTAGCTGCACAGCTTTACACAGCTCTGTCCCAGCCTCTCCCGATGGGAGCACTCTCACTGAGTGCTCCAGCTCCCAGAGATTCTGGCCTTGGACGCCCTCAAGTCATTGCCTGGGTGAGCTGGTGAGAAGGCTAACAGGGAGCTTCAGGATCATGTGCTAGGGGCCCTTTAGCACACCTCTGCACAGGCACTGCCAGCAGGTCATCAGGTGGAGACAGCCCCGCAGACAATGAGGGCACCAGCCCACCCTGTGCTCCAGGGGCATTGCACCTCTGCCCCAGCCCAGAGAAAGGGTGCTGTTGCCTTGCCTCGGTCTTAAAATTAAAACCAAAACACGATTTATGGGGAAAAGGGGTTTTTATTTTAGTATTTGTTTCAGGATCCTTTGGTGCAGCACTTGGGCCAGGTGGAATGCCCCAAAAATGCATGGACACTGTTACACCAAAATACACACACGTACAGGTCTTGTAAAATTAACATATTTATGCAAGATTCCCCAATGAGAGGCTGGAGTGAAGCCCTCGTTGTGAGGAACCTTCCCCCTGGCTGGGCCTGGCTGAGGTTCCCAAATGTGTTCTGGAGAGGCCCTTGGTGTCTGGGGCTCCCAGGATGTTTGCTCTCCTGGTTTAACGGTGCCGTGGGGCTGAGCTGAGTTCTCAGCCTTGGGGAGGTACAAGTGTGGGGCTAAAAGCACTGAGAATACATCAAACTATAAAAGAGTGTGTGAGAGGGGTGTGAAAGAAAAAGAAAAAAATCATTCTGGCATCAGTGCGAGCATCAGGTGGCGAGGTGCTGGGGGCAGCCCCAGCCTTTGTGTCTGTGCACCCCAAAAGTTCTGGTGCTGGGTGGTGGGGGAATGTTGCAGGCAGGGTGCTGGGGTGTACAGAGCTGTGGCTGTCCCGAGGTGTCTGCAGCTGGAGCCACTTGGTCAGAGACACACACACCAGACACACAGACAACCACACACCTCACACACACACCAGGCACAATCACACACACCAGACACTCACACACACAACGACACACGATCACACACACCAGAGAGAGCTCTCGGATGGATTGGCAGAAGGAGGCAGGAATTCCCTTCCATGGAATTCCACATGGGTTTACTGCGTCCATGCACCTGAACAGAACCAGAGGAAACAGAACAGTGGAGATCCAGACTTAAGTACAGGATCAGCAGGGGTGGACAGAGAGAGAACATCAGGGATCAGTGGGGCAGGGGTGGACAGAGAGAGAACATCAGGGGCCGATGGTTTGGGGGCACAGAGCAGTGCACAGGCAGGGTCAGGGTATGGGAGCAAATGGGGGAATAGGGAAGGAGAAGCTGAGGAACAAAGGCCAGTGGGGAAGCCTGGAAGGGAGAACATTCTGGGTCTGTGGCATAGAGGGGAGAAAAGGCGTGGGGAGCAGAACTGGGGTACATTAGCATAACAGAGCAAAGGAACCTGGGGAGAGGTCTTTTTGTCTCCCTGGTCTAGGAGCAGCTTTCAGGGACCAACCTCCCAGGGCGCTCCAGAGTCATCCTGACCAGGGACTCATAGGCCTCCATAGGGGAAGGCAAATAGATGCAATCCATGTCCAGACTCACGCCATGGGCTCTGACACCCCTTGCAGATATCAGTGGGAGATATCAGTGATATCTCATCTCTGCACATAACATCAGTCTTGTGGTTTCCACCCCAGTACCAGCAGGAAAGCCAGCACTTCTCAGTTTTTGTGAAGCTCTAGATGCCAGGCTGAAATGATACTAAAAGAGCTACTTTAAATTTTATTTAAGCTTCTGAATTGTGTCACATTCTGGGGTGTTTTTTTCCTTTTCCTGACTCCATCCCTATATGAAAGCTCAGCCATTGGAATTCAGGCAGGGATTGACTGTGAACCTCCCAGAGCCTGTTCTCCTTCCCTGAGTTAAGGTGATACTTCCCTTCTCACTCTGTGCAAATTCATCCTCCTACACAAAATAAAGGGAA
>VZTN01037885.1:239601-276266 GCA_013400515.1 Erpornis zantholeuca | reverse complement strand
AAAGAAAAAGAAAAAAATCATTCTGGCATCAGTGCGAGCATCAGGTGGCGAGGTGCTGGGGGCAGCCCCAGCCTTTGTGTCTGTGCACCCCAAAAGTTCTGGTGCTGGGTGGTGGGGGAATGTTGCAGGCAGGGTGCTGGGGTGTACAGAGCTGTGGCTGTCCCGAGGTGTCTGCAGCTGGAGCCACTTGGTCAGAGACACACACACCAGACACACACACAACCACACACCTCACACACACACCAGGCACAATCACACACACCAGACACTCACACACACAACGACACACGATCACACACACCAGAGAGAGCTCTCGGATGGATTGGCAGAAGGAGGCAGGAATTCCCTTCCATGGAATTCCACATGGGTTTACTGCGTCCATGCACCTGAACAGAACCAGAGGAAACAGAACAGTGGAGATCCAGACTTAAGTACAGGATCAGCAGGGGTAGACAGAGAGAGAACATCAGGGACCAGTGGGGCAGGGGTGGACAGAGAGAACATCAGGGACCAGTGGGGCAGGGGTGGACAGAGAGAACATCAGGGACTGATGGGGCAGGGGTGGACAAGAGAATATCAGTGACCAGTGGGGCAGGGGTGGACAGAGAGAGAACATCAGGGGCCGATGGTTTGGGGGCACAGAGCAGTGCACAGGCAGGGTCAGGGTATGGGAGCAAATGGGGGAATAGGGAAGGAGAAGCTGAGGAACAAAGGCCAGTGGGGAAGCCTGGAAGGGAGAACATTCTGGGTCTGTGGCATAGAGGGGAGAAAAGGCGTGGGGAGCAGAACTGGGGTACATTAGCATAACAGAGCAAAGGAACCTGGGGAGAGGTCTTTTTGTCTCCCTGGTCTAGGAGCAGCTTTCAGGGACCAACCTCCCAGGGCGCTCCAGAGTCATCCTGACCAGGGCCTCATAGGCCTCCATAGGGGAAGGCAAATAGATGCAATCCATGTCCAGACTCACGCCATGGGCTCTGACACCCCTTGCAGATATCAGTGGGAGATATCAGTGATATCTCATCTCTGCACATAACATCAGTCTTGTGGTTTCCACCCCAGTACCAGCAGGAAAGCCAGCACTTCTCAGTTTTTGTGAAGCTCTAGATGCCAGGCTGAAATGATACTAAAAGAGCTACTTTAAATTTTATTTAAGCTTCTGAATTGTGTCACATTCTGGGGTGTTTTTTTCCTTTTCCTGACTCCATCCCTATATGAAAGCTCAGCCATTGGAATTCAGGCAGGGATTGACTGTGAACCTCCCAGAGCCTGTTCTCCTTCCCTGAGTTAAGGTGATACTTCCCTTCTCACTCTGTGCAAATTCATCCTCCTACACAAAATAAAGGGAAGGCAGGAGCAAATTTTTTTTTTTTTTTGAGTTTTCATTTGCTGAGAGTCTCATGATGAAGGCAAACATTTAATGCTGGCCTGGCCACCAGCAGAGGTTTCTCCATCCCCACAGCTCTGGCAGCAAAGCCTTGTCTAAAGGAGCCCAGAGCAGGGATCCAGGTTCCAGAGTGAGGTGGTCGAGCCAGCTGCCCCCAGGCTGTGAGCACAGGTTGGGCTCCCCTCCCTGCCCCTCCCTGCCTCCCCTGCTGCGTGGCCAGCACTGGCCTCGGGAGGGCCAGCACTGGCCTCGGGAGGGCCAGCACTGCCCTCGGGAGTGCCAGCCTTGGCCTCTCAGAGCTGACACTGCAGGGCCAACGCAAAACCCATCCTGGACAGAACAGCCCCACAGCAAGGCCATGTCTGTCCTTCTGCCACAGAAGGGCTGGGAGAATGTGGCCTGGAGTGGTCTCTCAATTCCCTGTGCTCACGGGGGGTGGAGAGGGCTGGGGCAGGGAAGGAGCCCAACCCTTCGTGGCCCCCCAGTCTCTGCCAGTCCACCCAGATGTTTGGGCACAGGATGTTGAAGAGGGTCTGACCTCTGATCAATGCCAGTGATCAATGCCTGCCTCTGCCAGCACCCAGCACTGCCCAGCTCCCAGGAAACAGAAGAGGGCAGTTTTGTGCCCTTCTTTCCCGACTGACCCAGTTAATAGTTGACCATGCCACTTTTAGGACAGGTTGAATACAATTGAAAACCAAACTTCTGTTCCTGCTGAGCCCAACTCTAAATATAAATCATCTGCTGTGCCAGACCATCCCAAAGCATTCCTGCTCCAGAGTGAATTATTGCCTTCAGTTCCTGCTTGAGTGCATTAAATGTATTCAGCTCTGTCATGGTGTGATTGTTCCTTCTCTGCCTTCTTTTGTCACAGAGAATGCCACCTTCAAGACAAGTGAGCTGAAAGGCAAAGCCTGGACATTGCCTTGCTGCTTAGCAGCTCTTAGGTTATGAGAGGTTTTCTCCTCTCAGGCAGCCACTCTGCAGGTGTGGTGCTGCTGCTCTTTGCAATTTTCAGGGCCTTACTTGAAAATCCCACAGGTAGCCCTTCGCCCAAACAACTGCTTCTCACAGTCTTGACTGAAGGAGTGGCACAAACCAGACTGAAAAATCGAAGTGCAAACCTTAAGGGAGGTTCTGCTTCCCCATCATTGTATGGGGAGCTCCTCTCAGGGCAAAGCAGGGGATTAGAACCACAGAATCATACAATTACAGATTGATTTGCATTGGGAAGGACCTTAAAGCCTATCTGATTCCAACTCCCCTGCCAAAGGAGGGGACAGGGTTAGGGTTAGGGCTCCACCAGAGCAGGTTGCTCAGAGCTCCACCCAGCCTGGTCCATCCTGTATCCTTGTGACACACTTCCCTGCTGGTAGAGAGCATAACAGGGCACCTGAATCCCTGATAAAATGCTCAGACATGGGCTTCTTATTCCCCCCCACCTCTTCCCCACCTCTCCTGTGTCTCTCAGCCATTCTGCTCACAGCAGGACTGTGCTGACATGGCTGCTGGGGTCCAAAACACGTGAGAGACAAGACAGACAACTGGGGGGAGTCTCTGCCAGCTCTGGGCTGGACACAGCCATCGCTCTCTCTTTGCCCAAAGTTTTGGCCAAGTCTTTTGGATGCAGTTTCCCAGCCAGGGGCTGTAAGTGCTGTCTGGGATAGCCCCTGGTGCCACAGACATCCCTGTGGATAAAATGCAGGACCTGTGGGAGGTCCCTAAGGTGGTGACCTGAAGTCAAGGTGAATGCAGGGCACCACAGTGCTCGTGTGGGTCAGGGCAGGAAGGTCCCAGGGGGCTGGAGGAAGCAGCTGCTGCTGTGCAAAGCATTTGATGCTGTCAGGCACAAAATCCTTGTTTCCAGCCTGGAGAGATATGGATTCCACGGGTGAACCACTCAGTGGATGAGGAACTGGCTAGGTGGTGGCACTCGAAGGGTTGTGGTCCATGGCTTGATGTCCAAGTAGAGCCTGGTGACAAGTGGTGTCCTCAGGGGTTGGTGTTGGGGCTGGGGCTGTTTGACATCTTTGTGGTGACCTGGGCAGCAGGGTGGATGCACCCTGAGCAGGTTTGTCCATGACACTGAGCTGCAGGTGCAATAAACACTCTGAAGAAAAGGGATGGGGCATCCAGAGGGACCCAGACAGGCTGGAGAGGTGGGCCTGGGTGAACCTCACAAAGCTGAACAAATCCAAGTGTGAGGTCCTGCACCTGGACTGGGGAAATCCCAAGCACAAATCCTGACTGGGCAGAGAATGGACTGAGAGCAGTCCTAGTGAAATACACTTGGCAATGCTGGAGGACAAGAAGCTCAACAGGGCCTGGCCATGTGCACTGGGACCCAGAAATGTCCCTGTGTGCTGGGCTGCATCAAAAGGGGGATAACAGCAGCTTATGGGAGCTACTTCTTCCCTTCTCCTCTGCTCTTGTGAAACCCTGTCTGCAGTGCTAGGTCCAGCTCTGGGGCCTCAACACAAGGAAATCTTGGACCTGTTGGAACAAGCCCAGACAAGGTCACTAAGTTGATCACAGGGCTGGAGCCCCTCTGGTCTGGAGCCAGGCTGGGAGAGCTAGAGGTGTCCAGCCTGGAGAAGAGAAGGCTCCAGGGAGACCTCAGAGCCCCTTCCAGGGCCCAAAATGGACTTACAAGGCTGTAGAGGGACTATTGACAAGGCCAGGGGCTGGTAGGATGAGGGGAAACAACCTTAAGATGAAGGAGGGAAATGTTTATATTAGATATTAGGAAGAAATTCCTCCCTGTGAGGGTGGAGAGGCCCTGCCAAGAGCAGCTGTGGCTGCCCCTGTATCCCTGGAAGTGTCCGAGGCTTGGACAGGGCTTGGAGCAACCTGGGATAGTGGAAGGTGTCCCTGCCCATGGCAGGGGGTGGCACGAGGTGAGATTTAAGGTGCCTCCCAACCCAAGTCATTCTATGATTGCATCGTTCTGTGTTTGGATCCTGCCTGGGCAGGACAGACCCCACCTGATCCCTCGTGGTACAGCAGTGATGGCAGCTGGACCCCAGCCTTGGAGCCACAGGTGAAAATCTGGGTAACACACAGCTAAAACAAGGTTTTTCTCTGGCTGTTGTTCAGTGACTGAAGCCAACACTCCTTCCTGCCTGCTGCCAGCAGCCCAACATCCCATCACAGGAGCCAGCAGGATGCACCTTGCTTTGGGGGCTGGTGCCCACATGTTATGATTCATGGGCCAAAAGGAAAAGCCATAGCTGGTTCTGCTTGAAAATCAGGGTAGTGAGGAAAGGTAGTGCTGACACTACACCAGGGCTTGGTTTCCCAGCTGATCCCAACTCCCCTGGTGTTCCCAGGGGCAAGCCCAAGCTTGGGTTCAAAGGATGGCTCTGAAAGCAGCACTTGTAAGAGCAGGGCAGTGTTGATGAGGAGATACTTGGCCTCAGGATGCACCTCAAACCAGATGGGAGCACTGGCAGCAGCACCTTGCCATGTGTGCCAGGCAGCATTGTGACAGCACTGGCACCAGAGCTGGCTGCAGCAGTGTCACAGTCACCAGACCTGAGCCTTCCACCCATTCCAGGCATGAGAGCACAGCCTCGGCTGTTCCACGTGTTTATGACACCAATTGTCTTTCTGAGTTGCTCATCATGGCTGGGAGTGTTTAAGAAGTGCTGTTTAAACACAGGCTTCTGCCTGGCCTTTCCAAACCAAACGTGGGAAGGACCAGGGCTTGAGCCTTTCTGGGAACAGAAACACTTCCTTGAGTGTTTCCCAAGAGAGCACTGCCTCCCTTGTCCCTCCTGCCAGCCCCTGCCTGACACAGTGCCAGCCTCAGAGCCACACTCACCTCTGCTATGTCTGCCTAAAGGTTGGCACTGGTGTTTCTCGGTGCTCATGTGCTGCACACACATTGTCCATGGCTTGCTGCGAGTGCTTGCACATGCCTCACGTGGACTCTGTGCTCACAGAGTCATGGAACCAGAGCCACTGAGATCAGAAAATCCCTCTAAGATCATTGAGCCCAATGATCAATGCCCACACATTCTCCCAGCATTGCCATGGTCACCACTAAACAGTGTCCCCAGGTGCCACATCCACACATCTTCTGAACACTGCCAGGGAGGCTGACTCCACCTCTGCCCTGGGTGGCTGTGCCAGGGCCTGACCACCCTTTCTGTGAAGATATTTTTCCCTCTATCCACCCTGAGCCTCCCCTGGCCCAGCCTGAGTCTGTTCCCTCTCCTCCTGTCCCTGTTCCCTGGGAGCAGAGCCTGACCCTCCCCGGCTGCCCCCTCCTGTCAGGGACTTGTGCAGAGCCACAAGGTGCCCCCTGAGCCTCCTTTTCTCCAGGCTGAGTCCCTTTCCAGCTCCCTCAGCCTCTCCTGGGGCTCCAGCCCCTTCCCCAGCTCCATTCCCTTCTCTGGACATGCTCCAGCCCCTCTGTGTCTGTCACGAGGGGCCCAGAACTGACCCCAACACTCGAGGTGCTTAGCCCTATGAGAGCCCTGTCCAGACCCCACTGGGGCTGAGCTGCCACCCCGAGCACCCCACAGGGAAACACTTCTGAGAGTAGTGGGGACCTGCAGGAGGTGCAAGTAAGGCTTAAAGCCAAAGAGGGTACAAGGGGTGTTTCAGGGGAGCTGAGTCTGCAGAGAGCTGGGCTGGGCTCCGCAGAGGTGGCAGCCCCTGACTGGGCATGGCAGCATGGCCGAGTGAGGCTGCAGGGGTAGGGTTTGGTGTGCACAGGGCCAAGGTGGACATGAGGCTGCTCCTCACCTCCTGGCCAAGCTGTGCTAACAGGGGAGCCTCTGTTCCACACACAGCCTTCCCTGGATAAATCCCACGTGGGACCTTAACTCTTGGAGACCTGCCTGCTTTATCTCCACAGAGCTTTCTGACAGGGGTTTGAGGAGCAGTCCCTCTCTGTGAGGACAAGCATTTGGGCATAAAGCCATCTGCTCACATCTGCATATTAAGCACTCATTTTCCTCTGACCTTTGTTCACATTCTGGGTAAGAGAAATCAGTTATCACTGGAGCGAAGAGTTTGCTCTGAGGAAGCACAGGCAGGAAGACCCAGGTTTCTCATAAAAATTTTTCCTATTATTTCTTACCTGAAACCTCTTGTGCTTTTCCAGGAGGTTTTGAGGATCTGTCCAGGAGTGCCACATCAGGTACAATCCTCTGTGCTCTAATAATCAGATCCCTGTTCCCTGAGGGACTGATGCACAGCTGCAGCACTGACATCAACATCTGGCAAGTTCAGGAGGTCACAGGAGAGGGGAGGAAGCCTGGTGTCCAAAGGCCAGGCCCTGCTCCCTCTCCAGCCCTGTGTGCATTGCTCCCTCCCTGGCACTGGAGCCACATCCTCCCATGGGTTTCCAGCTGGAGATAACACAGACACCTCAAAGCCACCTGCACTGAAATACAGAGACTTGTCAGCTCTCCATCAGGGTGGTATGAATGGATGATGTGGGTTTAAATAAGTCCCTGCCTTTTGCCCAGGCCTCTGGCAGCAGGCAGTCATGTTATTGAGGTGGCCAGCACCCCAAGATCGACTCTCATTCCTAAGTTCTGTAATAATGGCTGATTTGGTCTATTATAGAATGAATTATTTCTTTAATAGACACAAAATTAACAGACATAAGGCTTAAAAGTGACTATTACTACACAGGGATAAGACAAAAGGGAATACTACTATTATACATGTGAGATTTAAATTACCATTAATTTTTTAGCTAGCTTGAAACACAACAACTTCGAATCCAAGAAATAGTATAAATTAGCATCCAATTTTTCTTACCACCAAATTGTTGAAGGGGCAGACATCAAATTAATTTGAAGGGGCAGACATCCCTCAATTTGTGGAAAAGGAGCCACAAAGTTGTGTCCCAGCTTCGAGAAGAAATCATCTCACACATTCCCAGGGAGTGTGTAAGGGACTTCTGCCTCTGTGATAAACTGCAGTGCTTTTGTGGTGTAGAAATAAACCTCTTGGTCACCTGTGGTTTCTATCTCTCCCCACATCTGTGAAGCTGGCAGACCTTTTGGTGCCAGGAGGTGACACTGGCTGGGCCTTGCCCGCCTGGGTTGTCTCTGCTGTGTGCACCCATGGTGGGCAGAGGGGGGATGTGCTCAGGAAGCACCTCCTGGGCCTGAACACAGCTCACAATCAACACCAGGGACCCCACAGGGCCTTTCCAACAGGGACAGTGCCTGGCACCCAGGGTGCCAAGATGGTAAATTGCTTGTAAGCAGCAAAAGGATCCCCCTACAATGCCCAGGGAAACCAGGCTTTTCTCTGAGTAAGTTTCCTAGAGAAAAAACTTCTCTTCATCCAATGCAAAAGTTTCCAGGCAACACAGAGATGTGGTAGAGTTTTCTGAGTGAAAACATATTGGAGAGGTTTGAGTCTGAAGTGAAGGATTTTGTTTCAATTGGGGTTTCATTTTACTCCTGATTTTTCCAAATTCAGCCTCGGGTTAGTTTGTGCAGGTGCTGCCTGTCATTAAATATTGCATTGTCATGGCTTGGCTTTTAGTGAATGAAATGTTTTGATGTGAGCATAAAGCATTTCAATCAGCCATTCAGACATTTTCAACTAAAAAAATTATCAGGTTTTGTCCCCTGTAAGATATTCCCAGATTTTGCCCACTTCCAAGTGGTGACAGACACAAACTGCACCAAGACTGAGCAGTGCATCTTCCCAGCCCTCCAGTTCACCTGTACTGCCTTACTTGCCAGTCTCAGGGCTTTGGGATGGGATTGTCCCCAGGGCAGTGCTGGAGATGTGGTGCTTTGTCACATGGCTTAGCTGATGTGGTGGCATTTGGTCAAAGGTTGGACTCTATGATCTTGGAGGACCTTAATGACTCTATGACTCTGTAGATGGTTTGGTGTCACCCCCGCTGAGATGTGCCTTCTGAGGGGGGAGGCAGCCTGGCCCAGTGCTCTCCCATCAGTTCCTTGTCCCAGTTCTTCCCCATCTCAGCAGCTTTGGCCCCAGCTCCTGCAGCACTGACCCACGGTGACTGTCACCCACTTACCCACAGCCTGTCAGAACCTTCCTCTGATTCCCTGCCACCCAGAGAGCCAGCACTGACCCATGGTGACTGTCAGCCACTTACCCACAGCCTGTCAGAGCCTTTCTATGATTCCCTGCCACCCAGAGATCCAGCAGGAGCAGGTGTGTGCTGCTTCCCTCTCCGTGTGGAAGAACCCTGTGTGTTTATCTGCACTTCCAGCCAATTCCAGGCCATTGAGTTCCTGCCTGCCAGCCACGGGCTCTGCCATCAGCTCTCTGTGGTCTGGGAGTCAGTGAGGCAGGGCTGGAGACAATGAGCATGGGCTGCAGGGATCCCTGGACAGCCCTGGGTAGGTCAGAGCTGGCAGTAGAGGGGGGATGTGTGCAGTGGAAAGAAGCAGGACAGAGGTGGCTGCTCTGGGCCAGATGTGAAAGGAGCTCTTGCACAAATTAAGGGTGGGCACCACAGAAAGGGTCCAGTAGGGCTTTTGGCTCCCCAGGAGAGGTGGAACTCAGTGTTCAGAGAGCCTTTTTCCCTTAATTCAAGTACTACCTTTCCTTAGACTTCCATCTGATACTTTTCCAGAGTATGTGGGGGCAAATCCACTTTGTGCAGACCTCCTGCAATCAAAGGAAGGATGTGAGTGACAGTGGCCATGGGAGCCCCAATCTGCAGCTGGAAGCGTGCCTGGGGCAGGTGTGTGCAAACCACACCATCTCCACCCCAGCCTGCTCCTGAAAGGAGAACCAGGGCTCTCAGTAGATGCTCTGAACTGGGCATGGGTACCAAGCTGGTGGTCTGAAAGCCAGTGCCAGTCAAGGGCACACTCAGGAAGCACTCAGGTCATGCGAGGTATCCAGCACAGCCAGTCTGTCACTCTCAGGTGTTTTCTCATGGAAACTCACCAAGAGCCTCTGGGAGCCACAAGAAGACAACTTCCAAAAAATAACCACTACTTCTCTGTTGCCCTCAACCAGTCTGGACCCACTGGCTGGTCCTGGAATCAGTGATTTAGGCACCCTGGATGTAGCACTGAACAATCACCCTGAATAGTCACAGATAGATTTATTCTATGTCAATTTTTCTTGTATCTTTGTCTTGTGTCTATATAGACTCTATAAATTTCTTTACCAGCAATTTGTGCATCAAAAGTACATCCTCCTGCTGCATCAAACCAGCATCATGCTCTGTCACACCTTGCTCATCTCTTGCAAGCAGAGGAGTCCTGCTCTCTGCATGTGTGCCTTGGCCCAGACCCTTACACCCTGCTCCATCTCCTGTGATCTGCCTGCTCATCACTGTCTGCTTCTCTGGGGCACTTCAACAAGCCTTGAACTCTTCAGGAACATCTCCACAGGAATTCACTGCAGTTCCCACCCTGTGAGCTCCAAGAGTGGTTTGGCCATCCTGCAGGTGGCACGGGGTGGGTTGTAAATGCCTTTGCACATTGGTGTAAACTGCCCACAGAGGTCTTGGAGGTGTGGGCAGGACATGGAGCAGGCAGGGCAGGCTGGAGTGGATCAGCTGCCTCCTGAGCTGCTGTGGGTCCCAGAACAGCTCCAGCTGCTGGTTGGAGCCTCTGCTGGGGAGTTCCTGGCTGCCTGGAACAACTCCGTGGCTTGAAACCATCCTTGGCTGACCTTGACCTGCTGTCCTGGTTCCATCCAGAACAGGATCAGTTTTTGCAGTAGCTGGGAGGGGACACATTTCCAACACCCTCTTGGTTTCAAGGACACTTGGACACAGATGCACCAGTTGTATTGGTTTGCTGTTTACTGCTCTTTATCTTGTTCAAAAGGCTTTGTCCAGGCAGCAAAGAGGAAGATGCTCCTGGGTTCACCTTTCCCTGGTAGCTGTTCTGGGTGTTAAGAGAATAATTCCTCACAAAGGAGGAATTTTGTCCCCAGAAGCCTGGTGGGTGGGGACCTGAACCGCAGCAGAGGTGTGGAGAAGGACAGGGAACAAGCCCACACTCTGCACACTAGGGGATGTGAGGGTCTTTTCAGGGATCTGGTGGAGACCATTCAGTTGAAGAAGTCAGGATGTTGTTGGGCTGTGGCTGCTCCAAAGAACATGGTGGGAAGAAAGGACAGATACCTGCAATCTCATTTTAATTGCTTAAAATTGGTGTTCCTTGCTCTCATTCATGGCCCAATATTTCTTTTTAATTTAGAGGTTCTTTTGGATTTAGGTTTAATTAATGAAAATGTTAAGGCTGACCCAGCTCATCACTTGCCAGCTCTGAATCCTATTAAGTGAGGCTAACATGTAAAAAGAGTTTTAAGGAGGCTGAGAAGTCCTGCTTGGACATTTTCTGGACAGAAAGTATTTTTCTTTTCAAATGACTTTTGGTTTAGAATGTCCTTTCTGGGATGATTTTTTTTTAATGTCAACACTGGAGTGGGGCAAAAAAACAACATGGGTTTTATTATTTTGATCAACCCAAACCAATTCTTTTGGGACTTCTCTTTCATGGGAACCACCAAAAACGGGAACTTGCAGAATGGTACCAGAAAAGAAAAATTGTGATTCTTGCCCAACATCCAACTCAAAGCAGGCTGCTGCTCTGGCTGCTGTGTCTGGGAGGTGGAAGAGGGAACGGCAGGAGGCTCCTGCCCCTGGGTTCGGTGTGTGAGATTCCCATTTCCAGCTCTGTGTGTGTGGGCACAGAGAGCACCACGGCACTTGTACACCTGCAGGCCAGAAGATGTCAGTGCCCATCGTGTTCCTCGGAGCTGTATCCAGCCAGGGGAGCCATCTGCTCCCTGCCTGCTCACAGCACTCCCCTGTGCTTTCCCCTGGGGCTGTCGTGTTCCTCGGGAGGCAGGACAGCTGCAGACAGGAGATAGAGCTCAGGAGAAAAGTCTGGGCTGAGTTCAGGAGAGAGATGAGTTCAGGAAGTGTTTGGACAACACTCTCAGGCACACAGTGGGATGGTTGGAGTTGTCCTGTGCAGGGCCAGGAGTTGACTCGACCTTTGTGGCCCCTTCCAACTCAGGATATTTTATGATTCTGTCATACTGTGGCACACTTAGCAGAATTCACGATTTTTCCTGTTTGGAAAGACTGCCCTTATGTTCTGACCCAAGTCTCATTTGTGCCCCATGGCTCAGTGGCTGCTGTTCCTCAGCCCTATCCCCTCCGTGTGGCTGCAGCCTGTTCTGCCAACTCCCTGCCCTTCTGCCTGCCCTGGGCTTGCACCTCACACCATCCTGTCTCCTCTGCTCTTCCCCTGGCAGACCCTGTGAGCCCTGGGGTGGGACAGGACCCACCAACAGTCCTGACCTGGCAGAGGGTTTCTAAAAGTGATTTCTTCTGGTTCTCACACCAGCCATTCCCAGGGGCAGAAATGCATCACTCCCCTGCTCAGCCCCGTTCTGCTCCCATGCTGGAGGGCACCTGACACGGTGCAAAGCCAGGGCAGGTATGGGAGGAGGTGCAGGAGCTGTAGCCAGAGTGGCCTCAGAGCTGTGCTTGCCAAGGGTCACTGCTCTGGCTGCAAAGACCTGACTCCTAAAGACCTTCTGGTGCAGGAATGGGCTTAATCCCACCCTGGCAAACTGGCCTTGGCTGAGACTTCATTATTGAAATATTGTGGAGATCTGGGATAGGGCCTACACATGGGGGATGATCTAAGATGACTGATCTATTTTCAAACGTGGAGAGGTGGGAGTAGAAACACGTTCTGCTCTTGCCCATTGCAGTGCTATGGGATTGAAGCAGTGCTGGTGCCTCCAGATATGGTGTGATGCAAATGAGCTCTTACTGCTTTGATCTCTTTATCTTCCCTTTCTCCTTCTCTTTATGGTGACTACCTTTAGTGTAGTTTTCAACCTGCAGGCTTTTAGGAAGAATTTCAGCTGGTTCTATGGCTCCAGGTACCATTCTATCCTCAGCCCCAGCTTTGCCCCAGGCAATCCAGGCATTCTGTGGTGACCTTGGAGATTTCAAGATAAAGAGGAAAGGAGATAGTGAGAACCTTTATGAATCACTCTAGTATAATCTGAAGTATTTCTGAAACCATCATTTATTGCCTTTGGGCTTCTTTTCTGGTGGTGTAACTGTGCATTTTTACTGGATGCTGATGAGAGTGGCCAGGAGAGAGGCAGAGACAGTGCTCGGTGCCCAGTGATTTCAGAGTGTTTGAAGCCTTACAAGAACAGGCCTAGTGTTGGGCCTTTCCAGGATAAGGATGGGAATTTTCATCTGGTTTGTTCAGTTCCCCTAGAAACCAGACTGCTGGACTGGGAGGCCTTAATGCTGTAATTGTGCAACTAATTAATCAGGAGGATACCAGGTCATTAGATTCTCCTCACAATCACAAACATTTCTGCTCACCTGCCTGAGTGTGAGGAAGGTGTTTTTTATGGTGCAGGAAGCCACAGGTTCAGCACCAAAAGTGAGAGGAGCTAGGCTGAGCCGGTGCTGGGAAGAGAGCACATTAATATCCTGAATATCTTTATCTAGCAGAGCAATTTCAGGGTTGAGAAGAGAGTCACCATCTGGGATTCTTAGTATCTTCCTGGAGGCTCCAAGCAGGATGTCAGTCAGATATGACCTTTGGGGTGACTTTGTCTTCTTACAGACAGGGAGCAAGAGGTCCCCAAAACACTGAAAGCCTTGTCCAGTGACTAGGGCCATGCCTGTCATCATTTCCAGCTGTAGTCACACACACTGGATATCTCTGAGGTACCAGGGAAGCCAGAAGCCCATGGAGTACCCCACTGGGGGCTCCGTGGAGGTCCAGGAACAACAACCTGAGCTTGCAGAAACCTTGCAGACCAAAGTTCTTGAAGGCAGCTGTGAGAGCAGGAGGACACAGGCTCAGTCTGCTGAGCGGCAGGGGGACCCATGGAGAGCACCTCAGGGGGCTGAAGCTCAGGACCAGACTTTCTTCCCCTTTGGAGCAGACAGAGGTGGTTGGGGAATGTCTTCTCCCAGCCACAGGTGGGAGCTGCTCTTTCTGTATCACATCTGTCCAGCAATGCCTCCCAGGAGAGCATCTCTCTGCCAGCTGTGTGCAATTTTCTACAGCCAGATGCACATCTGGCTCTGAGGTCTCTCTGCATGGCCTCAGCCAAAACCTTATCCCTGCAGTTTCACTCTCACACCCTCCTGGCTGAGCAGCCATGGTCCTGCTGTGTTCTAGTGGGGCTTCAGCCTGTGTTCCTCTAGGTCTGTTGACTTCTGCTTGCATTAATTCCCATTGCAGCACATCTCTGGGGAAAAACCTTCCTTTGTGCCTGGGAAGACACACGACAGAGCTTTGGGGCTCATGGGCAGGGCTCATCTTCCTCCAGTTTTGTGGGCAGCTTTTAGATGCCTTGAGTTTGTGAGAGAGGCAGCAATCCTGCTGTACCTAGAGGAGCATCCTGGGGCTGCTGCTCAGGGCAAGTGTTGCATGATTCCCTTCATGCAGCCCTCTTAGAGCAGCATAAGAACTTGTCCTCTTGGCCCAGAGTGTCCACGTCCACTAAGCCCTGCAGGAGCCTCCTCTGCCTTCTCCCAGTGGGGCTGTGCACTCCCCACGGTGACATCCACGGCTCTGTGGCTCAGAGCACACCAGCACAGCCTGCCCCAGCCAAAGATAAACCCCTTTGATCTTTAAAGCTCATATCATCCCTGAGCTAAAACTCTGTGGTCACCATCTCGTAGCACAGGTGGAGAGCGTGGCAGGCAGTGCCGCCAAGGAACCCAGAGCAGTCTGTGTGTCACCTCATTTTTTGGTAAGGGAGATCAGCTAATCAGTGAATAATCAAAGGTTGCTCATGAAAGAGGGTGACATCAAAGCAAATAATTTAAGGAACCCCTCGAGGGCCAGAGGAGTTGTAAGGTCTGAGGCTGAATCACATGAGCTCAGTTTCCATGAACTGTGTCTCAGTTTTCCTGCAGGTACAAGTTAGAAATGCTTACGATAAATGTTTAGAATTAGTTGGGGAAGGGGGGAAAGTTAATCACTCTAATTATAGCCATGATGGCTTTGGTGCAGTGCCATTTGAAAGAGTAGGTATTTTCTACACCTAATGCAAGAGGCATTAGAAGTCATTGCTTCTTGGGTAAGCAGGGTGATACGAGAGCTGAGTTTCAGTTTTGGGAGCAGTAGAGTAAGTTCACTCCACTTGGAGCATTCCAGACCACAGCCATGAAGGATGATTTGACAGCAAAAGAATCCCTGCTTTTATTTGATACCTTGTAGAGAGCACTGGGGAAGGAGGAACAGGGGAGCTCCATGGCAGGAGAGGGATGGCTTTTCCCAGAGCACCACTGCTGTGTGGTGTCACAAACTCAAACACAACAATCTGGACAGTTCCTCTGCAGGTCCTGCACTGCAAACCTGGGTAAAGCTGCAGCACCCCATTTCTTCCCTACCTTTCTATTTTCTTTTAGAGTTTAAGGGACTTTGGGATTTGAATCATGTTCTTCATGCACTTCTGCACTGCCTGCTGTGGTACAGACCTCACCTTTGCAATGGTTTCTGCAGTGCAAATGACAATAGCCAAGCACAGACATGAGTGACACAGCACTTGCTTGGCTTCCCTGGGTGCTTGTCACTCAGAAGAGAGTCCTAGCTTGGAAAGTCAAAGTCATTGACACAGCTGAGAAAGGTCAGAGGAGTCTCTAACCCACTTAGTCCATGAATCCCTGTTTCTTCTGCTGGATGCTGCAGAAAAAAAAATAATCCAACAAGGTTCAAATACCATGGGTTCCTTTTAAATTAACTAAATGTGGCTGACTGAAGTAACCACCCCCAAACACTTGAAGGGATAAACAGCTTTTCTGATTGCTCTGACAGGAAGCATTTCCACCCTTGCATGTGCTGGGGATGTACATAACATAAGAAACCTTACTAAGAGGAAAAGCATGAGGTTGGGAAAACACAGCAACAAGTCAACAACATCTTTAAATGAGTAATAAGTCAAATATTTACTCCCACAACACTTCAGGCAAGAATCCTGTGCCTCAGCTTTCACACAAGCATGGACAGCCTGTGGAGAAACATCTCGTACTTTTGTGGCTAGAAAAATCACCGGGTCCAGGGCTGTGCTTGGGAAGTTTATTTCCAGCCCTTGGAGGAATTTGTTCTTCCTTCACACCACTTGTCCTTGCACATTCCATGCTGTCCTCACACCAAGGCCAGGCCAGGAATTCCACCATGCCAAGTCAGGTGTGATGTCCCCTGCTCTGGAGGGGTTCCCTGCAGGATGTCACACTGCAGAGTTAATGGCAAAACAGAGTCCCTGGAACCTGTGCCTCACTGGTCATTAGCTGGCAAACCACTGCCAGGATTTGTACTTTCAGGGTTCTCTTTTCAGGGCTGTCAGTGTGGATGTGTTACACTTGAGTCCTGCAGGGCTGCAAATCACCAGAGTGTTCAAACAGGCAAAACATCAGTGAGTTTTAAATGGAATTACTCTCAATATTTCCTATGTAACAACCTTGAAAACACAGGCTGGGTTTTTCTTCACTGCCCAAATACATGGTGGGAGAGAGGCCCTTGTCTCAGACCTGCCCATGAAGAGGAGCTCCAGGGCTGCAGGAGGGTGGGAGGGAGGGAAAGGGGGATTTTAAAGAAAAGCTCTGTGCTATGGAGCTGTGAGGCTGCCAGAGCGATGGAATAATGGTATCTCTCCTCTGCCTTTTGGAAGATTTCTTCAGAAACCAGTGTATTTTGTTCCTTTCCAGTATGGATCAGGGCAGGAGGAAAGAAGTGTCCAAGGCCAGGTTGGATGGGGCTTGGAGCAACCTGGGATGGTGGAAGGTGTCCCAGCCCATGGCAGGGGGTGGCACTGGATGAGCTTTAAGGTCCTTTCCAACCCAAACCACTCTGTGATTCTGTGATTCTCAGTGCTATTTGACTGCCCATATTCTCAGCCACCCACAGCTCTGCAGCTGCCTGGGACTGGTGCTGGGGTCTGCACATCCCTGCAGACACCACCCAGGGTGGGGCAGGCACTGTCCCCATCCTGCCCGGGAGCACCTGGGCACACAATTCCGTGAGGCTTGGCAAGTGTCTCCTGCAGCCAGCAAGGAGAATTCTCTACACTGCCAGCAGAAGGCAACTTAAGGAACATGGCTCACAGTTTCAAGGGGATCTTGGATGTTTCAGATCTGTGTTTTCTTTCACAGCCTTTCATTTTACATTATTTCTCGTTATTTTCACGTTGTTCCACAACATGTCAAAACATCAGACAGATTCATTACAACACAAACAGGAGACACTTTGATGTAGGGAAAAAAGATGTTTTAATGGGTGCTAAGTAGCAACTGCCCTTGGGGGTTTAAAAATAAAAATAGAAGCAGCACAAAATAATATTTTAACCCTTGTATCCCGGGATCACCAAAATATAGAATGCAGCTTTGCATGCAGAACAGTGCAGGCAAAAACTTTCTTTTTGCACTCATTCTGAAAACAGAATTTTGAATTCTCACAGGTTTTTGGCGACTTTTCTACCCCTTCTTTGGAGAAGAGAAAGTCATAAAGGAAAAATAAATGTTGCCAGGAGTATTTTCAAAAGGGCTCATGAAAGGGCTCACAAAGGGCTCCTGGTTTTGTCACAGGACACCTCTCCAGAGAGTATGCAAAAGCATCTCCCAGCCTTTCTGATGTGTCACCTCCACCAATTGGCCTCCACCAATGCCAAACAGAGCTGGTCAGAACATGGTGGTTTGGGGTTTTTGGGGGGAAAATGGTACAAAATGCAGAAGCCTATACCCCCCAGGGATTCTGCTCTTTACCAGAAAAACTCAGGCATTTTTTTACTGAGGCATACAAATGCTTTTCCATAAATTTTTCAATAAACTCATTTTTCAGTGGAGCAATTTCCTATCCAGAGCCCAAAGGCAGCCGAGAGGCTCCAGAGCATTTGATAGGTGACCTGTGGGATCTCAGGTGTTCTGAGCAGATGGAGCAGCTCAGAGAGGTCCCTCTTGT
The DNA here is from genome assembly GCA_013400515.1 of Erpornis zantholeuca. Lineage (NCBI taxonomy): Eukaryota > Metazoa > Chordata > Aves > Passeriformes > Timaliidae > Erpornis > Erpornis zantholeuca. The sequence goes on along the minus strand of VZTN01037885.1, from coordinate 258,950 downwards.
ATTGCTGGGTTCTCCTGAGGATCTTTTCTCCTTCATGCTTCTTTTCCTTGGCACAAACCTCCTTCCTCCACGCCTTGTCCAATGCCAAGGCATTCCCAGTGACACGGGGAGGATGGGGAACCTCCTTCTTTAGGCTCACAAATCTGTGAGATTTACAGAAGGAAAGAGTAAAGTAAATTGCCTTTATTTTGTTGCTGTTTCTCCTCATTTTCCCATCACGCCCATCAGCCTCTGCTACTGAGCCTGAGCTCAGAAGATCCAAGCTGTGTCCTGGCTGTGCACAAAGACAAAGAACAGCCCCTTCTGCCTCACACAGGACTCCCCAGCAGCCCTGGGACACTGCCTGGGATTGCTCTGCTCAGTAGGGGATACACCCATCTATTCCCATTGCTTTTAACCACACCAGCTTTTTAATTCAGCCTCATGTTAAAAGTCAATGCTCCCTTGCTCACCTGGACACAGCCTGGTCTAGGCTGGGATAAGCAGCGTGGGTTTCTTCATGTGCAGCTGCTCATGAGGGCAGGGTTGCAGCTATCAGGGATCAGACCTCAAGAACCGCCTTGGAGCCTGGAAACATCCTTGTTTTATCCAAATACCAGCTCGTGTATTGAATCACTCGGTACAGACCTAGCTACTCTCATGCCCTAAGATGAGGAGAGCTCTGCACAGGCGGCCCATGGTGACTCTGATGCCTTAAATGGCTACCTAGAAACAGAGACCAGACAGGAATAAAGGAATAAAAGAGGTTTGAAATAAAGGAAATTTAAAAGGCCTTTCAGGTGCACACTTTGGGCTGCAGAGGGTCTTGCTTCTGTGGATCTCAAAATGGACAATGACAGCTCACAAGAGCTTCACACTTTGATATCAGCATAAATTCACCAAGCAGAACTCAGCTAATGATGTGATTTCTCTTAAGTTTGCCCCCCTCTCCCCAAGATGAAGGTTTACAGTTCTTGTTCTGGGTGTCTTTGGAGAGCAAGTTACTGAGGTTTGTTATGTCTATCTTAGCATAAGAGAACAGCACTTAACAAGCTACAGAAAACTTCAGGGTCACACTAGCAGTACAGGATTTGAAAAATATAAAAGTTAAAGCTTAAGACATCAACTCTGTAACGTGCAAAGGGCTTCAGACTCAGCAGCACCCTGGAGCCTTTGGGTACCAGCACAGCCTCCTCCAGCAGGGTCTGTCAGACCCTGAGCATGGGAGATGAGCCTTTAGCTGGAGATGGCACAGAGTGAGACAAGCACAGTCAGGTTCTTTTCACCTCCTAACCTCAGTTTGTCACCCACAGAGCCAACCTCTGCCCCTCAGGTCTGGTGGGGTTCTCTAGTTTGCACAGCCCAATGGGATGTACACCTTGTCTCCTCAAAAGAAGCTGTCTGTCCACACACTGGACAGGCTCCCTGTGGGGGCTGGCATGACCACGGTGACAGAGAGATGCTCGTGGGCCCAAGGACACATTGTCCTGCTCCAGTGTCACAGGGCTTCCTGTCCACTCTCCAAAACTGTGAGACAGCAATACTGCTTGTGCTGTTGGGAAATGTCCTAACTTGCTTCATAACTTGGAGAAGCTCAGGCAGACCACCCTGAAGGAGCCAGCTCTCTCTGGCTACTCCTCTCCATTCCTCTGCATGCAGAGCCTGGGCTGTGATCAGATGTTAATGCTGAAATGCTGTTTGCAGAGAGGGGACAGAGCCTGGCACTGAGGTTTATTCTATGCAAACCACAGCGTGACTGATCAGACACCTCTGTCTTTCCTTCCTGCCAGAGACCTGAGCATGAACAACATCAGCCAGCTGCAGCCCAGCGCGCTCCGGCACCTGCGCTTCCTGGAGGAGCTGTGAGTACGGGGCAGGAGTGCTGGGGGGGCTGGGGGACACTGCAGAGGGTCCTGTGGGGCTGCTCACAGCCCCCAGTGCTGCCACTGCAGCTGCAGGCTGAGATGGAGCAGGCTGCATGCCAGGACAGAGGTTATTTGCTGCTCTAGCTTAGGGGTTCCACTGAGGTCGTCACCTTCAGGCTGAGATGATGCATGTGCCAAAAGCCAAAATAAAAGAGGACCTAACCTGTTCAAAAGCCAACACTGTGCCCTGGAGCAGAGCCAGCAGAGAGCCTCATTCACCCTTCTGCAGACAGGGTCCCCCTCACAGCCTCCTGCAGCCCAAGACACGTGAACCCCTGGGCACTTTGCAGTTCAGATGGAACTGGCCCTGGAAAGCTGAAGTCCAGAAAGCTTTCCCCAGAGGCTGAGGTGTCCCACCACGCACCAGGGTGCTCTGAGGTCTGAGCAGGCACACTCAGACACAGCAGCAATCCCAGTCCTGGGGATCAACATGTGGCTGTGTGTCAGTGAAGGAGTGGCCCCACTTCTGAAAGTGTGAAAATTAACCACAAGAAACCACTGGAATCCTTTGTGAGCCCCAAAAATGGGAGCCCAGGGGGCAGAATGTTGAGGTTGACCATTTCTGCATGAGTAAATTGCACCTGTATGGTCTCACTCCACTTGACCATGAGAAATACCTCCAGGTGTTATTCTCATACTGTTGGTACTTTCAACACAACAGCTTCTGTTGGAAAACACAGTTTCTTCAAAACACTGTTATTGCACTGCATGAAATACTAATACTAATGCTGCATTTGATGTGTGTTGTAAACTTACTGAGTATATAACAGTTACTGCAACTTAATCTGCCTAAATGAGACACTTTCACTTCTCTGGATCAGATCCTGCTGCCACCACAAGGCACAGCACTGCCATTTCAAAAATGGTATTTTCCAAAATGCATACAGACATCACCCTCACACCCTGGGAGGGTGGGCAGGCCCTGGCACAGGGTGCCCAGAGCAGCTGTGGCTGCCCCTGGATCCCTGGCAGTGTCCCAGACCAGGCTGGACACTGGGGCTCGGAGCAGCCTGGGATGGTGGAAGGTGTCCCTGCCCATGGCAAGGGATGGACTGGGATGAGCTTTAGGGTCCCTCCAAATCATTGCATGATTCTATGGTTTTCTATTATAGGTTTTTCACTCCAAGTGGTCGTGTAGCTTATAATCATCTGCCTGTACTTTAAATTCATTCGAGTTGTAGGGATCCCAGCCACCCAAGCCCCCTCCCCAGCAGGCATTTACAGGCTGAGAAGGCATTTTTTGATCCTGTTTCGGCTTTGGAGCCAGAGCTGCCCACAGAAGGTGGGTTCTTCACCACTTTTCATCCATCTTGCAGCCTTTCTCTTTTCATTTTATCGACATCCATGTCAAAGTGGGGACCCCCACCACCTTCACTGGGGGTAGTGAGGCTTTTCTCACCCACAGCCCAGACTCTGCTGTGTACAATTAGCAGTTGTCTTGCTGCAAGCAACCGTGTCCTGATTACGTCATGTACAAACAGAGCAGCCTCCACCAGCAGTGAATACATATTCATGAGGTCCAAAAGAGCCAGCTTCCCACAGCCAAAAATAATTATGAATGAAACAGGAGAAGGGGAAAATTTTAAAGAGGAAAATCTGAAAAAATAATTGGAAGATGTCAGATAACGTTTTACTTGAGATTCAGTGTGCCACAAGTCCTCCTTTGGAAAGGACTAACATCACAGTGAGGGGAAGAAATGCAAACTGCAGCATCATATATCTATGCATAGCAAAGTAAGATAGTAATCCTATTTATGGAAATCAAGTAATTTATATGAAATCAAGCAAGGAAGGATTTTATATACTGTGGGGAATTAAAAGTGATTCTTCTGACAACAATAGAGAGACAGGGACAGTTTGTACAGCATCCACAGGGCTGTCATTGACCAGTAATGGCCCTTGCCTGGCATTTCCCCTGCTCTTTTCATTTATATCTTTACCAAATTTTCATCCCACAACATTACATCAGGACCATGACATTCAGGCTGGGATCACCCTCTGTGCCAGGACACGCATAAGGATCAAGCAAACAAATCCTGCTTGTTTAGACATCCTCAAGGGAAGTTTGTTCAGGTTTCACAGCTCAGATCTCTGCTGATTTCATCTACCTGGGACCTATTCCCAGTGTCTGCCAGGGTGACACGTAGCACACGAGACCAAGCCCTTTGTCTTCATCCCCATGGCACAACTGCCTGTGCTGGGACATGCCAAGGGAGTGAAGAGCAGAAACCCCTGCTGAGCAGTAAGGGGCAATCCAGCTATCCCAAATCCAGGGATCCCAGGGTTAATGTCTCCTGGGCAGGAGGAAGGCCTGCCTGCCCTCCTGTCCCCCTCCAGGCAGGGAAGTGCTGAAAATGAAGAGGACTCTGCTGCATCTCACCCTTGCTGCAATGCCTGTCTTCTGTTCAATGGAAACCTTCTGCAGGTTTCTCATCCCCAGGGATTTTGGGTGGCATTATGGCCCCAGTCTGCCTTCTACACAGAGTCACAAAGTCACAGGACATCCTGAGCTGGCAGGGACCCACGAGGGTCATCGAGTCCAACTCCCAGCCCCACACAGCACCATCCCCAGGAGTCACACCTTTTGTGAACTCTGCCAGGCTTAGGGCTGTGACCAATTCCCTCCCCTGCCACAATATGAGGTCAATCCCGTGGGCCCTGTCACTGGTCACAGAGAGATCAGTGCCTGCACTCATCTTCCTCTCCAGGGGCTGAACAGAACAAGTGCCCTCAGCTGCTCCTCACGAGGCTTCCCCTCAAGGCCCTTCACCATCGTCATTGCCCTCCTTTGGATGCTCTCTAATAGTTTAATATCTACACTCCTCTGTTCCCTATTACATGCTTGATAAACCAGGTGAGTAACAGGCTGGAGCAACTGAAGACAGAATTTATGAAATTCAGTTCAAGGTGAACCAAAACTGATGTTCTGGGACTTTGATCAACCCCAAAAATTTCTTCTTAACCTGAGAGAGAAAAAATTGTTTTATCTTCAGGTTACTTCTTAACATTTACCCTTTACTTTGAGTAAAGCCCTAAAAGAAAATGGTATTTCAAATTATATTTCCTTTATTGCCAAGATGCCTTAAGTGCTTGAACCTCATGAAAAAAATCAGAAGTTCCTCAGCAAAAAATTTGCCAATTCCAACCCAGATTTTCTGATCTCCTTTTCAAGATCCTATGAAAACTCTTACATTTTAGAGGGTACTTTAACCTTGATCTAATGCTCAGAAACATCCCAGGAACTCTTGACACCCCTGGACCTTCATCTATAACCCTTACCTTTCTCAACATTCAGAGAAAGCTCAGGTTCCTCTGGCTCCTCCTCACAGTTCTCCCCTCCTGCTCTCACCCATGATTCTCTGATTCTATCTTCTCTCTCGTTAGATTTAGCTCCAGGGGTCCCATGGAGGAGGGCCAGTGTTTCACACCTTTCACGATTCCTCCTCTTTCTGTTCCTCTATTTTAGCATCATCTCAGGTTTCTCCTGAAAGTGAACTTTCAAAGTCAGAGATCAGCTGGACTCAGGGCTCAGCCTGTGCGTGGAGCTGGGATTCAGCCGAGGAAAAGGAATAACGGGAAGGGGGAAGACAGCTCTAAAATGGGTGGATGGAGCACATGTGTCCTGTGGTCAAGGACAGTCGTGCCTGGTTTCACTGCTCTGGAGCCCTGCAAATCCAAGTGCCTGGGTCCACCTGAGCCCCTAGCTCATTAGTCCTCTGCACACACCCACACGAGGTGGAAAACAGGAGGGAAAAACAAGAGCAGGGTGGCACGGGAGGGTCCTGCGGACAGCAGAGCCCTCACCCAAGGCACCCCAACACCCAGCCAGGCCGTGTGCCACAAGGCATTTCCACGTTGGCTTATCCCTGCTCTGGACACCAAACGTGTCCCCCAGGGGATGGGAGGGGATGCTGTGGTTAGGGCACAGATGGAGGTACAGGGACTGCTCCTGCTCACTCCCCATGTGCTCTGGGTAAAGTAATTTTCCCTGCCAGTGCCCATCTGTCCAGCAGTGAGAGCAGGCCCTCAGGTGTGCCCTGTCGGTCTCTTGTTTGTACTGCGAGCTGCTCAGGAAGGTGTTGTGAGTGCAGTTAGTTCTCATGCTCAGGGGATGCCCAGAGACTCCAGACTCCAGACTCATCTGCCTTTGAAGAGGCAGTGGGAGAGGAGCCCTCAGTGGCCTCAGTCTGTGCCCCCTCTGGGCCCCTCCAGAGACAGGAGAGGCTGCGTGAGCAGGCACAGCCCCAGCCCAGGCACTCACCAGGCTTTCCCTCCAAAGAAAACCTGCAGAGAGAGAGGTGTTCAGAGCTGGGCCTCACACAGGCAGGGAGCAGCCCAGAGTTAAGTATGTCTCCTCTTTGTTTCTTTCCTTTTTTTCCTCCTTTTCTTTCTCTCTTTTTGGCAGCAGGAAGATTGTTTAAAGTTGCTAATAAATTCCAGTTAATGAAGCCTGAAAAGTCAGAGTCAGGAGCCAAGAGAAACAAGAGCAATCAGTACAGAAGGAATAGAAAGAGATCTTGAAAGCCGGCCTGGGAATAATAACATGTTGAAATGTGTTCGCCGGCAAGGGCTTTGTTACCGCGCTTTGAATCCAAGCACAAGCGCTCAGTGCCAAGAGGAGAAACTGCAGCCAAAGGCAGGTGTTCATTGCCATTCACCTCTTGCTTCGGGGCACAGCGGCAAGATCAGACCCCTTCCCAGCCACCGGCTCTTTCACCTGCCTCTTCCCGGGCCCCGCGGGCAGAGGGACTCACCGTCACGGGGAGCGCTGCCGAGGCAGCGCTGCAGGCCCAGCACCCGCGCTCAGGGCCCGCTGCGGCCTTCCCTGCCAGGCCGAAACTGCACAAAAGCAAAGTGAAATAAAACACAGGCGTGTGTGCTGGGAATGTGACTGCAGCAGCCTTCTTCTCCTCCCTCGCACCTGTGAGGGAACCTCCTTCTCACTCCACTTCCCGTGTGGGTCCAGAGATCGGTGGAGCCATCCCAGCTCACGGGGCACCAGCGCTGCTCCTGGGTGCCCTCGCCTGCTGTTAGAGCACCCCCGGCCCCCACACCAGCCCCCAGGCATCTGGAACATCCACCTTCGGGGGTTGTACACCACAGGGTCTCACCCCAAGGCAGTGTCAGTCTTGCAGGAGGCAGCACTGCAGGGGTGCTGGCTGTGGGGCTCCTTCGTGAGCGACAGCTCTTCTGTGGAAGGGGAGCTGGCATTTCTGGGCAGTGCTCACGTGTGCTGGCACCGTGGTGAGAAGCCATTTCTGGAGCAGTGCAATAATGTGTCTGACTAATGTGTCAAGACAGCAGCCTCAGTGGGTTTCTGTGACACAGCAGGCTGGAGAGGTCTCTTATGGAGACATAAATGCTTGTAGGGCCATGACTTTGCTTTGCCATGCTGGGATTTGGAGGCAGAATCACTGCTCCCTTGGTAGTTACCTTGCCTGGCACAGGTGGCCATAGCTAAAGAGCTGCAGCTCTGAATTCTTGGCCCCTGTGATTCCCCCAGGATTCTGCACAGCTCCTGTGCAGAGAAGGCACCAGGGTACAACATGCTGGCAGAAAAGGAGACTAACTCTGGTTCATCCAGGGCTTTCTGTGCCCCTGGCTGGCACCAGTCCTTGGCAGAGGATGGTGCTGCTCATCAACTCAGTGGGTGAGAAAAAGCACAGAAAGAGTTAAAGGATAAATCCTCTGATGAAGCTGTCCAAAGGTCATTCCTGTGCCTGGCGTGAGGATTGTCCTTAGCACTGGCTAAGGTGAGGACAGGAGACAAGGGCTTCCAAGGGGCTCTCTATCATGAACATTGACCAATGAGGCCATTGACTGCAGCTGCCCAAAAAAAATTCAAAATGTTTTGAAAATTTAGAGATTTCCATTCTATTTCTACTCCATTTAGACCAGGGAGAGTGTTCAGCAACTGAAAAATCCTTTCTAGTTGGGGTAGCTGGCCCCAGTTTTCCTGAAAACTGCTTTCCATGTGACTAAAACTGTTCTGGGGTACTCCAAGTGGGGCACCAAAAGTAGAGTCAAAAGTCAAAACTGCTCTGGAGGTTTGGAGGGAACAAACTGAAAACCTTTGCAGTTTGTAATACCCAGAGATGGAGTGAAGGTGCTCAGCGTCCTGTTCATTAAGGAGTTGTGTCTTACTAATATTACTTGGCAAATGAATCCAAACTGGCTTGCATATGAACATTCATGTGGGTTGAAAACTGGCTTGAGGACCATAAACAAAAGCACAAATGCGATCAATCTATCGAGTTGGAACAGGCATTCGAGGGGGGTACAGAGAGCAGAGCTAGAAACAGGCACAGTCTTCTCCTCAGGGATGGAGTAAGACAGCAAAGACCACATTAGAGGCATCTTCAGGAGATACCAGACCAGGACCAGCTGCAGATTCCTGTGTGAGAAGGAAGAGTCCAGGCCTGGCCCTTTTCTCAAATGCACCGTGTTTTCACTTGTTGACTTAATTGGCTTCATTCCTGTTTTGCACCCGCACGAGAACAAACCCAGGCATGACACGGGGCCTGTGGTCCCCTGTGTGCCCAGGGGAAGGCCCAGGCTTGGCATGATGACACAGTTTAGGCAAGAGCGTGGAGTGTCTGGGCACTCTACCTTGAGAGCGTGAGTGCTTGAGAAAGCAACCGGAGCAGGAGATCAAAGGGGAGGCCGACACGCTCAATAAAAGTCTGGCAAGGGGAACACATCACTGGGACATGGACACACATGTTTGTCCTGTCCTGCCAATGGGCAATGTTCCTGCCTCCTAATGTGAGCGATAAGAGCATCACCGAGCTGCCTGAGCACCTGACATGAGCGATCTTGCCCAGCACAGCCTCCGGGCGTGCCATGGAAGTTGTAGCATGACCAAGAAGCCCAAGATACAGGAGGGCTGAGCCTGTGGTAACTGAACAGCAGCAACCATAAGGTGATAAACCATGAGTTTGTTCCAACTTGGAGTGTATTGGGAATGCAGATCAAAGCCTGGAGGAATGTTCCCAGAAATCACGGGAGTGGTGGAAGGGGCGGGGGGGGTGGGAGAATCTAAAATCCACCACGAGCTTTCTGAAGCAAGCCAGCCATACCCAGCTGCCACCCTCCCCTTCTACCTGTGCCTTTTCTCCTTCTTCTGTCAGTCACTTTAAATCCAGAGCTTTCTCTTTCTCCCAGCCCTACATCACAGTGCAAACCTCAGCACAGCAGGACATGCCACTGGATCAAGTCTATCCTAAAAAGAGCCCCGAGCAGGCCTAGAGCTGAGCTTACGTGCTCTGGACCAGAAATTCAGCCCTGCAAGAACAGCTCCTCTTCCCTGTGCTTAGGGCACAGGCAGTGCCTCTCTGTCCTTCTTGGTGGGGTTATTTGCTCAAGTCTCCTCCACAGAAGGAGTAAATTAAGAGCTGTCTCAGGGGATGTCACACTGGCAGCATCACTTCAAAAGTTATTGTTCCATTTTAAATAGAAAGGAAGGAACCATTTCCCTGCATTTCCTGTGGGATCTGAATTCTGCAGATATATTCAATGGGTGCCTGTCTGCCAAGCAGGGGAATTTCTGGAGAGTTTGAGTGAGAGGGACAGAGGGAACCAAGCACTTCACTGCCAAGTGACCATGGATGGAGGAAGGGTCACACACTGGAAGACTTTTATGTCTCAGGTCTCACATGAACTGGCACAGGAGTTAACGGTTTGAAAGCAAAGGATGGGCAGGAAGATGCTCCAAGAGCTGGAGCCCTTCTGCTCTGGAGCCAGGCTGGGAGAGTTGGGTGTGTTCACCTAGAGAAGAGATAACTCCAGGGAGACTTTGGAGCCCCTCTCAATGCCTAAAGGGGCTCCAAGGGAAATGGAGGACTTTGGACAAGGATCTGGAGTGACAGGACAAGGGGGAATGGCTTCCCACTGCCAGAGGGCAGGGATAGATGGGATATTGGGAAGGCAATCTTCCCTGTGAGGGTCAGGAGACTAGAGAAGCTGTGGCTGCCCCTGGATCCCTGGTCCAAGGCCAGGCTGGATGGGGCTTGGAGCAAGCTGGGATAGTGGAAGGTGTCCCTGCCATGGCAGGGAGGGTGGAACTGGATGAGATTTGAAGTCCCTTCCCTTAAACTGTTCTGTGGTTCTATGATACCTTTGCAGAGCCCACCCTTCCTGCTTGCCAGGACACCCCAAAAGCCTTCCCATTCCTGATCTGCTCTCAGACAGACAGCACAGCTGTATTCCTTTGCCTGGAGCACCTGGCTACCACTCCCAGCCTCAGGCAGCACCTGTCCTGGGAGGTCCAGCAAACCTCAAACCCCACACCTCCAGACCCTGTGTGCATGTCCCAGCCACACACTCCTCTAGGAAAGTGAAAACTCAGCCTGTGTGCACAAACACAGACATGTCCCACTGCCCAGTCCCTGCACAGAAGTGAGCAGAGCCCATCTTGGACCCCAATGACACTGTCAATTGCCCTGGGAGGCGACTTCAGAGAAGTGCTTGTGCTTTGTGCCTCCCTTTGTGCCTGTTCCTAGCTTGGCATGGACCTCTAACCTTGGGAGAGGAGCTGGGCTGCCTCAGCAGTGGGGAGGAGGTGAAGGTAAGGAGAGAAGGGCCAGAGGTGAGCCAGGGACGAGGCACGGTCTCAGAGCAGCATGGCCAAGGACAGGAACAGCAGCAAGAGTGAGGCATGGTGCCTTCTCTGGGGCTGGGGGATGCTTGGGACCTCTAAATTCACCCGAGACAGCACCCAGTGAAACCAGGGCATCTACCACAGAGTGATCTTCCCCCTCATGTTCGTGTTACCAGCCTCAAGCTGGCTCTGTGCCTGTCCCACCAGCACCTGGGGCTCCCCACCACCCTGCTCTGAGGCCAGCAGCCCCAGCCCGGGCTCCGTTTAAGCTTCACATTCCTCTCCTGCTAATCCTGGAGGTCCCAGATCCATTTAAGGACCTGGCAAACACTCAAACACACCCAGGAAAGCGAACAGAGAGGCGCGGAGCTGCCAGGAAAGAAGCCGAGGGGCAAGTTTAGCCGGGAGTACGTGTAAGCTGCTGGCGGAGGAGGCTGGGGCAGCCCCGGGGAGGCGAGGACAGACCCAGCCGGGCAGGACGGGTGCAGGGAGCGGGCTGAGGATGCCGTGCAGGAACACCTCCCCTCCGGGCGAGCGCTCCAGCCTCCCGGACAACACTCCCTCCCATGTGGAAATCGGCAATCAAAAGGAGCAATTACCCCAAATCACAGCCCCCAAGTGACAAATAGCCCAGCCTGCCAGGCAGATCATGTGCTGCGAGAGGCAGGTTACAACCTGCTTGCACACATTAAAGAGACGACCCTGCGCTGTTTATGCTGTCAGAGGCCTAATTATGGGAGCAATTTTCTCCCGATTCCCGAGGGGAGAGACGATGGCGCTCGGGCACCCACACACGGCTGCTGTGCCCGCAGCAGCTCGGGCCCCTCCGTGCCCTCCGCAGGGCCCTGGCTCCCGGGCACTCTGCTGCCAGCCGGGCTGGCATCGCTCAGCCTCCACACCTGCATGAAAAACGGGGTTCACTCCTGATAAAATTTAAAAGGTTTAATAAGGGGTTTAATAAAAGGACAATAGGAGACAGAAATAAAGCAAAGGGTTAATACGGCCGGGTGCTTGGCACGGTGCCAGGGGCACACCTTGGCTAACAAACCTCTTCTGTTTAATGCCTGAGTCTCATACATATTCATAGATTTCTATGCATCATTCAAATATTCCTTTTTTGGTGTTCTTTCGGTTTCAGGCCTCCCCCATCCTGCTTTTGCAGGTCTGTTTAAAATTTGACAATCCCTTGTGGTCCAGTTCTGCTGAGCACATCCTCTGCTTATCCTGTGTTCCATTTCCTGATCAATAGATTCTTCCTTCCAGGGTCTGAGGCTGTCATTGTTATCTTCATCCAGGCAATTCAGGAATGTGGGGAACTTCCTTGCTTGTCTTTGCTATTCCCTGAGTTAGTTACATGAACAAAAAGGAGCATTCTACATCTCATGCTATAATCCTAAGAAATCACACTACTATTTCTAAGAAACAATATCCATGCAACTAAGTTTTCTAACATCACACATATGACATTCATTTTAATATTTGCGAGAAGCCAATAATACAATAAGCACTTATAACACCTGCCTCCTTCCCAGAAAAAATGCCTAAAAAGAAACAAGCTTTGTCAAAGTTCAGTGAATGCCTTTACCTCTCGGGCCTGGTCTGGACTTTCCCTGGGAGGGAAGATGGGCCCAGTCACAAATGATGTTCACTGTCTCTGTTTTGGAGATGCAATGTTCCATTCTAAGACAAGCAGATAAGTGTTTTGCCTAAGCTCAGTAGCAATTTAGGGTCTTAATGAGGTTGTTGAACCTGTGTTTATGATTTCTGGCTGATGGGTGCTGGGACTTGGTCCATGTTTGTCCTCATGGGTGAGATAGGAGGAGAAGGAGAAAATTCACCTCTGCTCTAGGTCAAGCCTAGACTCAGGAGTCCAGGCCTTCACTCCTGGCTGCACCATGTTCCCTCACCATAGTCCTGATGATAACAGTGATGCAGTTTCTAATGTCAGGGAAAAATCCAAATACCTTTTCATTCCCCAGCCTGCTCTGGGCCTATTTGAGTTCTAAGATCAAGTGATGCTGTACAATAGCAAATCCCATGGGTTTCCTTTAATAAATTCTTTCAGTCAGTTCTGAATGTTGTCTCCTGCTCTTTGCTATGTGTCCCAGGTATGTCCCATCTTCCATTGTGATGCTGCTCCTCACTTCATCTCGCTCTCCCACCCCTTCACCCTCACTCATCAGCCAGGATTTAGGGACAGTCCTCCCAGGGCCATGCATGAGCAGAGATAGCTCTGCCCTGCTCCACTCTCTCTGCTAGGGCCTGGCACACAGCAGGGTCTGCAGGCTGGTCCTTGCCTGTGCTTTAATTTCTGTGGAATGGGGACCTCTGTGTCCATCCAGGAAATGGCCTTGAGCCATGAGTGGTCTCTGGATGCTGAAAATGCTTGATTCAGCTGTGGCAGGAGTTGTGATTTTCTTTGCCTGTTCCCCGGGCTGTGCCAGGGGATGATGTGCAGAGGCTGCCTGAGTCCCTGACTGTGGCTCAGCTTGCAGGTGCTGCAGCCTCCTCTCCAGGGGCCAGTGGCAGGATGCACGAGCTGTTAAGCCTCTGCAGACAAGGGACTGTCATCACAAGGATGTTGACACATGACTGGCTCCTCTTTTCACTGCAGACGCCTCTCTGGAAACCAGATCTCCAGGATCCCAGGGGAAGCTTTCTCTGGCCTCTACAGCCTGAAGATTCTGTAAGTAACTTGCTCCTCCCCGCAGAGCAATCCCTGTCCCTGCCTCTCCCCAGCCCCTGGCACTGGCCACGAGCAGGGACTCGCAGCCATCCCGAGGGGATGCAAAGCTACAAGGAGGTGTGGGGTCAGATGTTAAACCTGCTCTGGCAGACATGACCTGTGGTGACTGGGGAGCTGTGTCCCACCCCACAGACTGTGAGCAGGTCCCCCCAGGGCACGGTGGCACAATGTGCCCCAAGAGAATCTGCAGAGGTTCACATTTTGCATAAAACTCACCAAACACCCTAAAGTGGTGTCCCCCAGATGTGGTGTCCACACCCCAAACTGGCCCCCATCTCCACCCTGGGGCTGGGTTGGAGCGGCACAAAGGTCCAGGTACTGCATTCTGGCAGGTGCTGGGGAAAGGACTATGTTCGGCCCAGCACACCTTGTCCTCACCACAGACCTCTTCACAGCCCAGGAGGCCTCTGCAAGGCTCTGGAGTGACTTGGGAAGGGTGGGATCCTTGGACAGCCTGACCTCAGGGATCCCAGCCTGCCCCCAGGGACGATGGAGGCAGCTGGATCCAGGAGCACTGCAGCCATCAGTGGGACCTGCTAACCCTGCTTAACAAAGGGCATTGCAGGCAGGCCACCCACCCATCTCTGCTGTCCAGTGGGGGAGGTCTAAGTGACAAAGTTCCTCTGGAAACTTTGGAAACCATGCTCGGCTGAGCTGGCTCTACCATGGCACCTGCAGTCAAACCTTCCCACAATGTCTCAGTGCTCGTGGAGCCACACTGCTTTTTGCATCCGTGGGACAGTCCACAGGGTTCAGGGTGTTGAGGTGGGAGTCCCTTTCTCCCTGAGGAACCATCTTAAAAATCTTCTGCAATAAACATTTCATCCCCAAGGGGATGTTTTGAACTCAGCCACAACGTGAAATTGTTGTAGCTGGTCCAGTTTGTGCAGAGCGAGCAGGTACAAACCTGCTCCCAGGATTAGAGAGTATAAGGCTGTTTACTACGTCTTCTGAAGATGTAAAGTATGAATCCTGCCCTAAATCTCAGAGCTTAGAGATTTATCCATCCCCTGCATTAGGCAACAAATCAAAGGAACTGAGGAAAAACCGCAGCTCTCCCACCCAATTTCAACAAGAGGAGCCTTCTACTCTGGGGACGCGGGAGCTTTTAAAGGTGCTTTTGATCAATTCTATTTGTGTCAGACCCGGGTGAGGACTAATGCAGAGTTACCGGGGCGATGCCTCCCTTCCGGAGCCCGCAGCTCCCGGCGGCCGAGGCGGGAAGGGGAGGGTGTGCTCTGCCCGGGACACGGGCTCACTGACACCCAGCACCGGCAGGGACACGCTCACCAGCGACCCCAGAGTAAGGAGAGGCTTGAAGGATCAGGGCATTCCCACCTGGGAAATGGTGGCGTTGGGAAGCTCGCTCCAGGCTGTCTCGAGAGCCAGAGCTGGTGTCCTCACGCTGCAGGACGAGCTCCTTTGCTCTCAGCCTCGCTGTGCCCGGTGACACAGGATGGTGTGGGGGCTGCTGCGTCCCTCTGGCTGCAGCCCTGCCTGAAACTAAACCCCCTGCCTGCTTAGGGACATGGTTTAATGGTGGAGCTGGCAGTGTTAGGTTAATGATGGGACTCAGCCATCTCAGAGGGCTTTCCCAGTCTTCGTGATCCTGTTGTTCTCGGGCTCTTACCCTGACCCCCCCAACCTTTCCCGTGGGATATGTGGAGCACTAGCCCAGCCAGGTCGGGGGAGGAAGGTGGATGCTCACAGTGCCTGGTCCACCCAGGCCCTGCCATGAACCTCTTATTTAACAAAGTTCCTGCTTCCTAAAAGCAGGGGCACTACCAGACCCCATGTCACTGGGAGCATTTCACTTTGCAAAGACTCCCATGGTTTTCCTGGCCTGTCTGCAGGGGTGTGTTGTGCTGCTGTGTACTCTCACTATAGACATGCTCTGATTACCTTCTCTAGTGTTTCTGTGGGCTCCCCTGGAGTGAGGTGTTTGGGGGATCACAGTGGCAGATCCCTGTTTCCTCCAGGAAAAGAAATCATTCACCCCCACCTATTCCTCTGTCACTGGGAGAGTGAGGGCAGCAGCGAGGGACATGGTGGAGATAGACTGGTCCTGGGAATTGCTGGAACAGTCTGGAAATGTTGCCAGGACATATCTTAGGAGCACTGAGTTTACTCATATTGGAAAGGCTCTTGGCAAGCGGGGGGGGACTCTCACTCATTTCTCTGCTAAGAAAAGACTGAGGACAACCACAAGGTATTGAAGCAGGCAGGTGAAGGTCACTGTGTGTTTCCTTCAGGCTGTGATGAAAGTCCCTCAGGTCACTGCAGCAGTGACCTGGTTGGGGCTGGTGGCTCTGCATCAGCTCAGCAGGATCTGCTCCATCTCTCCAGGAATCTGAGGGAGCACCTCAGTGTGGTTGTGGCCGGGGTGGAGAGCAGAGCCTGGAGAGAGACCATGGGGCTGGCTCACCCTGCTCCTTGTGCCCTGGCAGTGACCAAAGACCCTCACCTTCTTCCCAAGCCACATCTCAGTTCCCTTTTCCCTTTGCTGCACTTCTCTGTATCCCATCCAAGCCTGCTGAGGGCCAGAACCCACTGCTGAGCTGGCTCCACCAAGATCCCCTTGTATCCTGGAACGCTGAGACTGAGAAGATAAATTTCAACCCAAAAGACTTGGAGGAATTTGGGGCTACAGGGGAAGTGCAGTGAATTGTAGGATGCTGTTATGGACACTGTGGGTGCTGCAGAGATAAGGGTGCAGCCAGATGTACACTGGTGTAAAGTGGTGTGCCTTGTGCAGGACACAGGAGTTACTGGGTAACTGGGGAGCACCAGACTGGCCCAGTTATGTCCATGTCCTGTGGGCTGCTGTGCAACTGCACTGGGAGAGGACAGCATTTCATGGGACATGAGGTACTCACTGCACTGCTCTCCATCCAGACCAAATCCTTGCTCCCTCAGGGCCAGTGTAACCATTCCTGCAGTCACGAGCTTTTCTTTGCACTTTAACCTCCACCAAAACCACACAGTTAGTGGAGAGGATAACTGGAGAGGGGAATCTGAAAACCCCATGAGACAAGAAACATCAGAGAGATGCTGGGATGTCAGGTACTAAAAGACAGGAGCATAGAGGAAAGTCTTGTCTCCTCACTTCAGGCAGAGGCAAAGCACTGAGTTTATACTCACCTATTCTGGCTCTGATGAAAGTCAAGACAGAAGAGGACTCAGAGAGGGCAAGTCACCCTTCAGGCTTTCCACTGAACTTCCCTGGGACCCACCTGCACAGAGACACCAGCTGTGCTGCTGTTCCTCTGGATGCTGGGCAAGCTTTGGCCAGGCCATGCTGGCCCACCTGGGACCTGCCCTGCAGGACAAGGGACAGCAGCACAGCAGCTGGATGACAGCAGGCACAAGGGTGAGGAAATGCCAAATCCTCACCTGTGGGGAACCTCGAGTAGAAATCCCAGGGCTGCTGGAGGAGCGTGGCTGATGTGGCTCCCCTGCCCATGGCCTCCTCCTGCAGCTCCTGGGCACAGCTGGGCAGCACAAGGGAGGCCCCAGGGCTGCTGCTGCTCACAAGGGGCACTCCAAGCCTCTGGCACTCTGACAAGCACAGATGCCTGCCCCCCAGCTCCTCTGGTGTGCCCCACTCTCACCACCCTGCCGCTCTCATTCCCCTCTTCCCCTTCCCGGGGGATCCTCTCCCCTCCTGCTCGCCGTGGTTGCAGCTCAAGTGCAGGGAGCACCGAGCACCAGGAGCTGCCTCGCTGCTGCACCCAGAGCCCTTCCCAGGGGGGACACACTGCAAGGCTGCTGGCACCCCTCTGACACCAGTGTCACCCACACAGGACACGTGCCTGGTGGGAATGTGCCCTGGCAGCTCCGTGATCCTGGACTGTGCTTCTCCTTCCGTGCTGTGCGAGGGCCCTGAGAGCCCCAGGGATGGATCTGGGGCTGTGCTCTGCAGCTCTCTGCCATGGGAAACCTCATCCAGGTGGGCAAGTGTCCCACAGGGACCAGCACAGGCTCTGGGGCTCCTGGTCCTGCACATGGATTTGGTTCTGCAGCCAGGGTGTGCTGGGAGATGAAACACTGGCTCCTGCAGCCCAGTGAGAAGGATTGGGGGCCTGGTGGTGAACTAAAGGAACAATGAACCACTGAGGTTCCTTAACCTGCAGGAGATGGGAATGAGGATGGACACAGACCCTCAAGGAAGGCTGCTGCTGCAATAAGCAAGGAGCTACATATTCTCCGTGTGTGAAGGCAAGGAATAGCAAGTTTTGGAGTAGATGGCAACAGGGATATTGAGGACATGTTGTGTTTATAGATGAGGATGCTCTGGCCCAGGTTGGCTGCGGTTTGACAGGTCCCAGGTGAGGCTGTAGGTGGGAATGGCTGCCCCAAATGTGACCATCTGAAACCTGTGAGTATTCAGGACCTGACCCTCAGCAGGATCAGAGCTCTTACCTCTGGTGACAGGGGTGTCCCCTGAGGAGACAGGCTGGTATCTGGGGATGGAAACAATTTTCCTAGTTCAATTTCATTGTGCTAGAGCCCTAGGGCAAATTGCAATCATGTGCAGGTCCACAAGTAAACTCACATGCTTCTTGGGCTGTCAAGGGGTCTGGTGCTTTCCCAGTCTTTCCAAAGAATTAGTTTGTGTTTAAAAAAGGATGGGAAACACCCTGGGAATTCCTCCACAAACCCGCCTGTGCAGATGGTCCTCTCCCTGCCCTCGGAGTGAATCCCAGAGGTACTGGAACCTGGACCAGATTCTTGGCTCTGCCTCCTGCGGCTGCTTCACTGCACAAAAACCACCTGGAAAGTGGCCACGAAGATAGGCCTGTGCAGAAACCATGCAGGGGTACACCCAGGGAAGCAGGTGTGTGGAGACTTGGAAGGGAGCAGGGGAAGAGCTGATCTGCCCCACTACAACAAAACATCCAAAGGGGACTGTGCTGAGATCTTGACATGTGGAGCCTGGAGCCAGCCAAGGGCAAGGCAAGGTGTGGCCTCCTCAGCCCCCTCAGAAAAGTGCAGGCTGCCGGGGTGGGTGCTCAGCTGGGGCTCAGAGGTTTTTCTCCACTGGCAGGTCCATCCCTTTCCTCTCCCAGGGGCTCTGCTCTGCACCATGGTGCACCCTCATCCTCTCCATGGAGGCTGTTGCTCCCCAGTGCAAGCTTCACTGCCAGGATCACTGGAAGCCACTCCACAGGCTGGTTTCTGCCCTCTGCAAGCTCCTTCCCCTGCAAAATTAACCCCTTGGTTCTTGGTCACCCAGACTTAGAGCTTTCCAGAGTGGCAGATTATGCTCCTTAATCAGAGTGTCTGGAAAACTGGAAACTTTTCCATCCTTCCAGACCTCCTAAGGAGCTGCCTGGAAGCCTCTCACCTCCAAGTGTCCTGGCTGGAGCCCATCAGCCAGGAAGCATCCATTCCAGCTGGCCATGGGGCAGCTACAGCTTCCCAGGACATCCCACCCTTGCACAGGTATCCTTCACCAAACGCTGCCAGGCACAACCAGATTGCCCCCACTCTGACTCCTGGCTGAACATGCTGCAGCAACAGCAGTGCTTACTAGCCAAGAAGGAATCCCACACCAAACTCCACAGGGAAAGACTCCAAGTGCAACCACAACCTCACCCCAAAACGTAGAGGGCAAAATGCCTGGGTGCATCCTCTTGGCTACAGACCCTGCACCCACAGCAGGCCCACCCTGACACTCCATTCCTCAGCAAGCCCCAACCAGCCTGAGTGAGTGCAGACCCCGTGCTGCCCAACCTGCCTGCACAGCCTGGGGTGTGAGCACTGCCCAACTCCATCCCCAGCACTGCCCAGCACTGCCCAGCACTGCCCAGCACTGCCCAGCACTGCCCAGCACTGCCCAGCACTGCCCAGCACTGCCCAGCACTGCCCAGCACTGCCCAGCACTGCCCAGCACTGCCCAGCACTGCCCAGCACTGCCCAGCACTGCCCAGCACTGCCCAGCACTGCCCAGCACTGCCCAGCACTGCCCAGCACTGCCCAGCACTGCCCAGCACTGCCCAGCACTGCCCAGCACTGCCCAGCACTGCCCAGCACTGCCCAGCACTGCCCAGCACAGCCCAGCTCCATCCCCAGCACTGCCCGGGGTGTGAGCACTGCC
>VZTN01037885.1:132991-239492 GCA_013400515.1 Erpornis zantholeuca | reverse complement strand
GAATTGCCCTGAATTGCCCAGCACAGCCCAGCACTGCCCAGCACAGCCCAGCACTGCCCAGCACTGCCCAGCACTGCCCTGAATTGCCCTGAATTGCCCAGCACTGCCCTGAATCGCCCTGAATTGCCCAGCACAGCCCAGCACTGCCCAGCACTGCCCTGAATTGCCCAGCACTCCCCAGCACTGCCCTGAATCACCCTGAATTTCCCAGCACTGCCTGGCACAAGTGAGTTGACTCAGCCCTGCCTGAACCCTCTCCCACCACACTCTGCCCCAGCCCTGCCCATGGTTCATTTCCACCAACAGGGAGGCTGGACAGAGCCTGACAAAAGTGGCCTTGCTCAGCACATGCCACATCCCCTGGATGGGCCCTACCCAGTGGCCACCTCTCCTGTACCTCCTCTTCTCCTCCTGAGCAGTGACCGCAGCACCTCCTGTGGCCCAGGACAGGTGCTGACTCACCTGGCGTGTGAACCCACACCAAAAACATCACCAAAACAGTCACATTGCCCCAGGATGGCAGGTTTGGAGGTGACTTGGGACACTTCAGAAATCCCTAGACAGACCCTACCTCCTGGACAGCCCTGAGCCTGTGCAGAACAGGAACAGCTTGGAGACAAAGGGAATGGTGTGGCACATCCAAGAGACGCTCCCCTTGGGAGGGAAGAGGAACGTGCAGAGGTTGGAATGTCTTTAATCCCCGTGCATGGGCTCCAGGCACAGTTGCCTCCAGCAATAACAGCCCTTTGACTGTGCTGGCTGAGTCACTTCAGCCTCCCAGGATGGGGACATTTTATCATGCACAGGCCTGTACCTCTGAGGGCTGGATGTCTGCTGAGACTCTCTTGTGCAAGGATCCTGGTGTGATGGGACCTGATCCCAACATTTTTCTGGTCGTTCAGGCATGGTCTCTTGCCAACAAACAATCCTCCTACTTCTGAAAATGAAACCCGACCTCTGAGGAGCTCTGATTTATTCTGGTTCCCGTCAGACTGCTGTGGGTAGCAGGTGGTGTGTCCAGGTCTGCCAGCGTCTGCAAGCCCAGGCATCACCTGAACAGTGCCAAGCAAGGTGACAGTGCTCCATCCACACTTGGGTTTGAGTCCTTGCTGCTCTGAACAGTCTTTGCTTGTCATGTCCATCAGTGTCCTCAGCTTGTCCAGAAATGGGCTCATCAGCCAGCAAGGGCATACCATCACAAAATGGTTTGGATGTGAAGTGAGTTTAAGGACCATCCAGTTCCACCCCTGCCATGGGCAGGGACACCTTCCACTAGCCCAGACTGCTCCAAGCCCTGTCCAGCCTGGCCTTGGACACTTCCAGGGATCCAGGGGCAGCCACAGCTTCTCTAGGCACCCTGTTCCAGGGCCTGCCCACCCTGAGTAAGTCCTAAGAAAATTAGACTCAGCAACTGAGAAATCATATCAACCAGCATGGGATTGCTCCATGGGCAAAAGAATTTAAGCTCTAAGGTTGTCTCCAGGCTGCTGTGAGGCAGCACCTTGCTGCAGGAGAGCCAGTGAAATCCAGGGATTTTGTTTGAAGGCAGGAGCTGATGGAGAGTCAGGAATAGACAGATGCTGACAGACAAAGGCTGAGGCCAGTGTGATCTGGGATCTCAGGGTTGCTGTGATCTTGTGGGTTGAGATCCAGCTTCACAGACTATCTATGCCTCAAGCAGTCACCCTGCAGCAGACCTGGGATCCAGGCAGATCCCTGTACCATCATCTCTCCTCACACCCTGGAAAGCAGCTTCCTGTCCTGGGGGAGCATGAATGCTGGGAGGGGACAGTGTCTGCCCGAGGCTTTAGGAGCATGGAGTCAGGACATGGCAGATGACTGGCTTGTGGAGTTGCTCCTTCTTTTCAGAGCTGCTGACATAAATCATGCAGAGACCTCTTAAAGCAGAATGTATTTGCCATCCTTGGGGATGGCCTGGAGCCCGGGACTCCTGCTGTGGGTGCTCTCCTCAGTGAGCTAGAGCACCATCCTCCCCATCTTATGCAAGGGCAGCATCCAAGGGGGAAAATGCCACAGCTTAGAGAGAGAGGGACCCAGTAGCTCTGTCCCAGCTCTGCAGATGCCTTGCTGTCCTCTAAACCTCCTGTGAGAGCACTGCCTGGGCACCCTGGTGTGGAACAGCCCCAGGAACCAGGTGCCACAGCGAGGAGATGTGAGCCTGCAGGTTTGTAGGGGTCTTCTCCTTCCTTTCCAGCATCATCCCCCAGGTTTTGGTACAATTACTTGAGCTCTTCCCAAAATCCTGGTGTATGTTGTTTATAAAAAAAAAAAAAAAGGAAAAAAAGGCAAGGGTTGTTTAAAAGGATGTATAAGGATTGACTGCAGTCAGCAGGGCCTGATGGGGGTTGGCCTTGATACCAGACTGTAAGAAAAGCCATCCTGGGACAGCCAGTGATAAATGCAGCATGTCCTTTCCTGCTCAAACCTGAGCTCCCTCTAAGCAAAGCTGCAGTTTTCCTGAGCTGGAGGCTGAATGAAGAACTTCTCGTTTAATACCAGGGTGGCCCTGTCCATAGAATATTATCAAACTCTGGAACTGGTTTTTGGCTTCTCTATTTCATGCTCTGATGATGAGTTATTGGATTCATTATGTGCAATGTGAAGAAGCACTGGTTCTTGTCCCAGTCCTAGCATCTGAAAACTTCTCTAGCTGCCCTGCTGCTGTGAAAAACAGCATTGTCCACCACAACAGTGGTTTCTGAGGTCTCTGAAGCATCTTCCTTAAATATTCTTTGTCTGCACCAAAATGGCTTCATTATGGAACCAGTCCATGCTGATGGTGGTCTGGAAAGTCTCTCAGTCTGTTTTACTGGTTGGAGAAGGGACTTGTAATAAATGGAAGGCAGCAGGATCCAGCAGAAGTGTGACAATGGGCTTTGCTTTAGTACTGACTTCAGATACTTCCAATGATCGACACTAAACACCAGGCTCACATTTCAGAGAGCCACTGAGATTCAATGTGTGTCCCACCAAAACCCCAAAAGCACTTTCTGAAGCCCCACTCTGTATCACTCTGTGTTCCATTCTGCATCTTCTTGATTTTTAACATCCTCTTAACATTCTTAACTTGCTCCACATCACTGGGCTGCAGGAGCCAGTGTTTCATCTCCCAGCACACCCTGGCTGCAGAACCAAATCCATGTGCAGGACCAGGAGCCCCAGAGCCTGTGCTGGTCCCTGTGGGACACTTGCCCACCTGGATGAGGTTTCCCATGGCAGAGAGCTGCAGAGCACAGCCCCAGATCCATCCCTGGGGCTCTCAGGGCCCTCGCACAGCACGGAAGGAGAAGCACGGTCCAGGATCACGGAGCTGCCAGGGCACATTCCCACCAGGCACGTGTCCTGTGTGGGTGACACTGGTGTCAGAGGGGTGCCAGCAGCCTTGCAGTGTGTCCCCCCTGGGAAGGGCTCTGGGTGCAGCAGCGAGGCAGCTCCTGGTGCTCGGTGCTCCCTGCACCTGAGCTGCAACCACGGCGAGCAGGAGGGGAGAGGATCCCCCGGGAAGGGGAAGAGGGGAATGAGAGCGGCAGGGTGGTGAGAGTGGGGCACACCAGAGGAGCTGAGGGGGCAGGCATCTGTGCTTGTCAGAGTGCCAGAGGCTTGGAGTGCCCCTTGTGAGCAGCAGCAGCCCTGGGGCCTCCCTTGTGCTGCCCAGCTGTGCCCAGGAGCTGCAGGAGGAGGCCATGGGCAGGGGAGCCACATCAGCCACACTCCTCCAGCAGCCCTGGGATTTCTACTCGAGGTTCCCCACAGGTGAGGATTTGGCATTTCCTCACCCTTGTGCCTGCTGTCATCCAGCTGCTGTGCTGCTGTCCTGTGTCCTGCAGGGCAGGTCCCAGGTGGGCCAGCGTGGCCTGGCCAAAGCTTGCCCAGCATCCAGAGGAACAGCAGCACAGCTGGTGTCCTGCTCCTCACACCCTCTGTAGTCACCCCCCAGGGTCTCTGCACTCTCTCAAGACCAATTCTGTCCTGTCCTGCCCTAGCTCTCCACTAGCCCAGGCAGAGCTGTAAGCCAATGCTCAGCTGGGTTTGTGCAGCCTCTTATCCCTGTTCAGCCACAGAGCCTTTCCCTCAGTTTCCCTGTAGAATTCTGCATTTCCCAACTGCTCTTCCACACCAGCCTCTCCCCACATCTCCTCATATGCAGGTTGTTGGCAGAAGTGCCAGGTGAGATGCTGTAGGCCCTTAATCGTTCTTCATTTGGAGGGAATCATTTATTGAACACAACCACTCTGCTACCCTTTTGTACCAAATGCATCTTCTCCCCTGCACTGAATGTCAAAATTTGACATTTCACTAAAGGAAAGCTTAAGTTGTGGTAGCTGGTGTCTATTCTTTCTTCTCCATTCTCATGGTCTTTTACCCTGTATAGAAAAAATTTGGCACAAACCATTTTTCACTCACTGCTTCTGACACTTCCTTGTTTCCCTGCTCTTCCTTCTGTGTTCATGCAAGTAATTTACTGGTAAGTCCCCATTTTCTTCCAGAAGTTGAAGAGTTCTGTGGCCTATAGCTTTCCTTTCTTAGAAGTTGTCTCTTTCCAGCTTTCCTTTCATGTCAGACCTCTGAGTCTTTGGCAGTAAGGCTGCAGTCACAGCAATGGGGAGGTTTATTGCTTATATCTGTGCTCTTTGGGCTGCCCCTCACCACTAAGGCCATGCCCTGCTCCTTTGACACTGGCAGTAAATTATGACAGGACCTTAAGCACCATTTCCTTTTTCATGCCATCTCCAATCATTCTTAGGAAGTTTTGTAAAGAGTGGCCCCAGATATGTAAAACTTTCCTTTTTTAGGCACCTCCCTTGCCCCAGCTACCATGCTGGGATGTGTCTGTTATCCAGAGGAGCAGGTGTCAGTGATGTCCCAGTTCTGGAAGGAACAAGTAGGTTCAGGACAGAGGCATTTGTCCACAGTCAAAGGTTTTGTCCAGAGTCAACAACAGAGCCTTTGCAGAGATGCTGAGATAAGGACACCAGCAAACTCAGATGTGTGATGCTCCAGTAGGTCAGTGAGAGAGGATTGTGTCTGAGCAGGTCTGAAACACCCCTTGGAGTGTGGTTGTGACTGTGCCTCCATCCCTAGAGCTGGTCAGACACCCACCCCTGGGTGCACTATCACCTTTGCCTCCTCCTTTCCCATCACTTGTGTAGATGTCTCCATGTCCACAGCCCTTCTCCATGCCCTGTGCTCACTTCCACCTCTGAGGGGTCCTCCTGGGTCCTGCCTGCTCAGCCTGACAGCCCCAGGCACCTGCTCTCTCTGCAGTCTGTGAGCCGGTTTGGTGTTTCCACAGCAGTTCCAGTCAGTGCTGCAGGCACTGCGAGGTCCCAGAGCAGCTGTGCAGTGGCTCCTGGCCCACTGTGCCTGCAGCTGGCCACAGCAGGATAGGAAACCTGCCATGGGCTGCTTTCCATCCCCTCTGGAGGGAACCCCTGGCACACAGGGGCGAAGGATGCCTGACTGCAGGATAAACGTGGGACAGCTCGGCCCAGAGCGCTGGTGCCAGTCTGGGGTAACAGACTCACATCTGCAGGGCAGAGGCCTCTTGGAGGTGACATCCTCCCAGCCTATCCCCCTGCAGCACCTAAGTCACCCCCTGACCCTTCTGCTGAGCTGCAGCTCACCTGTTGGCCAACTTAAGCTTGCTTAAGAGCCCTTGCTTATGGCCAACGTGGTGCTTTCCAACCACTCCAGCTTTCCAGCAAGAGCCCAGAACAACTTTGCAAACAAGCAGCAACATCTTCCATTTCGTGTCAGGCTGTTGTTGTTGTTTCTTCAACAAACTTTTCTTTTTTCTAATTATAGGATGTTGCAGAACAATCAGCTGAGCCGAATCCCTGCAGAGGCACTGAGAGATCTTCCAAATCTCCAATCTCTGTAAGTCATTAAGAATCAATGCTGCGAGCTGCACAATCCCCTGGGGGCCCCAGGCTTCCCAGCATTTGAGTCATTAGTTCCTTTGTCAGGGATGTTCTGTTCCTTCTTCCTTTTCTTTTCCAATTTATGCAAAGATTACTGTCACTTAGAGTGGAAGGGAGGGGAGGACAGTTTTCAAGGAAGAAACACTGTCTTGGTAGAGGATGTTGAAATTACAGCTCCCCATGTGCGCATTGTGATGAAAAGGCCACCAGAGCCAACGCATATTTCAAGGAACATTGGAAAATATCCACCCAAAGAGTCTCTGTGCTCTGCACTGTGGCCCACAGTGGGGAAGGGACCTGCCAGTGAGCACAGAGGGCACTCAGCTCTGTCAGAGTGCAAGCTGGGCCACTTTACCCAAATGCAGGATCATTGTGCCGTGCTAGAAGTGCTTTAAAGACTTCCAGTGATTCAGCCCTGGGAAGAAGCTGAGGCTGGGATTGTGCTTCTCCTTTAAAGGAGCTGTACCCACAGCAGGTTTGTGCTTCTGTGCTCGCCAAAATCCACACAACTTCAGAACACTTTTAGTTTTGCTGAGTGTGGGCACAGATGCGACCTGGCAGTGCCAGTGAGTTTAGGGAAGGTGTGTTTGGTGCAGGGAGCACAGCTGAAGCTTGTAAGAGGGTTCTGAGTTAGGCTGAAGCACTGAAAAACTGATATTATCCCTTCATCCTTAACTTCAGTCCTGGTCTTACACAGCCCTTTTATCACAGAAATGGTAGCTGGGAGCAGTTTCTGGGAGTCTCTTGCTTGGAGCAGGACTATCCCAAATACTCAGGGGGGCACTTGCAGCTCTGTCTATCCAAGCACAGAGATCCCACTCTCACTGGTAGCCTGGGGCTGTTCTTCCTGGGGAAGAAGCTTTTTCTCAAGCCCAACCTAAAACCCCTGGAAGGCAATTTGTGGCCATTACTCTTTGTTTGATCACCTGGAACCACCCTGAAGGGTTTGGCTCCGTCACCTCTGGTTGCTTGTCCCTGGCAGTTCTCCTCTCAGTCTCTTCTCTGCTAAATGAAACCAACCTTGCTCCTTCCACCTCTACTCATGTGGCAAATGCCCTGGGACCCTGACTCAGCCACTTGCCCTCCACTGGACCTGTCTTGTTGCTCTTCATCCTTCTCACACTGGGCACCCAAAACTGGGCACAGTTCTCCATGTGTGGCCCTCCCAGTACCCAGTAGGAGTTTCTGTAAATATTCATTTAAATATTAATTTAAATATTAATTTGCAGTGGGGGTGTTGGCTGTGCAGGATATGAATGTTCTTTCTGCCAGAAGAGATTTGAGACATTTGTTGTTGAAACATCATTGGCACATGGTCGTGGTTATTATTAAATTGTGTTGACATCACCACCAGTGCCAGAGTCAAGACCCCCCCATTCCAGGGATTTTGAGATTAGATTGGTCTCCAAGTGGCTTCTCTTTTTAGGGAAGCATGACATGGAAGGTGACGGCCCCAGGAACACCCCATCCCCCTCAGCCTGTCTCTCCTGTCCTTGCAAGTGTGTGACAGCCACTGCCACCAGCACCTCTGCTTCTGAAGGTTCAGCAGCTCTGGCCACCAGTGCTGGGACATTCACCACTGATGGATGGCAACCTGGGCCCGTGCTGGGAGGTCCACACATCTCCTCAGCCCACAGCCCCTGCCAAAATGCCACAGGGCACGTGAGAAACGCAAAACACTCCAAGAAGCTGCTGGAGGTTGTACCAGGGGCAGGGTGGGAGGATGGATTGTGTGAATTAGCACCGAGGTACCTGCTCCTCGTGCACTTTGAGGCCACCTCATCCAGGGTGGTTTTCCCAGGTGTCTCCCAGGCTGGGTCAGGGAGAGTTAGGGCTGGCTGGGATCCAGTGCTCTTCCTGCAGAAACTGAACAGTAAAAGCAAATTTTAGGAAAAAATAAGCTGTTTTAGACAACCTGAGGGAGACTAGGCTTGAAATAAAATCAGAGGGCTGAGTATCTGGGCAGGTCTGGCTCAGATGTGCCTAATGCCTGTCACAGCAGGAATGCTTTCAAGAGCCACAGCCACGGTGAGCAGAGGCTGCTGTGCCCAGCTGTGTCCCACTTGCCCCCAGAACATGCTGTCCAAGCTGCTCAGTTCCCACCCATGGTCTGAGGGGACTGAGCAGGGACTGCCTGCCTTTCCCAAGCAGCCTTGTTCCTGTGACCCAACCTGTCTGGGCTGTTTCTGCCCTCTCAGAGCTTCCCTCAGCACCTCTCCCCTGCAGTTCAGCAATGCACAAGCACCCATGCCTGATCCCCTCTGGGCTCCTTCGCTCCTCCTGTCCTCACCATCCATCTTTAAGATTCCCCAGTAACAGAGCCATATCTTCTGTGCCTTCCCCAGCTCCTCCTCTGAGGCTCAGGATCCTTTCCTAGCCCCTCATCATTCCTGAATCCTGCCCCAGAGACAAACTGGGCACAGGAGGGACTGAGAATGTGACCTTCCACCCCTGCCTCTATCTTAAAAAACCCCAACAAAACTGTGAGACCTGGCAAGACCTGAGTTCAGGAGGGGAGAGGCACCAGCACCTCCTGACCTGCAGGAGCAGTGCTCCCAAGCACAGCAGGCAGGCCCACAGCACATTCACCAGGCACAGTGGGAGAAGTAAGTCCAAAGGAAAACTCCTGCTGGGAAAATAAACTTTTCATGGGATGGAGTCTAAAGTACCCATCCAGCCAAGTGAGGCTCAATACACATTCTCATGGTCACAGAGTGCCCAGGGCTTCTTCAGAATCAGAGCATAGGATCAGAGAATCATCAAGACTGGAAAACACCTCCCAGACAATCGAGTCCAACCTGTGCCCAATCCCCACCTTGTCCCCAGCCCAGAGCCCTGAGTGCTGCTGCAGTACAGTCCTGCTTAGGGCCCTTACAACAAAAGAAACTCCATCCTCAGAAGGCAAACATCTTCTTTATTCAAGTAAAGGCAAAGAGATCCTTACATTCTTCTCCCTTAGATTTGAATGCTTATATCTAGCACTGCCAGAAGCAGTGTAAAGAACAGTTACAATTGGCTAGTTACAGAGTAACAAGTCAGGAATAACAAAGTGATTATAATAACTACCTGTGAGATATAATTTACCAAACACATGAGATGGTTTATACAAACTTCTCCTGGTTCTCAGCTCCACTTGTGAGAAAGTAACTTCTCACAAACAGGGCCAAGAGAGCTGAAAAATCCCTTTTTGACCACTTGTCAGCATCCACAGAGTGCCAC
Source organism: Erpornis zantholeuca (assembly GCA_013400515.1). NCBI lineage: Eukaryota > Metazoa > Chordata > Aves > Passeriformes > Timaliidae > Erpornis > Erpornis zantholeuca. The sequence goes on along the minus strand of VZTN01037885.1, from coordinate 230,331 downwards.
ATCCAGTCCTTCTTTGGGCACCTCCAGGGATGGGGACTCCAAACCTCCCTGGGCAGCTCCTTCCAGTGCCTAACAATCCTCTCAGTGAAGAAACTCTTCCTGATGTCCAAGCTGAACCTCCTCTAGCACAGCTTGAAGCCATTTCCTCTTGTCCTGTCAGATTCTCACAGATGACTAATTAACACCCTTCTTGGGAGGCCCATTTGAGGACTGGCAGAGAGTATAAAAAATTAAGAGATGTGTGTCGGGAGCAGCACCATGCCTTGCAGCAGATCTGTTGGCAGCAGCTCTCTCCCTGAGCCAGGAAGGTGAGAACTGCTGCAGTTAGGCTGGGTCTGTTCACCACATCTCCCCTGGTCAGAAAACCAGCAAAGGGATAAGTTAAGCCCCAGGCAGCAAATAAATGGGAAGTGGTAGACACAGAAAGCTGTGGGGCAAGCTGCTGAGGGACCTTGCCCCCTGTGCACCTGCACCCAAGTGTCTCTGCACACTCAGAAGTGCTTCCCCAGGAGTTCCTCACTGCCACGGCTCAGGCCAGAACAGCACAAACGTGGGAAGGCAAAGAGATCTTCGTGAGGGCAAGAGCAGAGTCCGGAGGAGGACCTCGGTGTCCTGCCTCCACTTGCCATGGTAAGATGCTTCCACGCCTCATTTGAGACTCTGCAATGGCACAATGGGAATGTGTAACCACCAGACACCAGGAGAGGAAGTATTTGGGACAGAGTGCACAAAAATCATAGAATCATAGAACCATTTGGGTTGGAAGGGACCTTAAAGCTCATCTCATCCCAACCCTAGGCCACACTGCTCCAGGCCCTGTCCAGCCCGGCCTTGGACACTTCCAGGGATCCAGGGGCAGCCACAGCTTCTCTGGGCACCCTGTGCCAAGAAGATGAAGAGCCCCAGGAGAAGGTTTCTGTAACAAAAAGCAAGCAGTAAAACATCAGTAACTTCTGTAGGCATCCCATCAGTGAACCCCTCACCCATCCCGTTCTGTGCTTACATGAATTCAGGGTAAAGCCATGGGAGATCAGTCAGGTCCCCAGCTGTCACTTTGCCATGTGTGCCCATGAGGCTGGGCCCAGCTCTACAGCCAGCAGTGTCTGCTGGAAGCAGAAGTTTCAGAAGTGTTCTGTGCAATGGAGAACTCGTCCCTGCCTGAGGTGGTTAAAGGAAGGGCAGAAAGTGCTTCTCAGAGGGGCCCTGAGCACAGATCACCCACAAGCTGCAGTGAAAGCTGCCCTCAGCACAGAGAGGACGGGAGGGAGCTGCTCTCCAGGATGGGTATTGCAGTGCAGGATGGTTGTTCTCCAAGGGGACAGGCACAAGCTCTGCCTCACATCAGGACCACACCAAACTCTTTTTCTGTCTCCAGCCTGACTTCTTTAAAGTGTGGAGGGCATATGCAGACAAAGATGATGGTTTGCACTTCCACAGAATCACAGAATCATCAAGGTTGGAAGAGACCTTCAGGGTCACCTCATCCAACCAGTGCCACCACATTGACCCCTGCACCTCATCCCCCATGAGGTGGATGCCACATCCAGGCACCTCTTCAACACCTCCAGAGACGATGATTCCACCACCTCCCTGGGCAACTTATCCCAACATCTGACCACTCTTTCAGTGAAAAAACAATTTCTAATGTCTAATCTGAATCTCCCCTGGTGCAGTTTAAGGTCATTTCCACTTGAGACATGGCAAAAGGCATGACCCCCACCTCACTATAACCTCCTTTCAGGCAGCTGTAGAGAGCAACTTTCTCCTCTTCACACAGAAGCAGCACAGCAGAGACCCTTGGGCTCAGTGAAGGCCCAAGAGTCATGTCTGGTGGCACAGCCTGAGGTGGCTGCAAGGCACAGCCCTGCTCAGGGTGAGGGGAGCATCTCTGAGCACACACAGGGTGCCACAGGGTGGTACCTCTGCTGTGCCTGGCACTGCTGCAAGCATGACCTGGAAAGCATCCTGGGCCTCATCCTGTGCTGCTCCCTGTGGGAATCTTACTTTTCTCCTTCTAGCTCTCGTTTGGAGATGCTCTCCCCCCAACAGGAGCGGCCCAGCATGGACAGGGCTGTGTCTGAAGGGGAATGCAGGGCTGAGGTGCCCTGCTTGCTTTCCACTGGTGCTGCCATGGCTTCTCCAAATGTGGTTACTCACCTCAGACCAAGAGACTCCATGCAGGTCTGCATCAGAGTGATTTTTTCCCCCCTCTTTTTCAAATATCTGAGTCATTTTTCCACAAGTTTATGAGACTCTTGTGTATCCTTTGCCAAAGAATTCGCCAGCCTGGAACACCTATAGGTCACCCACAGCACAGTTTTCAAGCATTACCAGTCAGGCCATCCGAGCCCCAGTGTATTTGTGCTGCCCACAGACTCCTTTTTTCCATTCAGAAGGGGAAGTGACTTTATGGCACATCGTGACAGTCCATGAGTTACCAGACTTGTACAGCACTTGGTGAAATATTAACTCTCTGTTTGCATGTTGGCAACACATCCTAAGCAAGCAGGACAGCTGGGAAGAGGAGAAAATGGGAGCCAGGAGGAGTGGGGTGGAACCAGCACCAGACAGAAAGGGATTGTGTGTTGGTTATTTTCTTGCTCTTTCAGATGTTTACATTTGGTGTCCATGTTTGTCGTTCTGGGATTCAAGCAGGATTTGAAGGGGAAGTGTGTATCCCTTAGGGACAAACTGACCCAGGAGAGGAAAGGCAGACTCCTCAATGAACAAGTCTTTTCTCAGGATTACAACAGAAGCAGCAGAACTAAGGGGAGACTCAGAATGATTGTTTTCAGCTTAGTTCTATCAGAAAAACTTGCCAATCAATTCAAGGGATGAGGTGATGAGACAAGTGGGACAGAAAGGGATGCTCTAGCTACTGTGGGACAGAGAGAGGCTGGCATTCCCTGCCAGCACGAGGTTAGAGTTGAAATGTAGCAAAAAAAAACTGTCCCAAAGAACTCCAATTGTCTCCAAATGTGGCAGCTGTCTTGGCCTCTGGGCATTTAGAGAGGATGAGATAGGACACAGTGCCCGAGCGTTGGTGGCACTTGGAATTGAACAGCAGGGTCCCTGTGCTGCACTGCTGGGGTCCAAGCTCAGCTCCCAGGCAGGAGGCACATTCAGACCTGTACTCAAGTCCCTCTGCTTGCTGGCTGAGAGTGCTGGGCAGTGCAGGCAGCAGGCTCTGAGGGATGCATACTGTGAGGTAAGGACCCAGCTGGAAGTCTGCAGGGGCTCTGGGAGACAGCAGGAAATCAGCTTTACATACAGGCTTGAGGAGAGGGAAGGCCGGGCAGGAAGAAACTTCAATAAATGCTGTCACTCAGGGGGCAGAAGGAAAGTCATTCCTCCTTCTCGTCAGGTTATGATGCATGTGGAAGTAGGAGTGTCCTGTCCAGAATAATCAGAGCTGGGGGCACAGTCAGAGCATGCACTGTCCACTCCAGAGTGCCCAGGAAAGCCTGGGGCCCTCTTGCATTGCCCCCATGCCCTTCACCACCTGGCTTTGTGGCAGCCTGGGCACAGGGCTCCAGCTCGCTCTCTGAGCCAAGAGCAGGAGCTCTCTGTGCCATGGCCTGGGTCCTGCTCACATCTCTCTCTAAAAGACCAGATCAAAAAGGAGAACCACAGGTGTCACAAAGACCACACTTACACTGCTCTGCCTCTGTGGGCCTCCCCCTCCTCTTCTGATGAGGACCTGTCTTCAGGCAAGGAGTTTCTCAAAGCTGCCAGCCTGTGAGCTTCAGGTACACAGAATTATTCACAGCAGGTGTGGTGTCCCCCACAAAAGGCATTCTGTGAAACCAGCACTGGGAGAACACTAGTTTTAGCTACTCTAGGTGAGGCACACTGGCTCCCTGGGAGCCCCAGTTACTGAATATCCTTCACTGGACAGACAGCAAGCCAAAAAAAAAATGGTTCGGGCAAGTTTCAGTGAGATGGGAGAGGCAGAGTGTTCCCCTTTGGATTCTTTCTCTTGGGTATTCCCATTCCCTGTGTGATCCCCCCCATGTCTTTCCTAACCAAGGAAAATGCAGTCCTGAGTTTTGGCAAATAACATTTAAACACAGTCAGAGGGCTTCCTCCTGCAAGCCCTCACACAGGTGCTGCGAGCACCAGCACCCAGGAGGAGATTTCATTCAACACAATTCTGTGCCAAAAGGGCATTTGTAGCTCTAGGATGCCCATTGCCTGTCACCCCCTGTGCTGACCCAAAGCCTGGCTGCTCCAGGGTATCACCAACCCTGGGTCAGCAGGGACCTCCTGTGGTCTGCACCACCCCTCCTCAGAGGGTTTGGCTTTCCCCAGCCAGAGGTGCCATGGTTCCCTCTGCCCCACGGATGTCAGCCAGCCTGAGGGGGCAAGTGCCAGACCCACCCAGCTGGCCCCATCCACACCAGACACCCCCGTGCTTACAAACACCCCTCACCACAGCCCCTCCAACGCTGCAGCCATGCCCAGAGCAGAGCCAGACCTGCCCTGCTCCCTGTCAGCTACAGGATGTGGAGGCATCACTGTCTGGAGCCACAGCTGTCAGGAAGGAGACCTTGGCAAGGTTCGCTAGATGAGTACAAAGAGGAATTTGGATTTCAAAAGAAGAGAAGGCCAAGCTCTGGAGACCAAGCCTCCTACCCAGTGTGAGGGAGCTGCTTCCCAGCAGGCTTGATTTATCTGGGAAGCATGTTGGGAAGGCCGGTGGGGAGGATTAGAAAGAACACGCACACCTGATGGCAACGCTCTGAGCCCTGCAGGGGTGCCAAGGCCTTACGTAATGCTCGGATCCAGTTGTGATCCCTGGCACAGTATCTGCTTGCTGGTGGTTTATAGGTGCACTAACAACATACCATGTGCATTCTGGAAGAGTCGTGTGTCAGTCTAATTAACGACTTTGTGGTTTGTGAGCACTTACCTAAAGCAGATGGGCACTGTGTCTGTTCCTCTGCCAGGCAGAAAGAGTCCAAGGTATTTCAACGTGAGCAGGTGCTATAAATTATAATTACCAAGCTTGTCGAGGTAGAGAAAGCAGAGAGAAAAGAAACCTGGTGGATTAAGAGATCAAGATAAACTCCTCGTTTTTCTTTTTCAAATGCCTATGGAAAGCTTTTTTTGGGAGTTTCTTGCAGATCAGCATTTTGGGAAGGTGCTTAGCATGTGTCTGGCTCTTCAGGGTGAGTGTTGTCTATATCAGCCTGGAAGGGGAAGGGAGGATTTAGTGCCAGCCAGAAGAGTTAAAGCCTCAACATCCTGCACCATGAGATTGAGGTCCCCTTGCCCCCTTTCCACACTGCACTTTGGGTTCTCTCTCGTGTCCCTGGCAAGATGCTCCATTCTGCTGGCAAACACTGGGTGCAAGCCTTGTGGGTGCTTCCCTAGCTCCATATCCCACCAGGATTGACTCCCTTGCTGTTGGGCTTGATGGCATCCAGGAAAACAACCTGTGGCTGTGTCCCCATCTGTCTGCTTGGCTTGGCAACTCCTCCTGTGTGCAGGAAAGTGTCTGCTTCCCTCCATGCCACCACGTGTCCGTCCCCTGCAGCCAACCACGCTCTGCTCCCCTGTGGCTAACACACCTGGTGCACAGGTAGCCACGGTCAGTACCAGTGTGCACAGACGGTGGGCAACAGCCTGAGAGGCTCCATTCCCTGTGATCCTGGCCTTGCTCTCATTTTAGTTCCCATTTGTCCATCACAGTCTTGCATCCCTCTGGAATATTTGCAGAATTCTCTTGCCACTCTGCCACAGACCTGCTGTTCCCAGCTGATATCAGCCACAGCCTCCCTGAGGAGCACTCTGGTGCCATCAGCACCATCCCCACCAACAGCACCTTCTCATTTCTGACCCTTGTATGACAGCAGTGCTGTCCTCTGCTCACCCAGCCTGCAGAAGGATTCAGTGCCTTCAAAAGCTGATGGGATGCAAACTGGAGGAGAAACTGTGCCATAGATATTGTTCTTAAAAATAATGAAATAATTTTCCTGTTTGCCAAAGGTGTAATTTCCCATTATACTCTGATTTCAGTCCAGATGTACTTGACCCATAATCAGTAAGAGCTAAGTCAGCCTGACATGTAACTCCCTGCATGCAGGTTAATTGTACCTCTAACCAAAACAATCCACTTCCTCCATCCCATTAGTTTGCCCCCATTTGGACTCCCATGGAAATGCAATGAAGGCTGCTTCATCCCCTGTCCCTTAAGGCAGGTCATTATTTTTGCACATATGGCCAGAGATTAAAATGCAAAAAATTACTTATAGCAATTTGAGAACATGTGGACTTTGATGTAGACGAAGGAGGAAGGCTCGTCCCACCAGATCAGATTCTCACAAGCATATAAATTCTTCTGACAGAAGGAAGAAAAAAATTCCTTTGGAATCAACATGGCCTGAAGAGCTCAGTCAGTTCATTCCTCATTTCACTTCTTTGATCTGTTTGAGGTTTGACAGTTTGCTATTCACAGCAATACTCTTCTCTATAAATCACACATGGTGCTGTGAGGTTTGGGGAAGGTGTTGTACCCATTGGTTGTTTAGAGGATAAAAGCTGTGGAAAAACAGTTATCTATAAAGTGAATACAACACAGCAGTGACTTACAGTCTGTTGGCAGAGGAGCTCTCTTGTGGCAAGACCACCTCAGCCCTGCAGCCTGATTTGCTGGCTAAGGAGTCTTTCTGGAGCACAAGGAAAAGGAGGTCAGGGAGGAGCAGGGAGGTAGCTCTGATGGAGAGTGTGAAGATGGACTGAAGCAAAGTGACCACAGATGTTTCCCTGGTGATTGCTGCTGCTGAGCACTCAGGACCTTGGATTTCACCTCTTAGGGACACCTCTGCAGCAGAAAGTGTTCCTGTGGCAGGAAAAGGAGCCCAGGACAGGTGTCACAGTGTCAGCAGCATGCTGTGCTTCCACTTGAGAGGACACTTGCTGCTCAAAACCTTCCTGTTCCATCTCTGAAATCCCCTTTTCCCTGAGGCCCCTCTTCCCAGCAGCCAGCTCTGGACAGCAGCACAACCAAGTCAGTGGAGTTTTGTCCCCACTCCTGTTTTCAGAAGTCTGGACTCCATTTTGGCACTTCAGGGTTTAATAGTATTTCAGCAAAGAAGATAGTCTGGCAGGATCCAAGAGCAGACATCTACCACATTCAAGAGAACACAGCAGGCAGATGTGCTGCACATCTGGGTGTGCTGCAGTTAATTTTCATGCACTGACGTAGCCATGTGTGGTGAGTCTTTGCTGAGGTGTGGCTGCTGCTGGTGTTCCTCGGTAGCTGTATGGAAGCAGGAGCCTCTCTGGCTCCACTGCCATGATCCTTCCTCCCAGGGACAGCTGGCACAGTCTGGGAGTCACCTGAAAGTGGCACCGTGGCCCCTGTAGCTTGTGCAGTTGTGCACAGACAGGGAAGAGATGATTTTCATTCAGGTGAGCTAATGTCCCTGGAAGGGACTGAGATCTTCTCCTGAGGCCACTTCTCATAATTTGGTTCATCAATGGTAAAGCAAATTAGGAGGAATTACTGCTTTTTGGCACAGACTTTGAACAGGTAAGATTCTTCTGGTTCTGTGTCCCACAGGCTGCCATCCAACCTGCCACACACTAGCTCTTCCCTCCACCCAGTCTGAGCTGCCACTGGAGATCCCTGTCTGTCACCAGGATTGGCAACAATAGCTCGGCAAGATCAGGCCAGGCTTGAGGAGAATTAGAATTGGAGGTGCATTGGAATACAAATGTAGTGCAAGATTCAGATTTTGGACTTGTTCCTCTGTTTATATAGGCCTGATTCAAATCCCAGGTCTGGGCTCAGGACCATCCCTGACTGAAAAACAAAGTGCATGGGTGGACCTTATTTCACATTCCTGCAGGTTTCTTTGCCATTCAGCTCATCTCCCCTCGTTGTTTAGGGAGTGTTCCCCAGTGAGTTCCAGAGTTTCCCACCTCTGAAAAGCACAGATATCTTTGTGGCAATGAAGAGCAGCAGTGTATTTTCAAAAGCCATTGGTAAATCCACCTGGCAGAACATGCATCACTGTATTTTATTGGGGCAAAAACTGCAGCTGGGCCACTGTGCTCTTGGTAGGAGCCAAGGAGCAGCTTCCCTGCAGCCCACAGCTCACAGCAGGGGGATCAGCCTCGCTGGCATTTGGAACTGGTACAAAGAAGCCTGGGCCAGGTCTGTGCTTGGGATTTGAGTGGCTGGGACCAGGGGACTGGTGTCTTTGTGCCCTTGCTCTGACTTGGGTGTTGGATCCTTCCCTCATGGTGGAGGATCCTAAAATACTGCCAGGAAGGAGATCAAATTCCTCTGAGTCACCACCAGGGCCTCACTACAGAACCTTCCTTCACTCTGGATAAGTTTCTGCTGTGCCCACGTCTCCCTCAGGCAGACCAGGTGGATTTGTCTCCTCTGACCGTGGCTGCCTAGCTATTACCTCACCCCAGCAGCAGTGGAAAATGATCAGCATTGGCAGAGGGTGAATCATCTCTGTTATCTCAGAGCCCTCTCTGGGGGGTGAATCACTCTCTGGAGGAATCTGCTTTTCTCTTCTGGCTATAGAAAAACCCTATAACTGGTTTCAAGTTCTGTATGAACAAGGCTGGGTGAGATGTGGTTTTCCTACACTTGGAAAGCAAAACAAAAATGTCCCTGTCCCCACCCCTCAGTTGTAGCCAGCAAAATCAGTCCCCCAAGCTGACACACCCCACCAGAGCCAGGGTACCACAGCAGAGTCGAGCATCTCTGCTCCCCACAGGCCCCTGCACATGACCCAGCACACACTTGTGTAGCCCTCGGGGAAATCTATCAGAGGAGATCATCTGGCCCAAAAACACAAATGCAATGAGCAGCTCCCTCTAACCAGGGAGGAATTTCTCTACGCTCCAGAGCTGGAGGGATTTGATTTTGCAACCACTGTTCTGGGAGCAAGTGGGAAAGGAGGCATGGCTAGAGGCTACATCACAGACATGGATTTTTCCTGTCAGTAGGAGGAACTCAGCTGGTCAGATTAGAGCCTTTTCTGCCTAGCAGTAAAAGACCATGAAATGCAAAGTGGTTATGCCATTACAATGGTCCCAATAGCACTTTGGAGAGGAAGATTTAATGACCACACAAGCTGTTAAATGTATCATCCTCAAGGAGCAGTTCACTTCAGCAGTGCCACAATAAATCCCTGCTGCATTTGTTTTTCATTCATTACTTGCTGGTTTTGAGCAATGAGTTGCTGTGAAGTTTATGTAAAGGCAATGTCCATGTATCTCATGCTTGTGAGTGACAATGCTGTGAAGGATCCCTGGATTCATCTCCCAGGAAGACAAGAGTGCTGTGTGGTTTATCAGGCTAAGAGCTAAAAGTTTAGCAAACTTCAGTCACTCCAGAACTGGAAAACAGTACAGGAAAATGGTATCTGCAGGAATTGGTATCTCCTCTCAAGGATGGTGTGTGTAGATACAAGACAGAGAAACTGCCCCAACTGCATCAGGATGCCTCATCTGTGCACACAATGTGTAAAAAGCAGCAGCTTTCTCTCTTTTGAAATCCTTTCCTGGCATGTGCAGAGAGTAGGTCACTCAGATCCCCATGACCCTGAGCTGGGCCAGCATGTCCATGATGATCCCCTGAGCCAGTTTCTCTCTTCAGACTTCACTTTCTCCTTTTGCCATTCATTGAGCTGGTGGTTGGCAACACTTGGAAGGGGATGATGGTGAGGGACTCCCTTTCCACGCCCCAGCACCTCCAGAACTCCCACTTGTGCTGCCAATGAAGAGGTCACAGCACAGGTGGTGTTTGGAGCTGTGCTTGTCCAGCAGCTGGGCAGTGCCTGTACCTGCCTGGCTAGGTTTGGTAGTCACCTCCAAACTTCTCTGTGTTGATTGCAGCAATCCAGCTGCTGGTCACACATCCATCCAGATTGTTCCTACCTTTCTCTGCCCACCCTGCAGTGACTGCAGAACCCACCTTTCAATAAGCAGAGGTCCCTCAGAAGAGACTCTGACAAACACTGAAACTTAACTCCACCTCCATCCCCCTCTCAAACACTGTCGCTTCCCATCTCAGGCTGTAAGAGCTTTCAGGAAGAGGCACATGCTGCCTTGGCTGCCCTCAGTGTGTGTTCTGGGCACACTGTGAGCACTAAAGAAATAATAATCACAGCTCGCATCCACAATCCATATACACACTCGTATATTAAGTTCCAGTGTGTTTCCATTAACCTTTGTCATGACATAATCCATGTTGTGCCATGAACCTTAACTCACTCACTTAGCCACATGAGCACCCAGGGCGTGCTGCCTGTCCCTGGTGATGGTGGCTCGATGGAAATGATGGACAGCAGTTGTTCCATCCCACAGAACATGTCAGTGAAAAGGAAGATGGGTCCCAGGTGTTCCAGCACTGATGTGTAAGCACTGCTGATGAACCACAGAGAGGCTTCGAGTAAACTGGAGATAGGGAGACGAGCAAGGAATGGACATATTTAAACTGGGAACATCTATCTTAGAATCATGGAATCCTGGAATGGTTTGTGCAGAAAGAAACCTTAAAGCTCATCCCATTCCACGCCTGCCATGGCAGGGACACCTTCCACTAGCCCAGGCTGCTCCAAGCCTCATCCAGCCTGGCCTTGGACACTGCCAGGTATCCAGGGGCAGCCACAGCTGCTCTGGATACCCTGTGCCAGGGCCTGCCCACGCTCACAGGGAGGAAATCCTTCCCAGTGTCCCATCCATCCCTGCCCTCTGCCAGTGGGAAACCATTCCCTGTGTCCTGTCCCTTCCATGCCTTGTCCAAAGTCCCTCTCCAGCTCTCCTGGAGCCCCTTTAGGCACTGGAAGGGGCTCTGAGCTCTCCTCAGAGCCTTCTCATCTTCAGGCTGAACACCCCCAGCTCTCCCAGCCTGGCTCCAGAGGGGCTCCAGCCCTCGGAGCATCTCCATGGGCTCCTCTGGACTCACACAAACAAGCCCATGTGTTTCTTTGCGAGGGCCCCAGAGCTGGACCCTGCACTCCAGTGTGCCATGATCTGTTCAGAGCTCCTCTCCCCAGCATCATATCCTGTTCCTTCTGTCCCAAGGGCTTCTCTCCCTTCTCTTTTCCAGCTGCCTTGTGCTTGACAAACACCACATTTCCCAGCAAATATGCAGTCTCCACTGTTTGGTGAGCCTTTGAGCCCCTCTGCTCAGCCTCCAGCTGCTTCCTTTACCTTCTCCATTTCCCTCTGTGGCCAAGGGGGCAATGCCAGGGCCCAGGGAGAGGCTGGTCGGGGAGCTGGCACAGCTGCCCAGCTTTCAGCAGTTTCTATAGCTGCACAGAGATTTTGGCAATCCTTCTTGTACCGTTCTGACCTGAGGGGTTTTGGAGGTGTTTGCAACTGGGGATAACAAAGCCCTCTTGTCTACACCAAAGGCACTTTGTGTGGAGTCTAGGTATTGCTCTGATTTCATTTCCTGAGCATCCCTCGTGGAGAGCTTCCCACAGAAACATGCCCCATTGAGTCAGGAGTGAAGACTCATTGCAGTCCAAACAGAGCCCTGCAAACTTTCTCACCGGGTCCTGTTCCACAGCCAACTGCAAACATGTTTGTGTCTTTAACCTCCATTCACAAGCCTGGGATGGTTTTCACAAGTTTTCTGCTGGAAGTGGAACCAGGCAGAACTTGTGAGTCTTGCTTGAGGGCCGTGAGCCCTTCTGTGGCAGTGATGCCTTAAATGGCTAATTAGAGACAGAGAATAGACAGGAATAAAGGAAAAAGGAGATATTTATTTGAAAGGCCTTCAGGTGCACACTTTGGACTGCAGAGGGTCCTGCCTCAGTGGATCTCAAAATGGATGACAGGTCACGAGTTCTTCACACTTTTATATCAGCATAAATTCACCAACCAGAACCCAGCTAATGATGTGATTTCCTCTAAGCTTGTGTCCCTCTTCCTAAGATGAAGATTTACAGTTCTTGTTCTGAGTGTCATTGGAGAGCAAGTTAGAGGTTTTGTTATGTTTATCTTAGCATAGAGAACAGCACTTAACAAGCTACAGAAAATTTTAGAGTCACACTAGCAGTACAGGATTTGAAAAATATAAAAGTTAAAACCTAAGGCATCAGCAGGGGCAGAGATGCTGGGTGTAGGAGCAGGCCTACAAGGCAATAATGTGTCATTCACAGAATGCTTTGGGTCGAAAGTGACCTTTAAAGGTCATCTCATCCAATGCCCTGCAATGAGCAGGGACATCTTCAACTGCACCAGGCTGCTCTCAGCCCCTTCCAACTCTGTTTCCAGGGAAGGGACATCCATCACCTCTCTGGGCAGAGATATGGTGTTTCACCACCTTATCTTAAAATTTTTTTTTCTTATATTTAGTCTGAATCTTCCCTCTTTTAGTTTACAACCATCACCCCTTGTCCTTTTGCTACAGACCCTACTAAAAACTCTGTCCCCATCTCTCTTATAGGCCCCCTTCAGACACTAGAAGGAGCTCTGAGGTTTCCCCAGAGCCTTCTTTTCTCCAGGCTGAGCAGCCCCAGCTCTCAGCCTGTTTCCAGAGCAGAGGGGCTCCAGCCCTCGGCATGGCCTCCTCTGGGACCACTCCAACTGCTCCATTCTCCCACTGCATCTACAGTACATTATGACAGCAAAGACATAACAGGCAGAGCAGAAATTTAGCCCAGTTTCCCCCTTTCCAGGTGAGCACTGCAGGTGACCCCTGGCTGCCTTTGTCCCACCCCAGCTGATATCAGTTGATAGGAGAACCCTTGCTCCTCCCCTGAGCTATCTGGGCAGGCTCAGGGCCCCTGACCCTCCTGCTCCTGTGTGTCAGGCCCCAGCAGGTGCTGGGCTTGGCAGAAGGAGCAGCATGTGTGGAGCTGGCTGGCAGGGCAGTGGCACAGTGGGCACACAGTGGCCTCGAGCAGGGTGGCTCTGGAGCCATCCTCCCTCGCCGTGCCCTCAGCTCCTGGCAGAGCCATTCCCTGGGAGCTCACCAGGCAGGCACTGACTCAGTCTGGGAGCTCTGCCTGAGAAAGGAGCCGAGCTGTTGGCCCCAGTCGTTAGTAAGTTATCGGAGAAGTTTAGCTGCAGTGACATCATCTCCTTCTTATGTTACTACAAGGAACTCAGATCCTATTATGGGAGAGGAGGTAACTCAATCGAGCCTTTCAAGATAAACTCAGACAGGAAGAGAGACACGATTGCCTGAAGGCTCAATTAGACATTTGTGGTGAGCTCAGCTCTGTTCAGCTGACACACGTGCACACTGGGGCTGGGGAGGCAGCAGCACCTCTCCGTGTCTCAGGGCTGGGGTGGGATGGGTGGGCAACCAGGGCTTCCACACTGTGCTGCTGGCTCAGCCCTCACACCTTCAGTGGCCACAGCTCTCTCTCCAGAACATCCTTTCTTTATGTCCTGTGTTCTGCTGTGGGCAGAGAAGCACAGAGGAGCTCCCTGGTCTGGAGAGAGAGCAGCCCAGCCCTGCCCCACTCAGTGCTGCATATGATCTTCGGTGTCAAGTCTCCTCCAGCTTTATCGAGGGAAATAATAATGCAATATGTTGCAAAAACCACTGTGAGGATGGGCTGCAGTCTGAGGTCCCAGTGCCCTGTGGTGTCTGGGCTGTGGGGAACATCCCAGCCTATGGTGCAGCCCAGTTACCACACATGGCTGGCCTAAGACATGCACAGACAGCTCTTACTGCCTCTGATGTGTGTGAGGAAGGGAAAAACAGCAGCAAAGTTTGGGATATCTCCTGACCCCATGGTACTGAGCATTTCTGTTGTATTCCAGGCTGCATCTCCCCCTGTAAATGCTTCCCAGCCACAAGGAAATGGTAAAACATGGGTAAATTTGCTTCTGTCAGTCATAGCCTGAGATCTGCAGCACATCTGCCAGAGAACAGAGAGACTGGTTCTGGTCATCCCCTGGTTGTTGTGGTTATTCTGGCAGTCGTTACCAACAGCTCAGAAATGCACTTGTACATCCTCTGAAACACTCTGGAAGCAGTTCTTGGGACAAGACAGTTCTCAGAAACTGCTGGGTCTGTGACACAGAAAACGCAAGGTCTCAGATTGTAGCTCAGGATTAACACACACTGCACTGATGGCTGCACACACCCCACCCCTGCTCAGGCCTCCTGAGTGGCTGCACTGCTGGCATTGGCTTGTCTTCTGCATGATGGAAAGGAGGAATCTCCCACTCTTGACCTTTTCTCCTTAGACAAGGACTTCCCTATTCACCTGATTCCTTCTAGAAGTGTTCCTGATCCCACTATCCTCTCTGGGGTGCTTCTGGCAAGAAGGAAGTTGATTTCTCCTCAAGCATTTATCAAACACAGACATTGTTCTGTGCAACAAGCAATGAAGGGGCTCTTCCAAGGCATGTTGGGCCCTTAGCCCTGGAACCCTCTATGAAGCCAACCCGAAAATGTCCTGCCCAAGGAGCACTTCCCTCTCCCATCCCACACAGGTTCTTCTGCCTCCCCAGAGCTGTTGTTCCACAGCAGCAGCAAAGGAAGCAACTGGCAAGCTCAGGCACCCTCACATTTGGTGGTGACCTGCTCCTCTCACCATGGCTCTGCACAGATGTGAACATCTGCTCAGGGAAAAAGATGCCTCAGACCAGCAGGCTTTGGATGTTCTTCCAGGCAGCTCCCTCTGTCCCCACCCCTGTAGTCCCCAAAATGGAAAATGGAGTGAAGTCTGAGGTAACTGCAGGCACTTTTAGGACTTTTGAGTCAGTGTCATGTTGAAGTTGTCCATACACCCTGTAACTCTCGGCAGCAGACCCAGCTCTAAAGCCAAGAGCTGAGACCTTCAGCAGCTGCTGGCTCTCATAAGTTGTTGTTCTTGAATGTCCCACTTAAAATTACCTCCTTTTGCATGCAACAGACAGGCCAGCACTCTGCTGAGCCTTGCTTGAGCCCATGAAGTCACTTGGAAATCTTGTCCATGCTGACATCTGGAGTCACTGTGTGTCATCCTCTCTCCAGACCCATGGCAGCAGGCGTGGGATGGGTCCCTCTCTGGCCATCCAGCAGCTCTGTGACAGAGGCATGTTCCTCTGCAAGCAAGCAATGGGTTAAAGCTTGCAAGGAAAACCAACTGAGTGATTTGGTGAAATAAAGATTAAAACATCTCCGTGGAAGGTGAGGAGCCAGCCCCAGCCTGTGCTGTCTCATTTACCCACTAATCAGCCCAATTACCTCAGGTATAAATCATAACACAAAACACTTACAGAGCCAGAGTCACACACTGAAGAAAGGAGAGAACTGTTGGGTTGGTTTTTGTTTAGTATAATTGATATAATTACCAACAGCTCTGTGCCAAGAACTTCAGCTTTTCTGCTTCCAGAAGAGAGTAGAGAGCTGTCTGAAAGCCATAGCAATTAGCAATCCCCGCATGCATGGCTTTTATTAGAAAGAATGCACATCTATTCCAGAAAGAGCCAGCAGCTCCCTGAGGAGCAATTAACCATCCCTTGGTGCCAGGAATGCAGCTGTCTCTGAGCCCATGCTCCCCAGCCCTGCACCAGTGCTGCAAAGGACATCAGGAGTCCTGCCCATCACACTGCATCTGAAATGCCTTCACCTGGGCACTTCCTTGTTCCTAATTTTAACTTAAATGGCTTCAGATAGGTGCATCTTGCTGTGCTGTGGTCCAAGCAGGCTGCTGATTCTGAGTCCTCTCAGGTCTCAGCTCATTGTAACCAGCAGAGAGTCTCCCTTTTACTCCATTAAAGGATTTGTCTGAGCTCTGATTTCGACACTCTGGAGCAGATTGACAGTAATTATATGGCTGGAGCTTCCCAGCACCTCCCCAGAACATGACCCCAGAGAGTGTTCCATGGACAGCTGGCACACATTCACACCTTGCCACATTGCCACTGGGCAGCCCCTGCAGAGCTGAGGAGCTGAGAGCTGGGGTTCATCTGAGTCCTGCAGAGGTGACTTCTCGCTGACAGCGAGGTGTGGAGATGCAGAGCTGTGGGCACACGAGGCTGCAGCATGTCCACAGCCAGAAGCCATCCAGGAGTATTACCAAACTTCTTGGATGGATCCAAGTTCTTGTACTCTCCACAGGGATCCACAAAGGCAGGTGTCCAGGTACCCCAAAACCTCCTTCAAGGACCTGTGCTGCACTTCTCATTCCTATGGACATCCCTAGGGGAAAAAAGGCCTTTCCCGAGTGTTACTAAACAGCCACAGAGCAAATCCAGCAGCATTCATGGTTTCCCCAGCTCCTGGGGCACCATCACACTGAAACCAATCTCCCTCGTGGGTCACCTCTGAGGCTTCACCCAGGAGTTCATGAGCAAAGTCGGATGTGAAGCTGGACAGCCATGGGCTCCACCTCACTGCCCTGTCCCTGCCCCTGTCCCTGTCCCTGTCCCTGTCCCATCCCTGTCCCATCCCTGTCCCCATCCCTGTCCCCATCCCTGTCCCTGTCCCTGTCCCAGCTCACCCTGGTGTCCCAGCCCTTGGCTCTGCTTTAGCATCTCCATTTCTGAAAGCTTAGTTCGGGTTTGAGAAACTGTAACTATTCTCATGGATATTTCCATTGTCTGTTCTTTAATTAATTAAACTTGAAACTGAGCATTCAACTTTAAAACAATTTTCAGCAAACATATAGGGATTTGGATGGAAGAATATCTCTGGGAAAAGTAAGCAAGGCAGCTTTTATTTTTTCTAACAGTTTCTAATGCCAAAACCTAACAGAATTCTTATGCTGAAGAAGGGATGGAAAAAAAATAACAAAGATTAACATTTCTTGCAGAAGTTCTAATTTTGCTCAAAAAGTTCTCATTTGTCCCAAAATATTTTGATGAAATTTTCAAATAGAATTCTTAACCTCACTCTGAGCTGCTGCAGAGTTTGCTTTCCTGATCTTTGTTCTTTGGAGTTATTTTCTCGAAAAGATGAATGATGTTATTCTGATTTGTTTGTAGTTTGGGGGACAGTAAGTAAATTCGGGCAGAACTGGCAATGCCCACCCTCTCAACAGGAAAAATCAAAATCCATTGCCTTATGTCAGCCCTCTGGGCAAAGACACAACACCTGTGGCAGTGGAACTGAGCTTTGGGTGTGATCCAGAGAGGAATCAGCAATGCTGGCTGAGAAACTCTCAACTGAACAGCCTTGCAGCAGAAAACAGCACTTTGCAGCAATGCAAGAGTCTTGGAATTTGGGAAAATAGAATCCCAGAATCCCAGAATGGTTTGGGTTGGAAGGGACCTTGAAGCCCATCCCATTCCAGCCCCTGCCATGGGCAGGGACACCTTCCACCATCCCAGGTTACTCCAAGGTCTGTCCAGCCTGGCCTTGGACACTGCCAGGGATCCAGGGGCAGCCACAGCTGCTCTGGGCACCCTGTGCCAGGGCCTCCCCACCCTCTGTGCTTAATACATCAGTGTGGCAAAAAGGGAATGACAGAACAGGGATTTAACCCACCCTGGGTTATCATTCCAGTCTAAGGTGGTGCTGTACCAGAACTTGTACTCTGCATTTAAAGGACATTTTTCTGGAGGAGACCCCAGGAAGGTTTGACTGCACTTCTTAACCAGGTACAAATCTCCAGATTTGTCCATCCAGGTCAGGCCAGGCAGGGCAGGAAATGCTTTTGTGATGTAGGGGAAGGTCTGTTTCCCAGGATTATCTGAGAGTTTCACCCAGGAAATACTCTGCACACTCCCCAGCAGAGAGCAAGGCTTGCACTCAGCCTCTTCCCCACTCCCACTTGTGATGGAGCATTTGGGCTCCTCCTCCTGCAGATCATTGCAATTTGGGAATTAAGAAATGTTGGTAGTCTTTGAAGAAGGGTCATGCCTGGGGGGTGACAGTGTCTGGGGGTTTGCTCCAGTGTTCAGCTTCCATCAAAAATATTACTTTATATACTCGAGAATAGTAACTTCTTTACCACATTCCTTTTTTGAGGATCATTGATTTGAGGGCTGGGCTATGACAGCTCTGTTAACTTCCTTCTCTCATGCTTTGATAAGAGACAAAGTGCTTTCCCTTTGCAATTTGAATTCAGAGATCTCTCCTTTAGATAGCTTGGAAAAATGAAATAAGCTCTGTTGGCTGTGGAAAGAAATTAAAATTTGCTTTTTCCTTTATATAATTGGTTCCTGGTATTTCATCCAAATTTGAAGTATTTTCCTCTTATAATTTGGTTTCAAAATCTACAGATAACACATTGTATCCTGCTCACCATCACTGCAATGAAAGATCTTCAGAGTGATGATTCCCAAACCTAAGTTTTAAACTTTTTTCCATAATAAGCTTAATATTTTTTTGGCTTCTCATTCTACTTTGAAACAAAAACAAGTGTTCAAAATTAAAGTTTCTCACCAAATTAAACCTCCAGTTCAACCGCCTTAAGCTTTCCACGATGATTAAAAAGACTCAATTGGCAAATGGGAGGGGAGGAAAGGCCTGGATGTGTGATACAAGAGCTTGGGCTCGGTTCCTGTGCTGTGGCTCAGGGTCTGGCTCCTGCACAGTACCCCTGGCACTTCGGCTCACACACAGCACCTCGAGCAGGGCTGATGCCTTAAATGGCTACCTAGAAACACAGACCAGACAGGAATAAAGGAAAAAAGGTAGTATTTATTTGAAAGGCTTTCAGGTGCACACTTCGGGGTCCAGTGGGTCCCAAAATGCACTCCCCAGGTCACAAGAGTTTCACACTTTTATATCAACATCAATTCACCAACAAAAACCCAGCCAAGGATGTGATTTCCCCCAAGCTTGCCCTACTCTCCCCAAGATGAAGGTTTACAGTTCTTGTTTCTAGGTGTCCTTGAAGGGCAGGTTAGAGGTTTTGTTATGTCTATCTTAGCACAGAGAGAGCAGTATTTAACAAGCTACAAAATCTTCAGTTACACTAGCAGTACAATATTTGAAAAATATAAAAGTTAAAACTTAAGGCATCAGGGCCCTGACAAATTTCCCATTTCCAGGCAGATCCTTTCCTCCCAGGACGGGGCTGGGGCCGCACCTTTGGCTGCCCTGCACCCCGGGCTGGGCTGTGCCTCGGCAGATTGCTCAGGCAGATGCACGGCAAGCCCAGCCCGGGGGATGCAGCTTTGATGCTCTGAGTTCAGGGGGTGCAGGAAGCCACAGCTGTCCTGGGGGACCCACCCAGCCCGACCACCGTGCTGCAGAAGCTGCCATCACCAAATGACCGTCGAGGAAGGATGGTCCTTGGTGGTGGCCAGACATCTCCCGGCACAGGCAGGAGCTTCACGGATGCCTTCTTGTGTTAATCACTATTTACAGCCCGATCCAATCTCCCTGGCCATCACTCCATCCCGCCTCGGCATCGCTCCCCTTGCGTAACGCTGCGGGCAGGGCTCTCACTGATCCCCACCCTGTTTCTCTCCCACCCAGACGCCTGGATGCCAACCTTATCTCCGTGGTGCCCGACACGAGCTTCGAGGGGCTGCTCTCCTTGCGTCACCTGTGGCTGGACGATAATGCCCTGACGGAGATCCCCGTCCGAGCTCTGAACCACCTGCCAGCGCTCCAAGCCATGACCCTGGCCCTCAACCACATCTGGCACATCCCCGATTTCGCCTTCCAGAACCTCAGCAGCCTCGTGGTGCTGTAAGCCTTCTCCACTTCTTACTCCCTCGAGCCGCGGCCCCGGCCGGCCGGGACAAGGTGCTGCCCCTGGGCTCTTCCTCCTCCTCCTCCTCCTGGGGTCAGACCTGCTGGTCACTCCCCACCAGCAGCGTTTGGCTGCTGGGGTTTTGTTCAGAGTCAGGGAATCCCCCTCGTTTTCTATGAAACGCTAAAATTGCCTCTTTTGATTTTTGTCATATTTTTTTTCCCTCTTTTCACTGAAGAGCTAAAAAGCTCCCTGATATAATTCAGAAAATGTTTTGTATTTAAAAAAAATCAATAACTGGGAACAAAAAACAGATTTATTTTTCCTTGAAGACTCAAGCAACAAAAACCTTCCCATTTCTTTTCCTCCCTCCAATCCCTGTGTTAAAACTACAGGAATTTCTAGCAACATGAAAAAAGAAATTAAATTGCAACAATTTGCAGTCAGGTCAAAAAAGTAATATTTCAACTTCTTGGAAAATATAGCAACTCTCTCCCTCTCCCCCTCCCCACCTCCTTTTATTACCAAATATGATTTTAAACCAAAAGTCTAACGCCAACACCTTGTCCAAGCCCGTGCCTGCTTATTTGCATGACTGTGGTACATCTGCAGGTCAGATGTTTTCGCGGTGGTTGCTGTCCAATTTGCATTGAAAGCATTTCGCTGCCAGCCTTGGGAGCGCTGTGGAGAGCAGTGCTGCTCCAGGGTGGAATCATTCGCAGGGAGACACGGAACCACCCACAACTTGCGCTCAGAAAGTGAACTGATCCCTCTGGCAGCTGCTCAGGAGGGGCATCCTTTCTATCAACAGAGGCTTGCAGATTATCTTCCCTTTAAAAGGAACTTCACATGTGCAAATTAGCTACTTATTACTTCTTTGGTGTTGATTAGCAAATTCGGGTGTGATTGCCAACTGCTTTGGAGCTCCTCTATCCACATGAAATGCCACCTCTAGTTTGGTAATTTGTACTGATACCAGGGTGTTAAGTAACCTCAGCATGTAGTGCCTTAGTGAAAGTTTAGCAATTATTTCCCTTTCAAAATTTAAAGTGTTTACTGAGACCATCCAGCACAGAAAGTGCTTGGACAAAGCACAGTTCAGAGTTTTATTAAGCATCAAATTCATCTGTTTAGACAAAGCATAAAGGCTTATTTAGGACAAAAGCAAAAAGCAACTTGAGAAAAATCAAAAAAGTAGTTTTCACCCACAATAGTGCTCATTCTGCAAGGCAACCCATGGCCACCATAATGCAACCACTTCAGTCAGCTTTAATAGCTCACTCAGCGGGTGAGCTGACATTTGGGGTTTCATTTCAGCCTCCAAAGCATGCTGCTTTCATTCCAGCTCATCCCATACTGTGGGCAAGAAGCAACTCCTTAATTAAACAGGCAAGCTTGAGAAATAAAAGTCATTGACCATTAGGTCACAAGGGAGAGAATAATGTCCCACCACATACAATTGGAAGGGAACACATGTGTGATCCTGCCAGGCTCTGTGGGACACGATGCTACATTTTTGTGGGATCACAAGTGTTTGGCAGAACTGGCCCCATAAATCTCTCCCATGCTTCCATGCAAGCCCTCGTCAACACATCAGCAGTGGAAAGTCACCCAGTGTCCCTCCTGTGTCCCAACCAGGGACATGTCCCTGCTCCAGACTCACCCACCAAGCTGACAGGGAAATGCTCCCAAAAGCTGGAGAGGAGCCTTTCCCTACCAGGGTGCAGATGACATGGGTGCCTGCCTCTGAAAATGTCTGGGTTTGCAGGTAGATGGAGGATCAGGCTGCTGCCACAAACATTGGAAACTCACAGCTATAGGGTATGAAAATGAGCCCCTGGGGGAAGAAAGCCAAGGGCAGATGTGGCTGAGCATGGGGGAATCTCTCCTATCCAGCCTGGTCAATATTCAGGGACACAGCTGACCATGGCTCACCACCCCTGACCATGGCTGAGGGCAGGAGCCTCCCAGGTGCAGAGCTGTGCTGTTCCTCCTCCACACACCTTGGGCCCTTGGCAAAACCATTTCACCATCCTGCACTGCCACATCAGAGTATCCCTGCCTCGATCTGGAATACCTTAAAGGCTCAGTGTCTGCTAATAAATTACACCTTTGTTGAGGAATTCACTGATCTTATTCCCATCTATTGCTGCTGCAGGCTTCGAACTGGGGCTGCAGGCTGTTCAGTGAGCAGAGCCTCGAATAAATCACTCATCATGAAATCCATGAACCTCCATAATTGGCACCATCCCCTCCCAGCTTTAATAGCAAGGGCTGCATGTGCTGGGCTGCTGGCACTGTGCTTTGATGGCAGAAGAGAGGTGGATATTTGATCAGGATAGCTCATGGCAACGGGATGTTACCTTCCAGCCTGATCTATTCAGGACCAAATCTATCTCAGTATCTGCGAGCAGAGGTAATCCCAAATACTTTTCAGCTGATGGTTTGTGTGAAGTAAAGGTTGTTTTACAAAAATCACCACCTTCCTTGAGCATAAAAGATTTTTCATTCAGCAGTCAGCATCTGAAACCCCCATGCTGCTGTGCTGACAGGCCAATAAAGTGCATGACAGCAGCTCTCAGCAGTGTCCCTCATTTCTTCTGTCAGCTGAATTCAGCAAGAAGCCTCCAGCCAGGAATCACTGCACCTCTTTCAGCCCCACTCCCCAGAGGGGTCCACAAGTAAAATCTTCCATTGCCAAGGAATCCCCCATGCTGCAAGGGTGTCCTTGCTGCCACATCTGTGCCCTCAGCTGCCATTCCCTTCTTTCCTGATGTCACCAAAGCTCTCAGCAGAGGTGCTGGGATCTGTGTGCGACACAGAGTTGGAGTGATGTCTCCAAAATAGGCCAAGGAGTCGAGAGGTTTTCCCTGTAATGATAGATAAAATCTTCAAACAGTTTTACTTTCATCACATAACACAGAATTCCTTAAGTTAGAGCAAATGAGGTCATATCCAGATCCCAAATCCTTCCTTGTTTGGGTCCACAGGGAGCCTTAGCTCCTGGAAACCTCCAGGAGTCGACCTGGCCCCATAATGGGAGCAAAAGAGATGCTCCACTCCTCTAACCTGGCCCTCACCCTTGCCTACCTGGTCAAAAAAACAGACTCTGGGAAGAGTTGTTCTGGAGCCACTACCAGTTAGCTTTGCTTAATGCTCTCTAACTCTTGTGCTCTGTGTCCATCTCCTCTGGGCCACTGCTGTATTTGTTACTGTCTATTGTACCTCCCCTCAGCTCAGCTTTGCCAGTCCCCATCCAGCTACCTGGTCTGCAACATGGAATCCCAGAATGGTTTGGGTTGGAAGGGACCTTGAAGCCCATCCAGTGCCACCCCTGCCATGGTCAGGGACACCTCCCACTGCCCCAGGCTGCTCCAAGCCCCAGTGTCCAGCCTGGCCTTGGACACTGCCAGGGATCCAGGGGCAGCCTCAGCTTCTCTGGGCACCCTGTGCCAGGGCCTCCACATGGAAGAATTTCTTCCCAACATCTGATCCAAATCTACCCTCTCTCAGTTAAAAAAAAACCCAATATCCACCCTCTTTTCCCTTGTCCTGTTACTGCCTGTCTGGGTAAAATCAGAAGTTAGTTCACATATCACATTTATTTGTTCTTTCACACCTTCAGATGGAGAGACCAAATCTGCACACTGCATCAAAGACAAAAATTCATTCTGGTTTACACCATGGTACAATGCTGTTCTGTGCCCATTTTCCTTCTTCCAGTTATCCCTGGATAAAAAGCATTTTGTTTGCTTTTTTTCATAGCTACTAAACACCAGGACCTCTTTCCTGGAGGTATATAAAAGCCTGTGAGTGTGTATGCTCATATAAACCTTGTTCTCCCCTCTGCTGCCCTTGACATTCACATAATCTGAATACCAGCTGATAATCTATTTTCAAAGTCACTCAGCATCACCTTCCAGCTGAAAGTGCACTGGAAATGTGTGAATGAAGGATCTTTAGTAGACTTCCTCTTTCTTTCAGTTTTTATCATTAAAGAACACAATGCAGCTCTCTGTCTAACAAAATGGTTTGGTGGCTAGAAGAGAAAACTTGTTTGCAAGGCTCCTGGGTTCCCTCTCCCCTTCTGGCCCTTGCTCTGGTGTAACTCTGGCAGAGGCTTTCAGTAGGGACCACTGCTTTTCAGTGTCTTCCTCACCAAGGAGCAAACACTAACATATCCCTGCTTTCCAGGGAAGGTGATCAGTCATCCCAGCTGGCATCTGTGGGACTTGGAGCTTCCCAGCACCACGGAGCCCAGACTGGGGCACCAGAGTGTCAGGGTGAGCCTGTGGATCCCTGCCCTCAGCTGTGCAGAGGAGTCACCAGTGCCTCTCTGAAGGTGTTGGGAACCTCGGTGCTGGCAGGGAGAGCCAGGCATGTGCAATTCATTATCACTAAGAACAATATTGCCTGGGACATCTGGGTCCCATTCGTGAGACTTTTAATTGGCTAAAGTGCCTTTTCTCTCAGAGGACCAAGCTCTCTGCCTTGGCAAAAGTGGATTTCCTTCTCCAGCTCTTGAGGAAGAAGCAAATCGTGCCCCAATGGACCCTGAGAATGTCACTTCTGGTCGAGCTTTATTCTTCACCAGACAAGTCTCATGCCAGTCCTTCACTAATGGAAACAATCCATGGAATTTGCACCATTTATGATTCAGGTTTTTCTACTCATCCATGGCCAAGTTGAGAAAAAGGAGAATTTTGCCACAATAGAGATGGAAGCTCATCATGGCAATGGCTGGTCAGGGGAGAATTCATGTCGTGTCAGATTTGAGCTTAGTTCAAATCATCTAATGCAAAAAATTGAGGGAAAATGTTTGCATTTGTCCTTTTTGAGAAGAAAAGATGAAGTCATTAAAAATGAAAGTGATGGCAAATCCACCACTTCTCTTTGTAGTCTGTTCCAGTTGTTAATCATGCTTAGTGTTTAAAAAAAAAAGCTCATATTTCCCATTTGAATTTTCTTTGGCCTTGACTTCAGACATTCGTTCTTATTATTCTTTCCTCCACTAAATCACAGAACCATTTTAGTACCCAGTGTCTAACCAGGAAGAATCCTATACATTACACTGCACTCATCCCCTTGATCTTATTTAATAAACTAAACAGATTGAGCTTTTTAAGTCTCCGTCCTACTTTTTTCCAGCCCTTGGATCATTTTTATTGCTCTTCTCTGCACCCATTTCAATTCATAACACCCAGGTACCAGAATGGGTATCAGCAAAATGTTTGTTCTGCTCTGCCTTCACTGGTGTTCAATGCAGATGTTGATAGGATTTCCCTTTCCTTGCCCTACAGACAAGCACCTTCATTAAAGCAGTGTTTAGGCACTAGCTCAAACTCCTTCCCCTCTGTGTAAGACAAATGTGCAGTGCCCTTGGAGGTGACATTGCCAGAGTTGAAGCTAATGCCTGTGTTGGACTATCTTTCAGATTGTTCTCCAGGACCTTTTAATTCACTGGAAAAATAAATGGAAAAGGAAGCAAAATGAAAACTGAGCCAATTTGACTAAGGGTGCTGCATGAGTGACGGAGAAAAATCACATTTATTCCCAAATTCTGATAAGAAATTTTTGACAAGGACAGAAAATCTTCTTTCTAGAATCTGCTGTGCATTTCATTGACGTGGGTCAGAATGAATCTTGTAAGGTTTGAATTTTTTCTGCTTTGTTTCTAAATTCTCACCACCTGAGGCACCAGCCAGGCTGCAGCCTCTCTCCCCAGCCTGTGTGGGGTTCTGCAGCCAGAACTGACATTGGTTTCAGCAGGACCCAGCAGGGCTCACCTGGTGGCAGAGGAGCTCTCTTGACCCCCAGCACGTGGGAGCTCTTGCGCTGCTGCAGGAGCTCCCAGGCCAGTCCCACCCTGCCAGGGCTCAGTGTCACCACTGCCCTTGCTGCTTTCTAGCAGAGGTGCATGGCTGAGAAGAGCCTGCAGGCCAGCAATGACTTTTCCTCATCCTGGGCAAAGCTTCTTCCATGGATGATTGCCCAAACCCATGCTCGCTCCATGGGACTGACCTGCAAAGGAAGAGAGACAGATCTTTTATCCTAAAGCTCGTTGCCCTTACCAAGCAGAGTGGTGGGTTCCAGCTCCAACAGCAAAGGCTTACAGACTTGCCATGTTTTTGCACTGCAGAGGTTGTTTATAGCCCAGAATCAAGTACCTTGAGCTGCTATCAAACCAGCTGAGCTGTAATTTACAGGGCAGAATATAACGTTGTGTGGGCTGAGCCCAAATTGACAAGCACTGGAGATGTTGCAATTCCACTTGTTAAAATTTGTTTACCAGGGAGAAAAAAAAAAAAGATGGAAGACAGGAACGTCTTTTCAAGTGTTTACCTTTCCAGCTCTCTTGTTTCTATTATTGCCATGTGGTTGGGTAACTCTAGAGTTCAGCTTGGACAGCAAATTTTTTTATAACTCCCTTTTTTGGTTGTTCGTAATTTTCTCAGCAACAAAGAACTTCCTTCGGATGATTTTCATTACTCTGCCTCCAAACAAAGCACTCTAGAGCCAAATATAAACTCAGCAGGTGATTGCTTTTCTCTGCTGTCTCCTTGCCTGGCTGCAGTGATAGCAGTGAGAGCTCAGCATGTCCGAGCTTGGACAAGGTGTCCAGCCACACCATCCTGACAAAGGGAGCTCACACCTTCCCTGGCCTTCAGCATTCCTGTGCCCCCACACTGTCCCCTCAGACAGGAGTTTGGGGCATGGGCTTCTAGTGGTACCTCATCATGTGAGCCCACAGCAGCTCCAGACCCAAACCCTCTCTTTGCCAAATGCAGGATCCACTGCCAAAGGAGCTCAAAATGGTTGGCACCACCAACTGAAGAAAAGGCAGCATGATCAGAAGCTGTTAACATTTGATGGGGGAAACCATCTGGGCTCAAACTTCTTTTCTTGTGACAAAGAGAAATTTCTCCCATAAGATTCTCATTTTGATCTCAAGCTACTTTTCTCCTCGAAAAGTCACAATCCAAGTTTTCTTGCAGGCAACATCCTTTTCTTTTTTCCCGTTTGCTCAAAGGAACAAACATATTTTATCAGATATCTTTCCCTTCCCTTCCCCTTCCTCTGAAATGTTTGTATGTTCTCATCCCAATGACAAACATCCGTCTCAGGTTGTTTCTGTTTTGCAAGCCCCTACCCAACTGCCCTAGAGCCTGCCTGTTCCTCCACTCCCAGCTTCCTCCTCTTTTACCCTAGAATATTTGGCAGTGGGAGCTGCCTGTGCTCAGCCAAACAGCTCACACTTGAATCCAGGCTGAGTGAGAGATTTTTCAAGCTGAGACACATTTAGATCAAGCGGGAAAAAAAGTGAAAAAATCATTGATCCACCTGCCAGCATGGAGCCTGCCCCAGGCTCTGGGAAGGAGGCAGCAGCATCAGACAAAGCCTGGGGCATCCCTTGCTGGTGCTATGGGCATGGGACAGAAGGATCCCCACGGGGAGTGGTACCACAGCAATTCACCACATGGACTGGGCCTTAAAAGAGAGTCTGAACTGATGGGGAACCCTGCCCTGAGAGAGCTGCTGCTCCTCAGTGGGCATTTATCACACAGACCGTGGCAGTGCAAGCGTGGGCATCAGTAAGAGGGTTAAGTGCAGACTGGGCAGCAGTGGGCTCTCTTCTCCTGCTTTTGAGCAGACTTTTCTCAGACTGCTCACAAGAACTCTCTCCATGGACTTGGAGGTGCCTTTGAGTGGGATTTCAGAGGGAGATGCACAATTAGCCACAAGCTCACAGCTGTAAAGGAAGCAACATGGAAAAAGCACTGAGATGTGCACACATACCCAAGGATCTCAGGTAATCCAAGAGGAAGCCTTGGGTTTGCCAAAAGACTGAGACAGGGGAGTGAGGGATCCATGGAAACACAGAACCCAGGGCTCCGGAAACTCATCACCTGCAGAGCTTGCAAGGCAAAATTCCCCCAGGTGGCTGTGCAGGAGGCCCCAGCACACAACTCCCAAGTGCCAGCGTTAAGGCTGGGAGCTCCCAAGCCTTTAAGCATTAGGTGTTCATGGCATGTAGCAGCAGGAGGAAGGAGAACAGGATAAAACTGTTCCTATGGTGCAGAGAATGTGCATCAGCCTGTGGCATGGCCCCAGCACTTCAGCCAGGCACTCTGAAGCATGGAACTGAAGACAACTCTCATTGCAATCAAACTGGAGCTGCTCCAGGAACTGGCAGTGTTTTCTTTTTGGGTTGTTTTGGGTTTTTGTTTTTTGGGTTTTTTTGCAAGTAAAGATAATAAACTATGACTAACAGGATGATTTTGGACTCAAAGTCTTCTTGCTGCTACTAAAGCTCCAAGGAATCCAAATATGATTGTGTCCTTAGATAGCACCCAGTGCCCATGAACAGCTGTTGAAGACACACAGTGGGCTGAGCCAGGGTAAGGTGAGCTCTAGGGTGTTTCTTGAAGCTTCTTGCTTAAGCATGTTCATCCACAGCCACCTGGCAGCTGTGAAGGTGGAGATCTCAGGGAAACTCCTACATCAGCCTGGAATCCCTGAGAGGAATGGGAGCTCTGTAGCTGCTCTGCAAGCACTACTGCACCCAGCACATGTCTCATGGGGTAAGAGAGGGAACCCTTTAAGTGCCTTTGGCAATCCAGCCCAGGCTGTGCTCAGCTTACAGGATGTTCTGGACCGTGGCTCAGGCCAAAGGAAAGGGTCAGCTTGCATCCCCACTGACCATCTCTGTTTTGTCCACAGGCACCTGCACAACAACCGGATCCAGAGCCTGGGAGCCAAGGGCTTTGATGGGCTGCACAGCCTGGAAACCCTGTGAGTGCCCTCTTTATTCTCTGTCCTAAAGACAAGGGCTGTGCTCATCCCCCAGCACAGCATGGAAAGGGGGACAGCCCCCGTGTGTCACAGAGCACCAGGCAGTGAGGGCAGCAGCATGAGTGGATGCCCAGGGCATGATGCTCACTGGGGAATGAGAGCCTGGGCTTCCCTCCTGTGGCTGTGCAAGCTGGTCAGGCTGTGCTGCTGCTGCAGAGGCATCTGTGCATGTGGGCAGTGTGGCTGGCAAGGGGTTCTGAGGCCCTGGACATCAGTCTAGTTCAGGTGCAATGCCAAGAGCTTGGATGCATGCCCTACTCAGGGAGTGTGTCTCCTTCCTCAGCACATGGGCAGGGTCCTAAAGCCTCCCCAACACCTGACCACCAAAACGAGGGGCTGGCTTGAGTCTGGGGCCTGAAAAGTCCTCAGGGGTCTGTGGGATATCTCTGAGATGATCTCATGTCTCCTGGCATCACCCACAGCCAGCTGACTTCATTCTGCACCATGGGCTTGGCATGGCTGGGTAACAATCCATCAGAAGACTGCAGGGAGGATGGGAAGCAGGAATGAACTCGCCTCTAGGACACATCTTCAGGAAGGTAGATTGAGATTGGATAGTAGGAAGAAATTCTTGGCTGTGAGGGTGGGCAGGCCCTGGCACAGGGTGCCCAGAGAAGCTGTGGCTGCCCCATCCCTGGGAGTGTTCCAGGCCAGGTTGGATGGGGCTTGGAGCAGCCTGGGCTAATGGAAGGTGGAAGGAGATGGACTTTGAGCTCCCTTCCAAGCCAAACTATTCCAAGATTCTGTGATCAGCAGCAGGGGGCTCACCCTGAACTCAAGGAAGTTTCACCCCACAGCCTGGCCACAGACTCCCTGTGCTGTGACAGCTCCATGAATGGCCTGTGCCCCGTGTGCACTGGCCCAGGAGGAAACATAAACAAGCAAACAAATAAATCGAGGCTCTGAAAGACTGGAAGAGGTGCCTGATGCCTTCAATTGTGCAGAAATATATCCCTTCATGCAGGCTTGGGGTCAGAGTCAGGCCCTCGCTTCCTGCCAGGAGAGACAGGGGGTCCGGGTCGTGGCAAAAGGAGATGCTGCTTCCCAGCATTCAAGTGCCACTCAAGGAGACAGGGCCCCTCTGTGCCCAGCATGGTGCCAACAGCAGCTATCGGGCAAGAGTGGCAGCAGCAGGCAAACCCTTGGTCCCCAGACAAACTCCTCAGGGCAAGACCATGACACTCATTGTCTCTTCCTTGCAGACTGGCAGATCCTGGGACCACCCAGAAGGGCTCAGCTGGGGAGAGGTTGAACTGTGCCAGGGGTGGGAGGCTGATGGATGGTCTCCTCTGGTGACCCACGAGTCCCAGCTTGGCTTTCTCCCCAGTCATTTCTGGTGGTCACAGGCAAATATGTGAGGGCAGAGCTGTGGCACCCAGGCAGCACAAAGGCAGGCGAGCTGCAGGAGGAAGCACAGAACTTGCTGATGGAACCAAACCTTGTTTGGTCTACAGCTGTAGCAGACGTGCAGCAACATCCCAGCCTACATCTGGGCAGCCCTTCTCTGCAGCCAGGGTGGTTAGAGATCCTGCTGCCCATCCCGAGGAGGATGGAGCTGCAGAGGAAAAGATGGCTCCTTGTTTGCTGTGGGGAAGACTAAAGGGTTTCATAGCCCTGGGAAACACTTCTGTTTCCACAGGCATTTGTGCTGAAAGCTCATTTCTCCTCTCTTCCACTCTGCTTCCTCTCTCCCTCATTCTTTGCCTCTTGCTGCTCATCCGAGGTGCCACCCAGCACTTGGGGAGCTCCATGTCCCCTGCCCTTGCTGCCTGTCCCCGCAGGGACAGGACTGTGCAGCAGTGCAGGGACTCTGGAGCACTGCAAGTCCTGTCTCTGCTGATGCTGATCAGGCAGCCCTGGGAGGATCCAACCTCCAAGGGTTGGTCCTGTTGAAGCAGGGCTCTGCCTGTGCCCAGGTTCTGCCCATGCCCAGGCCATGCCTGTGCCCAGCCTCTGCCCATGTCCAGGCCCTGCCCATGCCCAGGCTTTGTCCATGTCCAGGCCCTGCCCATGCCCAGGCTTTGTCCATGCCCAGGCCCTGCCTGTGCCCAGGCCCTGCCCATGCCCAGGCTTTGTCCATGTCCAGGCCCTGCCCATGCCCAGGCTTTGTCCATGCCCAGTCTCTGCCCATGCCCAGGCCCTGCCCATGCCCAGGCTCTTCCCGTGTCCAGGCTTTGTCCATGTCCAGTCTCTGGCCACGCCTGTGCCCTGCCCATGCCCAGGCTCTTCCCGTGTCCAGGCTCTGCCCATGCCCAGGCTCTGCCCATGCCTAGGCTCTGCAGGACACGCTGCTGCATGTGAGTGTCCCACAGCCCCACCCTGCACAGCTGCCTGCAGCAAGGACAGTGCTGTGGCAGAGAGCTCCAGACTCCCCACACTCTCCTCCACATCTGATTGCTCCGAAGAAATGTTCTCCAGAGAGGCCTCCTGCTCCTCTTGGCCTGAGCACCCACTTCTCACCATCACAGCAGCCAGCATTCCAATTGAGTGATCCTTGAGGAATGCGTGTTCCTCAAGTGGAGCCACCCCCCATGTTGATCCTTAGCACCCACCTGTCTGCTGACCAAAGCTGGACAAGCTCTGGGGCAAAAAACTGCCAAGCTTTTGGCTGCACCATCCCAGCCAAGCTCCTAGACCTGCATCTATCTCTCACCTCTCAGCTCCTGTGCATGTGGAGACGATTACAGGCTCCACATTTACCCTTTAACTCAAACTATGATTACATTCTGTTGACAGCACTTAGCACATTTTCTTGGCTTGTGAAGGCCCAACTGTGCTCTCAGTTACCCCGTGGGCGTTACCTCCTGGAAGGCAGGAGGATGGTAAGGGTTGGTGAAGACAGAAATTTCTCCAGGGTTCCTAAAATGAGTATTTGTGGCCAGATGCTGATTATAAACCAGGCACAATAGTTGAAGAACTGTAAAGTTGGAGAGGAAAACATTGTTTCAGGTTTTTCAGAAGAGCCTGGGAAGTTTTAGGTGCAAAAACCTCTGTTTCCCTAAGGGAAATATTTCTTCTCATATTCAGCTAGAAAGGAAAACTTCTATTTTTAATAAATGCCAAAACCCTAAGAGAAGCAGGAGCCACTGCCCCATGCAGGTCTCAGCAATGTGTGAGCTGTGTAAGTACAACCACACTGCTCAGCTGCCCCAAGTCCCAGTATTTCTGTGAAAACAGATCCCAGTGGAGCACCTTTGTTCCTGGAGAGGGCTTGGCCCTGATATTTCAGGAGGGCAGCAAATCTAGAAAGAGGTGAAGCCAGATGAATGACTTCACTTTTCCCTTGCACTGACCTGCAGCTTCTGTGCACAAGTCAGCTCTGCCAAGTGCACAGCAAGGGCAGCTCTGTGCTCTCCACACTGAAGGGGGGACAGGCAGATGTGCAGCACCCACCAGGCCAAACACCAGCATGCAACTGGAGAAAGCAACTCCAAGAAAATTTTCTCTGTCAGGGCAAGACCTGGCTGTTTCCCAGCCACCCCCCCAGCCTTCTCTTCCCGGCAGTGAAAGCTGGCAGGTAGGCTGGAAGCAAGTCAGAGCAGCCTGGGCCAGATTCCCAAAGGGGTTTTGAAACAGTCCTGTAAAGCAGTGAGATTTCCTCTCCAGTTCCCTCAGCCTGAGATGACACAGAACAACCCTGCAGGGCTGTGGGGAGAAGCTCCACGCTGAGCCATGAAACCAGGGACTAGATGGTCAGAGTGGGAGAAGTTTGGCATTTTTTAGCCCTTTCCCAAAGACATGGAGTAAATAAAAGAGTAAATATCCTGATGTGACACATTCTTCTTGTAACCCCTTGGGGTAATGGCCTCGATCCTCTATGCAAGGTGTAAGGTCAGGGGATGCCCATGGGAAATGCAGGGAGGAGCCAGCACTGCCCCATGAGCAGGGCAGGGCCTGCTGGGCACAGAGACCATAAATACCAAGGGAAGGACATCCATTACCCATTGGCATGGCCAGAGGAGAAGGCCTTGGCCAAGGTGAATGTTTGGAGCATGGCAAATGCCCTGGCACAGCAGGGTGAGGGAATCCTGAGAGGGTGAGGAGTGAGGAGTGAGGAGTGAGGAGTGGGGAGTGAGGAGTGGGGAGTGAGGAGTGAGGAGTGAGGAGTGAGGAGTGGGGAGTGGGGAGTGAGGAGTGAGGAGTGAGGAGTGAGGAGTGGGGAGTGAGGAGTGGGGAGGTGAAATGAAAAAGGGTCAAGAGCAACACCATGTTTTGCAAGAAGTAGTGCAATGCACGCCAAGGCCTGAGACTGCAGACACACTCTGGTGCTCTTCACTCACTTCCCTGTCCCAGATTTGCCTTGTCACACCTGCCCCACGGAGTGTTTAACATGTGTGCTGTAAAACATCTGGCACAGTAACCTGCTTCTGCCATTTGGATGGAAAGATCTTGACTTCTACATGTCTTGATTATTTTAGACCTAATTTTAGACTTAATTTCTCAGTCTTTAACAATTCATCAAGAAGGGCAGATACCTTCTGGTGGGAGATGTCCCTGCCCATGGCAGGGGCTTGAAATTATATGATCTTTAAGGTCCCTTCCAACCCAAACCATGCCATGATTCTCTGATGAGGCTTGCTGTATATCAGAAGCCTGGTGAGTAGGAATGCTAATTTATAGAATGGCTGATGGAAGGAGCAGTTCAGCTGCAGCCAGGAGCATCACTGCAGTGACAGATTCCTGGGAATGCTCAGACCTTGTGCTCAGGGCTGGGGGCAGAGTGCTAGGGAGAGCTCTGCTGTGGATTCAGAGCAACAGCAAGGGAAAACTGCCATCCAAAGGCCTGCATGGTGCTAGCACAGGGGCCAGGCTCCCCACTGCTGTAGGAGGAAAGTTTCTCCTGAGGGGATCCCTGTGACATCAATCTCCATGATGAGGCTGGTCTCATGCCCAGGTTTCCTCCTTACCACCTTCACCTGGAAAGCTGAGCAGTGTCCTGAGGTCCGTGAGCTTTGCTGTCAGCCTGAACACAGTCTAAAGGCTGAGGAATAACTGCCTCATACCTCGTAGTGCTCAACTTTGGCCTCATTATCTCTGAATTTATCCCTCTGTGTCCCTGAAATATGAATATTTGATGGATCAGAGCTGAAGGGGAAGGGGAATGAGTGAAGTCCCCCACACATGACCAAGCTCCCAGTCACTGCTCTGTGCAGAGGGAGGGAAGGGGAAGGTGACCTGAACCTGTGCAGCTGTAGGTGTTTGAGTGTGTGTGTGTAGTGCCCCAGAGATGGCCATGGGGAGGGCACTGAATCGTGGCAGCCAAATTTCAGAGCTGGCCCCAAATTCTTGCTCGAAACACCAGCAAACACACAGACACAGCACAGACACAGACACAGACACACAGACACAGACACACACAGACACACACACAGACACAGACACAGACACAGACACAGACACAGACACACACAGACACACAGACACAGACACACACAGACACAGACACAGCACACAGATACAGAACACACACAGACACACACACACAGACACAGACACACACAGACATAGACACACACACACACACAGACACACAGACACACAGACACACAGACACACAGACACAGCACACACACACAGACACACAGACACAGACACACAGACATAGACACACACACACACAGACACACAGACACACAGACACAGACACAGCACACACACATCATTCAGCATTTCCACCTTGCCTGCTCTCAGGCAGGCCTCAGCCCTCGGTCCCACGGCAGAGCAGAGCAGGTGCAGACAGCAGCTGAAAGGGAAGAGAGGCTCCTCATGGACCTTCCCAAATGTTCCATCAAAGCACTTGTGGAAGTGACTCATGGAAAATGCCCCTGGGATGGGATCTCTGCTTTGAGCAAAAGGGGAAAGCATTTTTCCTCCCATCAGGACTGTTTTGTCCAAGCAGAGGGAGAGGTTGTGGTGCTGGGGCTGACTGTCACACACACACAGCAGGAAGCCTGGTGAGGCAAATCCCTGGGGCATCTGCTACGAGGTAGGTGGGCAGGTCTGTGCTCTCAGGTGTGGCTCAGGTGGGCTGGCAGTGCCAAGTGAAGGCAGTTGAGATGAAAAAGTAGTTCTGGAGCCACTGCCCTTTTCCATGGCTCCAGTGTAAGGCTCATCTCCATGGCAGGACTCTGCCTGTTCTCCCTTTGCTCACCAAATCCCCACACCCTCCTCTTGCACGTGGCCAGCTCTGCAGCCTGGCTCTCCCCACCACTGATCTTGCAGCCTTGGAGCTACTGATCTTGCCATGACCAACACCACGGAGGCTCTCCAAGCTCCTGGCAAGGGATGTGCAGGGTTCCCCAGCACAAAAGGCACCCCATGTTCCCCAGCAGCTGCTCGGAGCTCTGTCTGGAGCTGCTGGGGCAAAGGGGAAAATGCCAAAGTAAGAGCTCTGGCCCTGCCAGGGGGCCTGTGATGGGCACGGCCGAGTCCCACGGAGCAAGGACTGAAGGCAGGGCCAGGGCTCCTCCTGCCTTGGCACAGTCCCACAGAGCAGAGCTGGAGCTGGCAGAGAGCGAGAGCATGTCCTGGCAGTGTCCTGGCAGTGTCCTGGCAGTGTCCCGGCAGTGTCCCGGCAGTGTCCTGCCTTCCCAGCCCCCAGCAGGGCCAAGGTGGCTCCCAGGGCACAGGCAGGGCTGGGAAATGAATGTCTGCTCCCCAGGACCGGCTCAGAATGCTGGAGGCCTCCAGGCTACAGCCAAAATAGCAACAATCCTCCCCAGAAGCGCTGCTCCTCTGGGAGCTCTCCAGGCCGGCTCTGACACGGACGTGGTGGGGAAGCAGTTCAGAGAGGCCATGCAGGCCTCGCCCATCCCCTCCACCTGAGGTGACCCCGCTGTTTCCTATCTCCCTGGATTCTCCCTCCCCATCCACATCCCTGCCAGCTCCTCCGCCCCTCAGACAAAGGAGATAAATCACTTGGAAAGAGCAAATCTCCATTCATTTAAAAACCTTTTAATTTATTTTTAAAAAATAGCACTAATAAATTAAAAGCGTCTCCCAGAACAGCTGAATCCAAAACCCTCTGGCTCCAGGCATTTTATCTGCCTAACCTTGCCTCACAGGAAATGCCCTTACCACAGCACCCGTCCCATTATCCGGGTAATTAGTGGAGTCTGTAAATGCAGAGCAGAGCTGGAACCTACCAACTCCTCTGGAGAGTTGGATTTTCTGTGGGGAAAATAAAAAGGAAAGAAAATTAATATAAAGTGCACCTTGGGCAATGAAGGCAGGAAGAAGGAAATGGGAAATATCTCCAGTATAGCTCATACCAGGGTTGTTTAACACTTTAAGGGCCAGGAAGGCTTTGCTGTTCTCCTGGAAAATTGTCTGCCAAAATGCTACCTTGCTCCTCAAGTGGGTTTTTCTCCACCAGCATGTTTAATTTGAAGCCCTTTGTGCAGTCTCTTGATACTAGTCCCAAATCTGTGAAATTCCTAAAGCAGGTAATGGATTTGACCCCTCAAGGATGCCCTGATTGCTGCACAGAGCTGCTCTGGTACTCCCTCAGCATCCTGATGCTCCAGCTCTGCAGTGTCAGCATGGGTCCCCAGGAGCAGAGGCAGCTTGGTTGTATGATCCCAACCTGCCCTGCCAGAGGATGGAAGGGACTTCAGGAGAGGCTTAGGTACCCAGACTGAGGGGATGGAGAAAGGAAGGGGACATGTGGCTTTTTGGAAAGAGGCCCCCAGCTCAGGGCCCTGGTTGTGTGGGTCCCTGTGCCTGGTCCCAGAACAGAGCTATAAAGGCCATAGTCTGCTCTGATCATTGTGTAAGAGGAAAGTGACTTTTCCAAACAGACAAAGTCACCTGTAAAACTGACCTGGCAAACGCAGCTGGCACTGCCCAGGAGCACAGAGACCAGAGCCTGTGTCTCCTTGGGCCCTGCTCCCTGTTTGCTGCAGGAGCCTGGGCTACCAGGAATGTGCCCTCCCTGCTGCAGCTCAGCTCCCAACCAGCCCATACCTTGTAACCAGGCTGAGCTTGGGCACAACACAGCCCCAGTCACACAGGATATTTTGCAGGTTTATAAAGGGAAAAAAAAAATAGAAAGTGAAGGCAGTTTGGATGAAAAAGAAGTTCTGGAGCCACTGCACTTTTCCGTGGCTCCAGTGTAAGGCTCATCTCCATGGCAGGACTCTGCCTGTTCTCCCTTTGCTCACCAAATCCCCACACCCTCCTCTTGCACGTGGCCAGCTCTGCAGCCTGGCTCTCCCCACCAGCCTTGGAGCAGCCTTGGAGCTACTGATCTTGCCATGACCAACACCACCGAGGCTCTCCAAGCTCCAAACACTAGTTCTCCAGACATTCTGTGACCCATCAGAGATTCTCAGCTCCTCTGGCTCCCTGGGTTCCCTTTTGCCCAAAGCCTTTCCCTGTTCCCAGAGCCTTTTGTGGAGCAGCTGCCCAGGCCTCTGCCTCCCAAGGTGTGTGAGTGTGAATTGATGCCTGTGCAAAAGAGGAGCAACCCTTGCAGGCAGCAGAACGGCAGCAGAGGCAGCTGGGGGCACGTTTTCACCAAGGATGTGCTGATACACAGAAGCTCTGCCTCCACCCTATGCTGCATGAGAGCTCCAGGTGCTGATCCCCAGCCATTTGTGTACCTCAGGGAGCAAATAGAAATCCCCAGCTTCCTCCCTGCAGCTGGGGAATCCTCTGCTGTAGACCAGGCTTCCTCGAGCCTTGCCTTCCCCTCCAGCCTGGCAAAGAGCAGCCTCCTCCATGCCTGCCCTCCTGAGCCATCAGCTCCGTGGATGTTTCTGAGTGTCCCAGCACCGAGGTCCCTGGGCAGTGCCTTTGTGTCTGAATGTGCCTGGCAGAGTGTTCACTACACCAGACATCGATCCATTGCCTTTGTCAGTCAGAGAATGGACAGCAGTCCTGGGTGGAACAGCCACACACTGGACACCACTGGGATTTCACTGGAGCTCAGAGCTGTACTGGGAGGAGCTGGTGCTGCAGGGGTACAAGGCACAACCCAATGGTCCCCCTGCTCCAGCAATGGATCATCAGTGTCACAGAAACCTTGTGAAGTGCTGCAGCACCGTGTCAGTGAGAGGCTGAGACGTTTCCAGGCCAGGCTGTCAGAATGAATCCTCATTCAGAGATTGCTGCTTGCTCCTGGCAGGAATCATGTACCCTGAGTACCTGACAACCTTCCCACAATGGGCAGCACATCTCTGCTCCTTTGGGATACACAGGCACTCCCTCAAGTTCCATCATAGCCTGGCTTCTCCTTATAACTTGCAAAAAAAGGGTTTTTCTAGGACATTATTAATTTCCCATTGAAAACAATGACCCTAGCACGAGTCCCATGGTGGGTCACTTCTCTCTCCAGTGCTGTGAACATCTCCCTCTTGCATGTTTGCATTTAGTGCTCTGGGTCCTTCCACATCCCCCTTCCCTCCTCTCACTTATTAGAGGAGCTGGCAGCATCTCATGCCCCAGGCTGAGCTGGGCCAGGGCTCACACTGACTGCATGCCACTGCCAGGAGAGCGGGTTTTGGGCTGGTGCTGCACAAGAGAAGGTGCTGGAAGCACTCCAAAAGCACTTGTGGTGCTTAAGGACATGGTTTAGTGTGGGGTTAATGGTTGGACTCGATGATCTTGGCTTTTCCAACCTTAACGAATCTGTGATCCCATAAAATATGGCACCTGATTGTGCAGTTGCTTTCCATATTTGAACCCATCTGGCAGCTCAGCCACAAGCCATGACTGGAGGTATGGAGTCTGGGTAAAGCTGTCTGGCCAGTGCTGGGCAAGAGGTCAAACTACGTGGTCACCATGGCCCCCGTGGGCTTCCAGACTACCAATTAAATCATTTCCAGTGCTTGATTTGCCCACAGTAACCAGCACCAATAGCAGAGGCAGTAATTACATTTACTGGCAGCTTGATGAAGTGCCAGCACAGGACAGGTGGAAATGGAGATCCTCAGAGGAGGCTGCACAAAGTCCCCTCCAGGCACCATGGTAACATCTCCAGCTCCACTGGGACTGAAATAGTCAGCAAATGTCCCATCTACAGCTTCTAATCTCACTTCATCTTCAGGTTTATTAGCTGCAAATTTGTGGTGTTTTGTGGCTTATGGAAGAATTTATAGTACTATATAATTTTTTTTTTTGGCTTCCTGTGTGGAACCACTAATAGTCCCTAACAGGCAGAAAATTGACCTGAGACTCTTTCCCCTCCTTCTCTCCTTTTGGCATGACTGAAGATATTAATAGTTCCAGGCTGCTTGCTGTCAGCTTCGAATCACCCTGGCAGTTAAAGCCCAAAATAACTGGGCCTTTGATGTCAACTTACTTTTATTTCTAAATAAACAGCAGGGTTGGTTAAGATCTTCCAAATATGAAGCTATAGGTTCCTTCTAGCAACAGCAACAGTGGAAAGGTAGCCAGTTCAGTGTGTCTTGGGCAGACTGGGTGACCTTTCAGGGGCTTTCATTTCAAGTAGAAGAAGAGACAAGGTTCCTCTTGCCATCCCACTGTCATGCTAGAGCTGCTAACTTTGAGCCCAGGTGAGGAAAGGGATTATTCATAGTCATTGCTCTTGCACATCAGTTCTGAACCTCTTGCCTGACTGATTTCACTTTCAATAGCCCTTGATAACGGGGAAAACTCACTTATGTCATGCTCTGTATTTCTAATTTCCTTTTTGTTATGAGGTTTCCCTATTGTTTGGCATAGCCATGGCCAGGGTGTGTTGCCATCCTTCTACCAAGTAACGCTGCCATTGATCTGCTTTGTGCCAAAAAGGACAGCACTCCACAGCCACAAAGCCCCACGTGCAGCACACAAAGCCTGCCTCTGACCCCAGAGCTGGGGCAGCACTGCCAAGTCCAGCTCCCTTGGGCCAGGAGGCCTCCTGGGCCACCCCAGCCCCTGCCACAGCAGTGCAGTGGGAACAGAGAAGTGGCTTTTTGCAGCTTGCCCTGCGTCATCCCAAATCTGGAAGCAGTGGGAAAGCATCAGAGTGTGGAGCTGGGGAAGTGAAGCATCGCCCAAGTACCTCAGATAAGGCAGGGAGAGGAAGGGGACCCTTCAAGATCTTTGCTACAGCACCTCCATTTCCTACATCCAGCAGCCCCTGGAGAGGGTTTGGGAATGATGGGCAGCTCACTGACATGCTCAGAGGAGGAAATTTTTTTGCCACTGGAATCGAAAAGCAAAATCATCCCTGACCCCCTGAGCTGTGAGTCCTTCCAGTCTGCCTTGACCCTGTGCTGGGGAAGAAGCTCTGGGGACCCACCACAGGGCACACGTGCTCGGCCACATTCCCCCTGGGAGAGCAGGCAGAGAGGAGATGTCTGGGACAGATGGAGCCCTGCTAGCACCTGCACAAAGACCTGGGGACTGAATTTCACTAAATAACAGAAACTTCCCCACTGACAGGAGCACCATGGTGGAGGCTGAATGCTGTTTCTGGGTCATTGCTTGGACCAGAGTCCAGCTCCAGTTCTGTGAAAGAAGGGACAGGGAATTTTTTTTTCGCATAATGATTTGGGTCTGGGCTTTGGGAAGAGATGACACTTGAGGACCATCCTGAGTGCTGGTTTCTTCCAGCCCCCTCCAGCCAGCTGAACCCCATGAACTGGGCAGAGCTTGGCCAGGAGCAGTGCTGGAGACAAGTCAGGGCAGTGAGAGCAGCACACAATCCAGAGCAGCCACCTGCAAGCAGCACTCAGGGACCTGCTCCCCAGAGCAGCCAGGGTGCTTTCCAGGAGGGAGGCTCGCCTCCCCAAAACCCAGGAGGTGCGGGCAGGAGCGAGCACAGGCACATTGTCTCCTCTGAATGGAGTGGGGTCGCTGGCAGCCAGGATGGAGCAGCATGACTACACCTGGTTGCATTTCCACTTTCCAACAAGCCCAGTGGCTGCCAGCATTCCAAGATGGGCTTTTGCCCAGCGGGAGCTGCAGAACACAATGAAAGCTCTTTGTATCTGTCGAGTGCAGGGGGGAGGGAGGCCCCAGGATGCTGCCAGGGCTGGGAACGGTGTGTGTTCGCTCAGGAAGAGCTGGTCCTGTACATACTTGCACACACAGAGGTACAAACAGAACCTTCATCCGCTGATGAAAGACCAGCCTGCCTGGAAGAGATGCAGGCTGGAAAGGAAACACATTTTTAAAGACAGGAGCAAATATTACAGCACAGTGAATTATTCCTTGTAAATAACACTGGTTGCAGATC
The DNA here is from genome assembly GCA_013400515.1 of Erpornis zantholeuca. Classification (NCBI taxonomy): domain Eukaryota; kingdom Metazoa; phylum Chordata; class Aves; order Passeriformes; family Timaliidae; genus Erpornis; species Erpornis zantholeuca. The sequence goes on along the minus strand of VZTN01037885.1, from coordinate 189,714 downwards.
TAAGATCCCTTGTTCTGTTAGTGAATCACAGGTGAGCCAAGCCTCCTCTCTGTTGGACAATGTTTTCCATCTGTCAGCAGCTCACAGACATGTCGGGGGTCACTGGGGAGAACCAGCCCTGTGCCATCACAGGAAGCCTCCACGGTGACACAGCAGTGATGGGCTGAATGTCACCTGGGGCTGGGGCTCACTGGGCCTCTTCTCCAGGGACTGTCCCTTGGCATCACACAGGCTCATCCCAGCCCCAGCTTGTGCTGCAGGGGAGGGAGGTGGCACAGGCAGACACCTCTGCAGCTTCCTGCCTCCTGTGGAACCTCCCTCTAACTTCTGAGCGTCACTGCATGGTGACATTTTTAAAGGTATTATGTACCTTATGTGCATAAATCGGGGCTGTCAGTCAACTTAGGCTGCTGATGCCTCTGATTTCAACCAGGGCAGTGATCTGGAGGTTAATCACATTTGCCTGATGCTTTGAAAATGCCCAGTAGGGTCCTGACTGTGCTTCCCATTGGTTGTTCACTTGGGAAATCCACTCCTGTATCTGCCTGAGCTGCAGAGGAGGGATGTGTCATGAACAGTCCTGCCCCTGGTAACCAAGCCTGTGCAGTGAGAGCCCTCAGCCAGGCCCTGATGGAACCTGGCAGGTGCCATCTGCAGACACTGCCACGAGCATCCAAGCAGCTGATAGGGAGCCACAAGCAAAGAGCAAGGCTATGAGCAGTCATGTGTTGGGCTATTTATCCTTGAACAGATCAATCTGGGCTCAAGCAGAGAAGACTGAGGAAGAACCACTGATGTGCTTGAAGCCAGATGAGGACAGAGTGTGTCAGAGCAAGTTCAGGGAGAGGCAGAGCTCTCCTGTCTAACAGATGTGAAGTAGTGTGAGGAGAGGACACCTCACTCCTGTTCCACTCCTGGGCCCTGGGACAGGCACAGCAGCTCCAGGTGTGCTGGGACCCTGCCACCACCCTGCTGGGTGGACACTGGGCAGGCAGAGCTCTCGGTCTCACCACCAGCCCTGTCCTCCTTCCCTGCTGATTGCCAGCACTGCCAGCCACCAGACAACACCAACCCTTTCTGGGTCCTACAGGAGCAGGGTTCATTTGCTCAAACCCCTACACACAGCCCCAGCATCCAGATCCCTGTGTGACTGGAGAAGGGAAAACTGCCCTCAGCGTCAGGGGACAAACCCTGCCAAACCAGGACCTGCTGCAGCTCCTGGGCTTCTCAGGGAATCCAGCAACAAGGTGTGGACCTTGTCAGAGCTACACAAGACAAAATCCACCCACGACAACCTCATTCCAAAATTTTCTTTTGGGTTTGTGCCCTATCTTGTAATTCCGTGATAAGCATTCCCTAACACATAAATCATACAAGCCGGAAGTCCTGGAAGGACCAATTTGGAAAGACTGTCTGGGTTGATTTCCCATGTAAACACCTTCAGGGCACAGCTGAGGTGGTGCCACAGAGTCGTTCCCAAGCAGGGGCACTGGCAGTGAGGGAAGATGTAAGAGCCAAGGGGGCCAAGAGAGATCATAACGACCATGCCTGGGCCCAGAGGATGAGAATTACAGAGTAATTGGGCAGCAGCTCATTGCTGTGGAAATGCTCAGTTATTTCTGTTCCATAAACCACAATCCAGGTTACATGGTAATTACTTTGAGGTTCATTAAGTGTAATTATATGGTAATCTCCAGGAGCCAGTAATCATGTTCCAAAGTATCTACCACTTAAAACTTGGTGAGTGTCATGCAGGTAGGAAGCAGTCGCATGGCTTTCAGACTTGAGTGAGTTGGAAAGTGGGAGGGACAGGATAGGGTCAAATGTTACTGTGACAGTCAAAATTGCCTTCCAAGGAGAATGTTGGGCATGCTAGAGGAGAAGTGCTGCACACCCAAAGTCCAGCCAGTCTCTGTGGGCACCCTCCACCCAGCAGCAGGATTGGTGCCCTTAGAGGGCTGCTCCTCCCGGGTCACCAGTAGTGCCCCATAGGTCAAATAAATCCTTTCTCAGAGGTTCAGCCTATCCTTGGAGAACAAACACAACTCCTGAGACTTCATTCAGACTCAGATGTCTCTTTTAGTTCCCAGGTTGGGGTGGGTAAATTCTACATTTGTCATTAAAACCAGCATAGCATATTTTATTTGTTTTACTAGACAGCAAATTAGACTTAATGCTCAACAGTGTCAGTACCTCTTGCACATCATTTCCAGCTTTGGCTCATAGATTCCAATGTGGTGTTGACCCCAACCATCAGAAGAAGACCTAAGTCTTCCCACAAACTCCTCTTCCCACCGGTCCCAGTGGCAGGGAGACCCAGCATCCCCAGGATGATGGGACACTGAGGGAATGGTCCCCTGATCCCCTCTGCACCACAGGGTGAGTGTCCCAGAGAAGCCTTCATGGGACCCACACAACTGATGCTGTTCATGTTTCTTGTCCTTCAAAGAATCCCATTTTGACCTGGAAATGCAAGAAAAATTACTCAGAGGCAAAGCCCCAGGGGTGAGCTCCTGGGAGAAGGGGCCAGGGCCCTCAGGAGATGGGGAGGAGCAGCACTGCCAGTGCTGGGCACAGGGCACCTGGCGGGGAGGAGTGCCAAGGCAGCTGCCATGGCTCTCACCTGACAGTGCTCCGAGCAGGGAATATTCCTGACATTGTGTTTCCAGGCAGTGGCTGGATCAGCATGGTAGGAAAAACCTTTCTCCCATGTTAGTGACCAAGTTCCCATGGCTTCGGAGCACAGACACACATGCTTGAGCTCCTACAGAAACGTTAATGAATGTTTTTCCCTCCTCTGTCTTTCAGGGATCTGAACTACAACGAGCTGCTGGAATTCCCCGGGGCTATCAGGACTCTGGGCCGGCTGCAGGAGCTGTGAGATTCTCCATTTATTCCTTTACAAAAACACTTCCTGGGGGAGAGTGACCAATAAAGCATGGCATGTGCTCTGACTTGAGGAGAGCACTCAATCCAAGCCTTTCTTTTCCTTCCCAGCCCTCTCCACTGCATCAAAGCAGTTTGTGCCCTCGATTTCCATCTGTTCAGACCACCTCCCCATCAGCCTCCACACCACAGCTGGTGGAGGGAGTCCCTGCCAGCCTTGGAGCAGGTTCCTCCTACAGTTCTTTGGTCTCCTGTGGCATCTAAGGGGCTCAAATTCCAGCTGTTCTCTAGCTACTTCTGATGTCCCTTCCCCTACGTGGGACCACACCCTGCACTTACCCACGTTACTGTGAGGCCATCATTTCTGCAGTCCTGTGCCACCTCCTCTCATGTGCAGAAATGGTTTTATCTCCCTTAGGATAAATTTATAATAGGGAATTACCAACATTTAGGACCATTTTAGTGGATAGCTCTCCTTCTTTTAACTGGTCAGCCTGGGAGACACTAAAAATAAGAAACCATCCCACTTATAAGATGTGAAGATAGAAGCCCCAGGGTGGGGTCAGTTGATGTAGATCCACAGTTCTTGTGTCACACTGGTGCCAGGCTGGGGTGGGACAAAGGCAGCTGCTCCTGTGCTTCTGGGAACCTTGGGGTAAAAATCTGACACTAGTTTCTTCTTTAATGGAAGAATTCTCATGAGATGTCTCTGTCCAGCCCAGATATCACCATTATTCTCACCTTCAAAATGAGAATAAGATCCCTAATCCCCTTTGAGATGGCTTTTGAAATGCCTGCCACTAAAGAAGAGGCAAATTCTAAACAGTCATCAATTAATCACCTGCTCAGACTCCTCTGGGATAAATAACCTGGGCATCACCCAGAGCCTGGTCTCAGTCCTGGACACAGGACCCTGTGGCTGCCTTTGCTGTACAGGAGGTCAGACTGTGGCCACAGAGCTCTCTTCTCCTGCAAAAATTTGCTGATAGAAATTTTCTCAAGCTTAACCAAAAATATCCCAGCTGCACCTACAAATCCTCTAAAGTCATGTGGCCCAATAATTCCTGGCCCACTCTGGTTGGCAGCTGTGGAGCTGTAATGGAGACCATCCATAAAAATTGTAGTTCCTGGAGGGTAGAAAATTTTGTATTTGGTTTGTTTCTGTTTCCTGACGTGTAAAGTGTTAAACATTAAGTCCCTGTATCCTTGGTGGGGTTGGTGGAGCCACATACAGAGCACCCACAGAGTAAATGCAGCAGATTCTGTCCTGCCAAACCACAAACCTTGTTCACCTGCTGGGATGATGCTGCACCTGGGAAGGAGCCTACATCTCCTATTTGATGTGTATTTTGAAGGCTCTCTGGCTTTAAAAGTGATGAGGAAAGAAGGTTAACTTAATTAATATCAAGATATTTGTTTCTCCCAACAGCGGTTTTCATAACAACAACATCAAAGCTATTCCAGAGAACGCATTTGTTGGGAATCCCCTCCTCCAAACAATGTAAGAAAATTAAATAATGTTTCCTACGTTTTTACCCAAAAAAGGGGCATTTCCTGATGTCTTTGGTTGGGATTTCTGACAATGGTCAGCATGACAATAATCTGATATTTGCTATCCATGTGCCAGGGCAGGCTGAAATTTCTCCTTCTCAGCTCCTTCTTGGAATTGCTGTGGGTTCTCCTTTCCCTGCAGCTGGAACAAAACACAGGTGGTCTGCATGGAAACCATCTAAGCCCTGGTTGACATCTGCTGATGTTTATTCCTTGTGTTCAGAAAAGCTGCTACATGTGTCAGAGATACCAGGTCCTTGTGTGTCTGTGTACACAAAGCTCTGCACATAAATCCACCCAGCTGTCAGCTCATTTCTCCTCTGACCCAGGCACAGGTAGCCATTTTTGGGATACTTCTCTGAACCACACAGATATTGAATATTGTGGCAAGTGACAAAAGCTCTGCTTGTCCAAGCTGGACTTAAATTATAGAAATACCAGTATCTGGAAAGCCATGGTGACACTGGGTGAAGCCATTCTCTGCTCCAGCCAGAACAACCCAACCCATCCCCGTCCCCCTTGGGCAGCACCCACGGAGCAATGATGGGTTCTGTACACCCACAACGTTCATCTCTCCTCTGGATCTGCCCATCCAAAGCCTCTCACAGCTAGTGGGGGCAGTGCTTCTCACAGGAGGTGACTCAACTCCTCCCATATCTCACTGGGTCCTGGAAGAGCTCACTTCTCTCCCCTGACTGTGACAAGTGGGAAAGGTGCTGGTGCTGCAGGTGTGTAATATCAGAGGTGTCCTCCAGTGCAAGGTGTTTCTCTGCAGGATTGAAGGAGGCCTTTACACCTTTCTGGTTCAGCAGGCCCCCAAAGGGCCCATTCAGAGCAGCAGCAGACCTCACTTGTACCAATGTCCAGCCAAAAACAGGCCAGTGGGAAAGCCTATGGTTGTCTGAGAGCAAGACTTGCTCACAGCACAGCAGCACCTCATGCATGGCTTACTGCTGGCAGCTCTGAGGCTCTTGACCTGTAACAGCATCTTCTCTTCATGTGCAACAGACTCTGACCAGTTCCTCTTTCCCATTGCAGCCATTTTTATGACAATCCCATCCAGTTTGTTGGACAGTCTGCTTTCCAGTACTTGCCAAAACTCCACACTCTGTAAGTTCACCAAGCACATCCTCAGAGAGGTAATGTCCAAGCTCCAAGCCCTGTGTACTGGGCACCTTTGTGGCCTCCTCCCTTTCCTCAAGAGCCCCTGTGCCAATAGAGGACCATGAAGCCACTCTTGTTGAGTACCCCAAAGGCTACTCCGAAGAGTAGACACTGCATATGTTTTCTTCTGAGGAAGGATAATTTTGAAAAAGGCATTTTGGAGATTTGGGAGGCAGCCACTAACTCCTCCTCCCTGCACAGCTGCCAGGCACTGAGGCCTTCCAGGGTGTCCACAGCTGTGCCAGGAGCAGCAAAGACCTCGCACACAAGTGCCATGGCTTTTGCTGCTGTTGCGTAGTTGCCCAAACAGAGGAACACTGAAGGCATCTGCCTTCCTGCACAAGATGGAGATGTGGAGGAACACACCATGGCACATGGTCCCAACACCATGGCACAAACCACGTTAGTGGGCAGCCAGCAGTGGCAGTGCTTTCTTCACAGTTGGCCCTGGGCCTGTGCCAGGGCCAGCAGCACAGGCTGGGCACCACCTGGGCCTCAACAGCTGCCCCACGTTGGCTTTTCAGCCAACCTGTTGTGGCACAGCACTAAAAATACTGAGGCAGAGGCAACCTCATAAATCTCTATTTATAAGCCTCACCCAGGCACATAAAATAAATCATTCAAATAGCCCTGCATTCTTTAGATCCAAATGCATAGACCCAGGGAGGCCCGGGTGGGATGCCCTGCTTACATTCCCCGTGGTAATTGTTTGGGGTTTTTTGTTTAATTTGGGTAGAGATCATGCCAAGAATGTTAGTGGCTGGGAGAGGCTTTGAGCTTGCCAAGTCTCCTTGCACAGAGGTGCCCAGCTCCCTCTCGCTGTACCCACACAGTGTGAGGTGTCTGCTGCAGCCACAGGGACACGCTGGGAATGGGCCTCTGACCCCCACAGCTGCATGTGAGGAGGCAGATTTGCCACCATGGCAATGGGTCTGGAACCTTGGGCAGCTGCACTTGCCTCCTGATCTTCTGCCCACCTCACTCCACCCTCATTTCTCTGCAGGTCACTCAATGGAGCAACAGACATCAGGGAGTTCCCGGACCTCAAAGGCACCACCAGCCTAGAAGTTTTGTGAGTGGCACCTCTCTCCCTTTTACCCTGCTAGCTGTGCTCTTCCTCCTTCAAGGTGGTCCAGGCTGTTTCAGTGAGGACAACTTTCCCAGTGCTGTGCAGTATTTAGCTCTGCCTCTCCCTGGTCACTCACCCTTCTGCTTCGTTTCACCCCTGTGGCTCCTGAACTCAGCTTTCCTCCCCGTGAGTGGCTCTCTCTGTACTCTTGAGTGTGCTCCAATCTTTTTTTAATTTTTTTTTTCTTCCTTCCCTCCTGCATCTGTAAAGGAGTGAACCTTTGAGTGCAGTGCTTCTGGTGAGCCCCAGTGTCTCTGTACCACCCTGGTGCAGTTCAGGAAATGTCTGACACCCATGGCTCCTGGAGCTGCTCTGCTCCCCTCCAGGGAGAGAGGCCCTGGAGAGCAGGGCCTTGGAGGACATGCTGCCTCTGGCCACACATTGTTCCCCCCTCTTGGGCACTGGTCCCCATGCTGTGCCCAAACTGGGAGCACCCCAGGCCAGGGTGTGACACAGGGACACAGGGACACAGGGACACACCATCCATCCCTCATGCACAGGCTTCTGAGGCAGTCCTGCGTCCAGGCCTGTCCAGCCAGGACAGTGGGACCTGGGATGGCAAAGCATGCTACAGAGGGCACTGCCACCTGCCCCCAGCAAGGACAAGGACAGCTGTGAGTTCAGCACACAGCAGTGCCCAGAAGGCACATCCACCTTAGCCAGTCCAGCAGCAGTGCCCGTTTCCAAAAGGGCCAGGCAGGTTTTTATCCTCTCCAGGTGTTTCATTGTCCTGTTGATATTGTCTCCCCTGCCACTATCTGGGACTGGCAGCTGGGATTCTGGGTCACAGAGTCTGGGTGCTGGCTGCCAGCAACACCATTTCTTCTCTCTCTTCCATCCCTCTAGGACCTTGACCCGGGCAGGCATCCATTTCCTCCCCAGAAGGATGTGCCAGCAGCTGCCCAGCCTCCGAGTCCTGTGAGTAACCTGTGTCTCTGTCCTGCCTGGTCCTTAAAAATGCCCTCAGGAACTGAGCTTTCCTTTTGTCTAGCTCAGGGAGAGGACCAGCTATGGGGGACCATCCTGTGGTTCTTGTTCCAATAATCTTTTCCATGCAGACATCACCATCTTCTTAATCACTACCTTGAGCTCTTGCTTGTTCTTGAACTCGCTGCTTCATCCCACATGATGCTCTGGTCTCAGGGCTGCAGTCAGGCACATCCTCCTTGCTCTGCACCTGTAGGAACTCCTCACCCCATGCAAGGAGAGTAGAGAGGATACAAAAGGAGGTGGCTAAGAATGCCCACAGCATTTCAGAGCTCCCAGCTATGCTGAAGCTCTTAGCCCAAAACCAAGGGGGAAATCACATTCACCCTCTGCCCCAGCCTTGGCTTATTGCAGTTGGAGCTCCAGAAAGTGCCATCACCTGGAGGAAGAATCCTGTTCAATCCCAGGAGGGATCAGGTCTGACCTGATGGAGACCTGTGAGGCCTCAAGGCCACATTTCCTCATGGGGGGCAGCAGAGCCAGGTCAGGGTTTTGCTCACTCGGTGTTTCTTTGGCTCTGCCTGCTTAGCCAGGCACCAAGTGATGCTGGGGGGTTCTCCTTTAGCTTGGTACATGATGAAATCAACATCTCAGAAAGATTCTGCATCATCTCAGGAAGCACACCCCTGGTTCCTGAGATCCCCAACTATGTCTGCAGTCAAAGACATCCTCAGGAAATGAGTCATGAGCCAGATTTATACAAGTTTGCAGCCTTAGGGCAACAGGAGGCTTGCCTCTCATCAGTCTTTATACAAGCAAGCTGAAAAAGAAAACAAGTTTGTTCCAGGAAAGCAACAGGAGTGAATTCTTGATTACAGAAATTGGAAACAAGAGTAAAACATAAAAATAAAAGAAGACAATTTGTAACTTAAGAGATTACAGGGTTTTGGTTCCAGCTGTCCCTGTAGGGAAGATCTCTCATCTTTAGACATCTGGACCAATTCAATGGATGACTTGCTATGAAAATGCAGCCTTTGGACTGGCCCAGGCTGTTGGGTCCCAAACCTCTGTTTATGTTTGCAAGTTATCAGTTTGCAAACCCTCACAGCAGAGCCTGTTCTTTGTGCCTGCCCCCACCATGTGGGACAGTTTTATTGGGACACATCACCTCATTCCTTGCTCCTTGTTCCTCTTCCCTAGTGAGCTTTCCTGACAGGAATTGCATTGCTTGCAGAGTTTGGAGAGAGAGAATGTGGGCCAGTGTTTGTGCACATTTCCATCTCTTTTGCCTTTGAAATGCCTTGGCTCCTGTCCCCACAGACCCAGGGGGTTCTTCTCTGCCTCTCTCTTGGCAGCCATAGGAGCTACGACTGTGGCACATGTGACCACAGATGACACAGGTAAAGCTGCATTTCTGGCCTCACCTCAGAGTGTGGATTCCCTGCAGGGAACCTGCACAGGGGCTGTAGAGCCACTGCAGGGGCAGAGGGTCACAGCCATCCTGGGATGCCACCCAAGCTGCACACAAGCCAGGCAGCCTTTGGCATCAACCTGGCATCATCCTGCTGCTTTCATCTAGAGCTTCTGCTCAGAACACAGATTCCATATATTCGTGGTATATCTTGAGCTAGAAGGGACCCACAAGGATCATTGAGTCCAACTCCTGGCTCTGCACAGGACACCCCAACAATCCCACCCTGTGCCCGAGAGAGTTGTCCAAATGCTCCTGGAGCTCTGGAAGATTTGTCTTTCTTCTCAAGCAGAAATAGGTGAAACTTCCCTGAGCAGAGATGAAGCCCTTGATGCCATCAGCACCTTCATCCTGGTATGTTCCCAACAGAGCAGGAGTGACTGGGGCTGCTCTGTAGATTCTGGGCTGCACCTGGTTGCCCTCACTCTGGAGGAACCACAAATAACTCCTGGAGCTGGTTCTCCCCCATCAGTGCTAGCTAAGCTACAGCCCTGTCAAGGCCAGTGGACTGACACAGGGGCCAGGGAAGAGTCACTGATGCTAAGGCTCTTTCTCCATACTGGGTGACAGCCCCCAGAGCTGAGCACAGACCTCTTGCTTGCTTTTCCCTCCCTCCTCCTCTCCACCACGGAAAACTGGTGGTGAGGGGGTTGGCAAAAAAAAATAATTGGAATATTTTAGGAGCAATCTATTGGCAGAAAGATGGAAACCGAGTTTGGAAAGTCGGCAGAGAAACCACATACAAAACCTTACCCTGGGGCAAATTTCCCTTGAACAACCACAAATCCAGTCTCTGCTGGTGGGGGAAAGAGCTGGGTTTAAACATTACTCCTTACCCAGCCTGTTTCAGCTTCAATAAATCCTCATTAAGCTATGCCAGTGTGGGTTTTCCTCTGACTATCAAGCCAGTCTACTCTAGATGCTGCAGTGACACTGGGCCATGAACCAGTGGGAAGAGGAGTTTGCTGCAAACTGCTTTCCAGTGACAGCACTTGAAAGAACGGGGACCAGAGGTTTTCACAGTCTGTAATGTCCTGAACCACATCCCTGCCAATGCCACAGCCTCTTCTCTAACCTTGGGAGAAAGCCAGGAAAGGCTGAATGGGAAGCAGGCAATGGGCAGTGGGCTTGCTGTGCCAGCAGAGGAGAGCAGCTGGCTGGTCAAAACCTCCCCCAGCAACCTCCCCAGCCTGCAGAGCTCCCCGGGCTCTGCAGGCACATCTGCAGCTTCTGAGGGCTCTGGCAGAAATGTCTCTCTGCTGTGCCCACAGAAAGCAGGGCTGTGCATGGCAGAAGTGGCACAGGTGGGTTTCACAGCTCACTGTGCATGGCCCAAGTGGCACAGGTGGGTTTCACAGCTCACTGTGCATGGCAGAAGTGGCACAGGTGGGTTTCACAGCTCACTGTGCATGGCCCAAGTGGCACAGGTGGGTTTCACAGCTCACTGTGCATGGCCCAAGTGGCACAGGTTGGTTTCACAGCTCCCTTGAGGCTGGGGAGGACAAGCCCAGCCGTAGGGGCAGCTCCATCAGCCTGCAGGCTGTGCTGCAGGGAGCTGGGCTGGGGAGGGACGAGTGGGTAAATCATGGAGAAACCCTTGCCTTGCACAGAGACCCCCAGAGGCAGCCCCGGGTGCAGAGGGGAGATCCCACTCACTGGGGTTGCCAAAAGTGGAGCTGTGCAGAATGAAGTGAGGTCACCTCACTCTGCAGCAGTGCCTGCCTTCCAAGGGAGGGCTCAGGGGCATTGCCTTTTGCTGTCCCAACATTGCTGTACTGTCCTTCCCCTGCAGAGAGCTGTCACACAACCAGATCGAAGAGCTGCCCAGCTTCCATCGGTGCCAGCAGCTGGAGGAGCTGTGAGTATGGAGATGTCCTCTTGGTACTGTGCTCTGGGGGGAAAGGGCTCTTTGTGGTGGCACTTCCCACACACAAAACTCCCTAAGCACTGGGAAAGTTAGGCACCAAAACTCACTGTTTGGAGTGCAAATGGACCAGAGCTCCACTCTTTGCCCCTGGGCACATACAGAATAAAGATACACTCCCTGTGTGAATTCACTCAGGTCCTTTCAGAGGTCCCAGAGACCTCAAAGAGAAGCAGGGTGTGACAGCACTGAATTCACTCACTCCAGTCCCACTAATCAAGAATGGGGTTTATGTCCACCATGAATGTCTTCTGCTTCAAGGAGGAGTCCTGTGCCATGGGCACAAAGCAGCTCTTACCCACCCTGCCCAGGGCCAGCCCCTCCTGAGAGAATGGGGATTCTTTTCTCAGGTGTAGCACTTGAGCTGGGTCCTCTCCAGGCCCCAGGAGGCATCATTGTTTCTCTGAGAAAAAGTTATTCACATCCAGCTCAGAGTGTCTGCAGATCTGGCCCAACACTTCAAATAGAACACAAATTCTTGGCCTTTTTGAGAAAAACTTTTTAAAAAAAGGAAAAAAAAAAAAAGAAAACAAAAAAAAATTTAAATCGACTCCATGATTTTTCACAGAATTCTGCTACCTGGAAGAACAGATGGGTGGGAGCAGCATCCCCATAAAAAAACCCACAGGAGAGGTTGTCCCTGCTCTCTGCAGCACCCCAGCCTGGATAACCATCCAGTCTTAGCAAACTGGACATTAGGACACTGTGAAGCCACACAGAAACAAGAGTTACACAGCCCCTGCTGCCTTTTATGGCAGCTGTGAGAGTAGCCCCAGGAAAACATTTGAAAAACATAGAAAGTACACCAAAAAAAGACAAATGTTCAGAATTCCAAACCTGTAGTTTCATACATTCTGCCAAAGTTCTGTCTTACAAAACTTTATAATATGCCAAATTCAGACCTAACATTAACATAAAACCACAATAAATCCCAGTTTCTGGCTACTGAAGGCTAATAGATTATACCTTAAATTAATATTTTTTTTACAAAATGAGTATTTGGTCCCTTAACCCCAAAGTTGGTGTCCTGTAAGCCCCACCCCCACCAAGTGTCAGCATTCCTGATGGTTTGAAACAAGTCTGGTGGTGCCTGGTGGTACAACCTGGCACACAAACAACTCAGGTGTGCCACGGCTCTGCTGTAACTGGAGGAGTGCAGACCTTCACCTGCACCACACAGGCCACCCCTCACAGCTAAACACCCCTAAGTTATTCTTCTCTACCTAGCTCCAATATGCCTTCTGCCCAAACTCCACCACTTCCAATCAGTGAGAGACCCAAATTGGTGCCCAGAGCTTCCAGTGGCTCCCACATGAAATCTTGGCTAGAGGTAGGAGCAATGCCAGCCTGGTGACGTGGGGCACCAAGGGACCAGCCTCAAGTGCCCACCTGTGGAACAGGAGCATGTGGGCAAATGCCAGCAGAGGCATTACAGCCAGCACATGAGGGTCCTCATGTGAGATGAGTCAAGATCATTTCTGAGTCTAAAGGCAGGTTAACTACCTGAAGAATGCCCAGGGAGCTGCTGTAGGTGGAGCAGCAGCAGGCAGTGCCCCTTGCAGAAGGTCATGGATGGGGACATTGCTTCTGCAGGTCTGGGATTCATGATGGGCATCCTGCAGGAACCTTGATATGTATTCCCCATTGTTTCACACTAGGGAAAACAAAACTGAGGAGCTGAGCCTTTCCCACAAGGTGCATGGTTGGAGCATCCAGGATGTCGCCTGAGGGTGTGGGGAGTGTGTAGGTCAGTCAGCAGAGTCTGTGTGAACTCTCACCCTGCTCTTTGCCCTGAAAGGAGACAGCTGGAAAGGAGATGTGGAGGGCTGAGGCACTTCATGTGCAGATGTGGATGGTGGGGTCTACAAGGCATCAAGATTTTTCTTCATGAAACACTGAGATGCCTTCAGCCCTCAAACATCCTTCATCCTCACCAAGGCAAAGGGCAGCACCATGTGGTCCTTCCTGAAGGGTCACACAGAGATGGTTGCTGATTACTGGCTCCAACTCTCAGCTTTTCCTCTGGAAAAAGCACTTTGGAGGCTTAGGGCAGAGCAGAGTGGGAAACCAGTATGGATTTGGAGTTAACAGGGCACTTTTGGCCACTGCACATCGACAGTTCTTTACTGAGTCACAATGGCATCAAAAGCAGGGGCTGTCTGAGCCCTGGAGCTGCCTGGAGGAGAGGATGGCTTTGACATGTTTTGCTGCTCATCCTGTCTAACTCTTGAAATAAGAGCAGGTCTCCCAAGCACAGCAACTTCCACTGTGCCAGTCTGCATCTGCTGCATTGGGACAAAGATCTCCACAGAGTAGGAACGCTGCCTTCAGCTCTCTTCTCAAAGCAGTTTCTGTTTCTCCAGTGGTCTCCAGCACAACAAGATCCAGGAGATCAGAGCAGACACCTTCGTGCAGCTGATGGCTCTGCGCTCCATGCAAGTATTGTCTGCCAGGGGAGCAGCTGGGGTCATGCTGGGGAGGGGGAATGTGAACCCACATGGGCTGTGGGAAGTTCCCAGCCCCACTGCTGGGAGGCTTTTCTGTTGAGTCCCTCTTCCATGCTGCCTTAGAGAATAAGAGGGCACAAACCATCCTTTTGGCTCCCCTGTGCCTGCAGACCCCTCCTTACCTGCCCCTCTCGTGCCCACACCCCACATGCTCTCGCCACATGCTGCAGCTCAGCCAAAGCAGAGCCCACATCACAGACAGGCCTCCTGAACGCCAGGAGGAGCTCAGGGCAGGAGCTCAGCACCCTGGTGTACTTGAGCTCCAGCAGCCCTTGTCCCACCCAGGCTGGGCCAAGCACTCCTGGAAGATCCATGCAGAGCATCCTGTTTGGTGTGAAAGCTTCTCCACACAACCCAAAAGCCCAAGTGCACCCAAGCATGCATTTCCCAGGCACACAGAGTGACCTCCTAAGTGCTCAGCACCTTGGAGAGCTGGCAAGGCCCTGAGGGGAACAATTGTCTCTGTGGCACCTGGGAAGAGCCCTGACAGTCTTTATTTGCTGTTCTGTTAGGAAGTGAACTAAATGACACAAAATCTCTTCCCATGGTGCAGCAATGTGGGTGCCATTTAACAGCCCAGCTCTCCCAGGATCCCAAGGGTGTCACATACACCATGGTTACAACTGCCCAGGAACACTGAGGTGTTACAGGTGGCACTGCAGACACTCAGGGAAACGTGAGCATGCTGCTCCAGCCCACAGTCACACACACACACAGCTGAGCAAGCTCTGGCATGACCATGAGTAAGTTCTGGTCTCTGTGGGAAGGATTCATCCCACCCAATTTCACACACATCTGAGCATCTTGGCTCCCTTAGAGCTGGAGAGATGAAGGTTGCCCTGTAGTCAGCCTTAGGGCAAGAAATGTGTCCCAATTTGCTGGTTTCCTCTACAGGGGTGACAGAGGGAGCAGAGCCCTCTCTGGAGGCAGAGCTTGTTGAATCCAGAGCACCTGTACACAGCAGGAGATATTCTAAAATCACCTTCCCCAGACCCCTGGCCCCATCTGCCCTTGTGAGTGCACACAGTGAGTGCACTGGGGATGCTCTGGCACTAAGGCATGACCTATTTGGCATAAAATTCCCAAAATTAGAGAAATTAAACCAGAAAAGAACCTTTTCCATTGGTGTCAGCAGAGGAGCTCCTGCAAGGCAAACTCTTGTGCCCTCTGTCAGAAACCACCCACACTTGTCTGTGGGGAGCTGCAATGAGACAGAGCTCACTGCTGACCAAGGGGCTACAGATCCCACATGTGCTCCCATCAGGGCCCTTGGCCACACCTGCAGCTTCACTGCCCTGCTCTGCTCTCTCCTCACGGGTGTGTCCTTGCCTTGCAGAGACCTGAGTTGGAATTACATCCAGTTTATTCACCCAGAAGCCTTTGTGACCCTGCACTCCCTCACCAAACTGTAAGTCAAAGGGATATTTCATTCACAGTGGGCCATGGATAGGAGGTGTCTGAGGAGCTCAGACTGATTCCCTGGGCTATCAGGACACCTGGGATTTAGATGGTGGAAGACTGATATGCTGAGGTTCAGAACAAATCCCAAGGTTTCCTATTAATACAATTAATAAAGGGATGATGAAGTGCAGGAGGGGCCATCTTCAAGATGCTCTCTGAACACTTAAACCTCCATTTCTGGATGCTCTCACAGCTGCCTTGGATGCCTCTAAGGATGACCAGCATGCTGGGCTGTTCCCACAAGAGTCACTGCAGACCATCTGTGCTGGCTCTGGAGGGTCCCCAGCTCTCAGCTCCCTCTCTAAGATGCTTGGCTATTTTAAGGGCTGGGATCTGCAGTCACTCCTGACCTATAATGGAGGAAAAGATGTGTGGGGCACGTTTGTGTACAGCGAGGGAGATACCACACAGAGCTTTCAGCACAGCCACTAACCCTCGTTTTCCCAGGGACTGCAGTCTCAACATGTTTATCTCCAGAGGCTCCTGGACCCAGTGCAGCACCCAGCCCCATTTCAGCATCACATCAAGGCAGCAACTGAGGCAGTGCTGATGCCTTAAATGGCTACCTAGAAACAGAGACCAGACAGGAATAAAGGAAAAAGGTCATATTTATTTGAAAAGCCTTCAGGTGCACACTTTGGGCTCCAGAGGGTCCTGCCTCAGTGCATCCCAAAATGGACAACTGCAGGTCATGAGTGTTTCACACTTTTATATCAACATCAATTCCCCAAGCAGAACCCAGCCAAGGATGTGATTTCCCCAAGCTTGCCCCCCTCTCCCCAAGATGAAGGTTTACAGTTCTTGTTCTGGGTATCCTTGGAGAGCAAGTTACAGAGGTTTTGTTATGTCTATCTTAACATAGAGAACAGCACTTAACAAGCTACAGAAAACTTCAGAGTCACACTAGCAGTACAGGATTTGAAAAATATAAAAGTTAAAACCTAAGGCATCAGTGCCCTCTGCTTGGCTGAGATACCACTGGCAGCAGAGCCCTGACCATGGTCTCCCTCTCTGCTTTCCCCTCCCCAGGGACTTGACTGACAACCAGCTGGTCACACTGCCCCTGGATGGTTTGGCTGGACTGACCCATCTGAAGCTCCAAGGCAACCCAGCTCTCTCCGAGCCCTTCACCAAGGAGAGCTTCCCCAAAATGAGGTACTTGGAGCGTTGACTCTTTCACTTCTGGTGTTCAGCACAGCCTGTGTTTGCTTACAGCACTCAGCCTCCTGCTCTCCTCATCCTTCTCGTGCTCTCTCCACACTTCCAGGCCCATGGGTGGAGGAAGATCCATCTGCTGCTAACACATCTCATCTTTAACATGTTCCACGGGAGAGCAGCAATGTGCTCCCAGGCCACCACCCCCACCCCAAACACACACACACAAGTGGAAAGCATGGAGCAGGCCCAGCTCAGGGCTCTTCTCAATGGAAAACATTCCCAGAAGCAGTCCTACCTAATGACATCCAGGTTTCCTTCCATAAACTCTGCTTGTGTGGCCGTGTCTTGTCTGTTATGGATTAATGAGGAGCCCCAAGGGGTCAAACTGATCAAGAAGAGGCTGCAAAAGGCTCAGAGCACAGTGCTGGGCTGCAGGCTCAGACTTTGCTGACCCTCCTGGGTCTGGGCGTGGCACCTGCCCTCAGGCTTAGGCACCCATGCTCCAGAGAACACAAATTCCCCTCAGATGAGGTCATTCTCTTGCTTGGGTGTCCCAGGGAGCTCCCTTCAAGCCCAGGATGCAGGAGCTGATGCTCCCACTCATCCAGGATGGGTTCCCAAAGTTTGCACAGAGGGCTGGGGTCTCAGGGCACTGCACCCACATGGGGCTTAGCAGCTCAGGCCTGAGGAAAAGTGTGGAGCTCTCACTTCAGGCTGCCTCAGCAGCAGTGCCTGCAGGGCTCTGTCTTGTGATGTTTCTAACTCGTAGCTGCATGATTGGTTTCCAAATGGCAGGGGAATCCAGAAGCTTTTGGAGGGTTTTCTACAGCCAAAATCATAGAACAAGAGAATGGTGTGGGTGGAAAGAAACATTAAAGCTCATCCAGTCCCACCCCCTACCATGGGCAGGGACACCTTCCACTAGCCCAGGTTGCTCCGAGCTCCATCCAGCCTGGCCTGGAACACATCCAGGGATCCAGGGGCAGCCACAGCTTCTCTGGGAACCCTGTACCAGGGCCTCCCCACCCTCACAGGGAAGGATTTCTTCCCAATATCCCATAAAACCCTGCCCTTTCCAGTAAGAAATGAGAATTCCTTGTCCTGTCCCTCCAGATCCTTGTCCAAAGTCCCTCTCCAGCTCTCTTCACAGAACCACAGAATCAGAGAATCGTTAATGTTGGAAAAGACCTCTGAGATCATCAAGTCCAACCTGTGCCCAATCCACACCTTGTCTCCAGCCCAGAGCACTCAGTGCCTTATGCAGTTGTTCCTTGAACTCTGCCCAGGATGGGGACTCCCCCACCTCCCTGGGCAGCCCCTTCCAATGTCTAACAAGCCCTTCCTTGAAGGAATTACTCCTGATTCCAACATGAATCTCTCCTGGTGCAGTTTGAGGCCATTTCCTCTCACCCTGATGCTTAGTGCCTGGGAGAAGAGACCAACCCCGACCTCATTACAATCATCATGTGTAGGGAGTGAGGAGGTACCTGCTGGTGGGGGATCCCTTGAGCTTCCTTTTCTCCAGACTGAGAGAAAAGTGACTGAGACTCCTCCTCAGCCACTCTCCATGTGATTTACTCTCCAGACCCTTCCCCAGCTCCATTTCCCTTTTCTGGACTGACTCCAGCCCCTCAATGTCTTTCTTGAAGTGTGGGGTCCAGAGCTGGAAACAGGACTCAAGCTGCAGCCTCACAAGTGCCAAGCCCCTTTAGGCACTGGAAGGGGCTCTGAGGTCTCTCTGGAGCCTCCTTTTGTCCAGGTGAGCACCCCCAGCTCTCCCAGCCTGGCTCCAGAGCAGAGGAGCTCCAGCACTCAGAGCATCTCCATGGTCTCCTCCAGACCTGCTCCAACAGGCAGTCCCTAGTGCAAGGTGGGTCAAGTTCAGCACTTCCAAAGTGTTTCTCCCCTAAATTAGTTCCATTGGCATCTCCTGAGCTGTTTTGGGATTGTATCAGAGAAACTGAGCCTGCAGCAGTGCTTCATTGAGCCATGCCAGGCCATGGACCCATTAACATTCCCTAAATTTTGGGGTACTGCCATTAAGTAGCCTTACTCGTGGGGTATATGTCTGCAGGAGTCATCTGAGAGCAGTTCTTAGTCTTGCTGGGAGGATCTGCACCTCCCTACCACCTTTCAATAATAGGATCTAATTTGGAGCTTATAAGAGGAAACAAGCTTATATACAGAGTTTCCAGACCCTCCCAGGGCTCAGCCAAAAATGTTTGGGAACATAAAACAAAAGCATATTTTTAGAACATCGAGTTTTACCATATTTACTGATCTTGTCAGAAGACCTTAATTGTCTGGAAAACCTGAGGTTCCTTTGCCTTCATCAGCAGTCTCCCTGACTTCCAGCAAAGCCAAAACTTCAGCTGCTGACAGCCAGCCTGGTATTGCATCCAGATGATGCTCAGCTGCTGTTGAATTGACCTTGTAATACATGCTGTAATTAGCAACCAACAATTCAACTCTCAAGTAGAAATTAGACATATTTAAATAACCTTCTTCATTTGGGAGACCTGAGAATTCCTGCCTGAGCTGGGACTCCTGGAACTGGAGTTTGAAGGTTCCTCTCTGACCCTCAACAACAAGCAAGGGGAGCCTTGCTCTAGGGAAGCTTCTCCCCTTGAAGGAAACAAAGGATGCCTGGCAAAACTTGGCCTCGGGGTCAAAAATTAAGACTGCACATGGCATATTGGAGAGAGGGGCTAGTTTAGTCTGAGGAGAGCAGCAGAAGTGGTTTTAGGAGGGTGGTGGTTTAGGAATGGTATTCTCCAATTTAGTATTCCTGCTAAAACCATGCACCACTCACTCCTCCCCGGCTGGAGGCACAAAAGGCCAAGATCACAGGTTGAGATACAAACAACTTACTGGAAACAGCAATGAGATAAGACAAAAACAGCAACAGCAGCAATATTAATAATAAAAAGCATAAGAAAAGAAAATTATTTACATGGAAAGCCCCCCAACAACAAACCAATACCAGATGGCTCCTCCACCACATTTGTTCCCCTCTCCCCAGAAGAGACTCCCTTCCCCCCAGCCCCCAGCAATGGTGTGAGGTGGTACAGAACATCCTCTGGGTCCTGGCCATGCTCCCTCCTGCCTACTGCAAAAATTAACCCTGTTCTGGCTGGAACCAGGACAAGGAACTATCTGGGAACTTTAGAGCAGTTTCCAAACCATGCACCCTGTATCCACACCCTGTCCTACATGGTCCTTCACCAAAGCCAAGTCCCTCCCCACTGTAACCATCACCATACAGACCAGCTTTTGTCATGCCAGCAACACAGATACCAAAACTGGAATGGTACAGAGAAGATCAGCATGGCTCCTGCACAAGGACATCACAGAAATTCGTGCAGTGTTCCATGTTTTTTGGCTCTGAGGTTAGCTCAGCTGGTTAGAGTGCAATGCTAATAGCACCAGCATTGTGGGTATGATCCCTGTGTGAGCCATTCACTCAAGAGCTGGACATGATGAGCCTTGTGGGTCCCTTCCAACTCAGAATATTTTGTGACTCTGTACAGATGAGTTTCATCTTTGAACAACTGAAGGAACTAAGCAAAAAGTGCAAAGCACTGGAGAGTCAGGTCATGGCAGGGACACACCTTTAAGTTCTGCTTTCTTCTGTGCAGGGTCCTGGAGGTGCCATATGCCTACCAGTGCTGTGCCTACGGGAGCTGCAGCAGCTTCTTCAGGGTGTCCAGCCAGTGGGAGGCAGAAGACATGAGCCCTGAGGAGGAGGATCCCCACAAGAGGACCTCGGAATTGTTCCCAGGCCACGCCGATAACCACTGTGAGTAAACAGGGCTGAATGGTGCTGAGTCCCCGGGCAGGGCTGCCAGCCTGGCTGCAATCCTGCACGGGCACGAGGGGTGCCACTCTCAGAGGTGACAGCAGCCTCGAGGAAGGCAGGCTGAGCCTTCCCCAGCACAGGTGGGACATTGCTCTGAATGAGCTTCATTTGGTGCCCCCGCGTGGAAGAAAGAGGAGCTCTGGCACATCCAAACCTTCCCAACACAGCCAAAGGACCTGGCAGTGCTCCACAACGCAGACAATTTGGCCTTGCTGGCTATGGAGGGAGCCTGCCCAAGGCACTGGAAGGTGGCTGAGGCTGCCTGGGACAACTGGGCTTGGTCATTAGACTCCTGGGCAATGCAGAGCCTTTGGCAGGACATCAGTGTTTGTTGTTACATCATCTAGAGGAAGGACCCTGGGATTAATGTGGGTAAGAGAGTTAACTCAAAGACCTGGAATATTCAGCTGGCTGGAGGCAGAGAGCCCTGTGTATGTGCTACCTTTGTGCACACCCCTGGTGTTAACAGGGATGGTCAGGGTTAGGTGTGACAGCAGGACACGTTTGGGGAACACAGCACAGGGGCTGGCCAAGGCAGGGAAGAAGCAGCTCCATGGTCAAACACCACTTTATGTCTAAGAGTCAATTTATTCAGTGCTCCAATGTGCAGCTCTGCACAAAGCCAGTTCCAGGAGGCCAGCAGAGAGTGCAAGGCACCCCTGCACTCCCAGCCCCACAGCACAGCAGCAGCTCCAGCACCAGGCTGGCGTGATCCCTCTGCAAGAGAATCACTTCTTCTGTATCTGCTGGAGAGTGGAAACAGCATTCCAGGACACAGCCTGGATGCTGCATCTATTTATATATTTGTGTAAATACAGTGCACTTCCAAGGTCTGAGACATCCTGTAGGCAAATCCACACAGTACTGAGAGAGGGCTGGAGAGCCCCTGACTCACCTGCTCACTGAGCATCCAGCCACAGCCAGGGGCTCTGCTGTGTCCTCCCACATCCTGAGCAGGCAGGACTGGATCTGGAGGCAGATACTGACCCAGAGGTGCTGGACTCTGTGGGCAGGATGACCGAGACACTTTGTGACACAGCCAGCAGTGACCCACGGGCCCTGTGCTCCTGCCCTGATCCTTCACAGCCTGAGAACAAGCTTCAGACATGCAGAGTCCAGCCAGAGGGCAGCAAATGTGATTCCTACTGGCATGATGTGGCTCCAGGAAGCATGGTAGACTTGGTGGTAACACTGGCCAGACAGTACAGAGGAGTCATGTTTCAGACATTGCTGCAGGATTTTATTCTGAGCCAGGTCACTTTTTCCATCATTACTGCAGCCCATAGTGTGGCAGTCCTGGTGCAGATAGTTGTGGGGTTTGGAAAGATCTAGTTTGTGACAAGCGGCCACAGACCTGCTTTTGCTCGGTACCAAAGTCTTGGATGTCCCAAAGGATGCTCTCACCTGGCCCTGTCAGCAGACCAAAACCTACCACAGGGTCCCAGGCCTCCAAGCCTCATGGATGGTGTGTTCAGGAGATGTTGGGACCCAAGGGGAATGCTGATTGATTCTGAGACTGTGCCAAATGAGACTATTTGCAGCTCATAAAGGCTCCCATTCAGATGTTAAAGATGTTAAAGCACTGGATCTGTTTTGAAATCTCAAAGCACATCAAAGCAAATGTGCAATGCACAGGAACATCATTCCTTATGATGTGCAGCTTTTGCAGATGACTCTGCAGACCTCCAGCAATGGGGTCTGCTCTTGATGAACAGGGTTTGTGATATTGCTGGTTTT
Organism: Erpornis zantholeuca; assembly: GCA_013400515.1. Classification (NCBI taxonomy): domain Eukaryota; kingdom Metazoa; phylum Chordata; class Aves; order Passeriformes; family Timaliidae; genus Erpornis; species Erpornis zantholeuca. Next base: position 167,940 of record VZTN01037885.1, on the reverse strand, counting down.
TTACTTAATCATTGCATTATTTCTGTTCCCTGTGCTCCCTTTCTGATGGCCACTGGTGGTATTTAGCTGGGTTGTATGAACCTTGTAACACTTCCTCATTAAAGAGGAAAAAAGCTTCCAAACATTCTTTTCATGCAAGAGGGAAAGTGGTGTGCTTAAGAGAAAATACCTCAGGGCTGTGTCGCAGCAGGGTCCAGCCAGGCTTGTCAAGGCACTTGGATGCTGTGAGAGAAGTTGTGAGAGGGACAGGGAATGCTTCCAGACAGCTCTGTCCTCTCAGCCTTCTCCATTGCTTCCAGTCCTTCCTGAACGAATCCACAGAACCTCCAGCTGGGCAGTGAAAGGCAGCTGGTCCCAGACAGCCACGTAGGGACAAGAAAAGCCTCCCCAATGGCCAGCCCTGCCCTGCCCTACCCTGCCCTGCCCAGCAGTGGCTCCTGCAGCCTCTCCTGCTCCCATATCCAGCACCCATGCCCCAGCCAAGCCCTGCACTGGAGCACACAGACACAGAGCACACGTGGTGCTACAGACCCCAGGGCCAGATCAGCTCTTCCCCATCCTTCCAGGGCCCTGGATGCCTGGGAACCCACCCCACACCACCCAAGTATGTGCATTCACATCTGAGAAACAGCCACCTGAGGCCCAAAGTAGTGTGGTCAGTGCATGTCTCATCATTCTGTCACCTCATCAAAACAGATGTTTAAGGTCTCACTTCCAGCACTTTCAGTGTTTGGGGTATCATAGAATGGTAGAATGGTTTGGGTTTGGGAAAAGCCTTAAAGCTGCTCTTGTCCCACGCCTGTCATGGGCAGGGACAGCTTCCAGCATCCCAGGCTGCTCCAAGCCCCATCCAGCCTGGCCATGAGAGCATTTCCAGGGATGGGGCAGCCACAGCCTCTCGCCAGCTCTCTCAGAGCCCCTTTAGGCACTGGAAGGGTCTCTAAGTCCTGAGGCCTTCTCTTCTCCAGGCTGGGCAATCCCAGTTGTCTCGGCCTCTTTACAGCTGGCAGTGTTTAGCAGACACCCCTGCCCCAAGTCTGTCCCCCAAAGATGGCTCAGGGGCCTGACACCAGCACAGCCCCCAGCAGGCCCCAGCAGCTCCCAACAGAGCTGTAGAGGAGACAGGGAAATGGGGCACTTCCATCACCATCCCAGCACCTCCCTTTGGGAGCTCTGGTTTGAGGATATTCAGGGATGTATTCACTTACAAGTGTGTGTTTGCAGTAATGGAACGAAGCCGTGGGGAGCAGAAGGGAGCACACGGCAGTAGGACACCTCCTCCTCCAGCCCAGCACCTCCAACAGCTTGTAAAGTTACTAATGAGCTTCTGCAACCACCCTGGAGGTAGGGTGTATCCCCTAGAGATACACTTTTCCTACTTTTGTCATTCAAGAAGGCTCCTTGGGACCCAAAATAGGATCTGCCAGGCCCCTTGCAGCCACTCGTGCCCTGGCTGAGGAGAGGGCAGGTCCCTGCACACCCTGGGGACTGCCCTGGCCGAGGCAGGACTAAGGGAAGGAGCAGACAGCACAAAGGGGAGCAAGCATTCAGCCCTGTTCTATCCCTTCTCCAGCAATTCAGATCCTCTTCCTCTCACTTGACTTTTGGCACAGGCAGCTCCCTTCTCATGGAAAGGGCACTGCTGGCAATGTGGGTTTTTTCCATAAGAACTCAGAAAGTGGAGGCGCCTCATCAAAATTCAAATTGCTTCTTCAAAATCAATGCAGCCTGCCTTGCTAGGACACAAGAGCCATTTTCCTTTCTCCACAGCTCCCAGGAGGACTGGTTTCTAGCAGAGAGAGGTACATTTTTCACTTTGAATCCCACTGTGCTGACCAAGGATTGCTTTGTAATTCCCAGCAGGCTCAGTAGTCCAGGCAAAACAAAAGATCATCCTTCCCTTCATGAAAATGTTTAACCTGGGCTTAAAACCAAGCTTTGAGGAGAAAAAGGATGGCACAGGTTACACTTTCCCAAGGGTTGGGTCTCAGCAGAGCACAGAGACTGTGCCTGTGTCTGTTTTGTTCGAGTATCGTGACTGCAGATCACAGCCTCCGCACTGTGGCTGGAAAAGACACTGGAGATTTATAAGACTATAAAATACAAGGATGAAATATTTTTCCATCCCACTGTGAGTGTTTCCTTGCCAGGCTCCAAAGCAGCAGTAATATTTCAATTCTTACACAGACAGATTTTTAAAATTACCTTTTTTTCCAAAGCTCCCTGAAGCTGAGAAAGCCATGAAGCTTGTCAGGATGCACTAAAGATAGCATTATAGTTATTTGTCATCATCCTTTAATCAAATAATCCCAGTCACATTTTCAAACACAGGCAGAGAGCAGAGCTCATGGGAGGCACCACTTCCAAACAGATTAGACAAGTAAATCCCACTCGGGTCAACTTTATCTTCAGCACTGTGGAAATTTGCCTTCCTGGCCAGTGTCTGAGCTGCCAGGTGCACACCTGGGCTCCAGCATCAGTCCATTCATCCAAGAGAGAGTTCATCCCACAGCCATGGATCCAGCCCTCTGGCTACTAGGCTGTAGCAAGAACAAAACCACATCCTTTCCCTTTCCTCCTGCTGGCAGAAAACCCTCCAGAGATCTCCACTGGGAGCTGAAGGCTGTGCCATGGGTGGGAACAGGGCAGCAGGACAGCAGCTGTCCTCACTGTGTCCCAGTGCTGCCAGCCAGCAGGGCTTTGGGAAGAGGAACAGGGAACAAAGCAGAAAATCACGTCATGGGTCAGACTGAGAGGATGCCATTCGCCTTGGTGACGACCTACACCCAAAACACAGCTGAGGGCTCGGCCCTATTCCCTTCCAGCAGCTTCTTTCTCAGCCTGGGGGTCTCTGCCTGACCCTCAGGAATCCCCAGCCTGGCTCGGGGTGCTGCTGCCAGCGTGACAGAGCTGCTGGTGCAGGGCTGGGCTCTGCAGCCTGGCTGCACAAACCACACGGATGCAGAGTCTGCAGCCACAGGCAACCAGTCGGCCTGCAGCAAATCCTGGGAACATCCACAATTAAAAACAGTCCCAGGATTTTACAGGGCATAAAATAAAGCAATAAATGTTGTGTTCCCTTGTCTCTTTGCTGCTGAACTGTTTGGTGGTGGTGGCTGCTGACGAAAAATTTGTGCTGCAAGAAGAGGTTGATGGCTCCCTCTGAACAAAGCCCCAAAATCCCTGTTGATGAACAAACATTGGACAAGGCCTGCCCAGAAAGCTCCCATGGAGAAGATGCATTTGAAGGCTTTGTGTTCTGTAACCACACAGGCTGGAGTATTTATTTACTTTTAATAAAGCATGCTGGGAGGAGGGAACCGCAGTCACACAGCTCTGGGATCTGGGGCTCTCACACTTCAAATGTTGGGAGTAACCTAAAAACAGAGGGGTTGGCTACACTGCAACCCACCAACGTTTACAAGATCTTCTCCCTCTACAGCAGTGACTGCAGGGGACAAATCTTACACCAGCAGCTACTTTGAACTTGCAGGCTGGGAACTGCCTGGGAAGGTCTGTGTGGAGGACAGGCAGCAGGAAAAGCTCCTGGCCCAGTTAGCTCTGATGGTTCTGCTTGTTCTTATCTGAGCACCATTTCTTGTTCTTTTCTCCCCAGATGACCTAGATGCAGATGATCTTCAGCTGGACCTTGAAGAATCAAAGCTGCACCCCACTATTCAGTGCACACCAAGCCCTGGTGAGCCACCAGGGAACTCCTTTGAACAGAGTTGAGATCCTTTGGGCTTCTCCCAATCCCCAGGATCCCCCACGACCTTTCAGATCAGAAGCCTGATATAGGTTGGGCTTAGGCCAAACGGGGGACAGGTGAGGAGTTTCCTTCTCCCCGCTGGATGTAGCTGCTTTCCTATGAGGAGAGGCCCAGGTCAGGATGAGCCTGATCAGGAATCCCAGGTACCACCAGCTCCTCCATCCCTGACCTGCTGCACTCAGATCTGGCTCTCCAAAAGGCCTTGTTCCCTTGCATGACTTGCACTTGGCTTTGTCTCAGCCAGCCTGGAATATTGCATGGCAAGGCCTTGTTCTTGGTGTCCTGATGATACCTATGGCACTGCAAACTGCAGGGACACTCTGCTCTGTTTCCTGAGGAAGGGAGGGCACGGAGGCAATGGACTGCACATGCTGGCTGGGGCTTGAGGAAGTTGCCTTCTGATTTTGTCCCTGTTCACAGCTCAGTGGGGTCCTACACAAGCACACCTGGAGGCTGGAGAGGTCTGGTCCCACCCAGCCTGCTGTGGGACACTGGCAGGTGACACAGACCACCAGTTGTTCCACTGAGTTTGTTGCAAAAGGAACAAAATTTCAGCTGAGGGCATGTCCTGCTGCCTGGCACTCTGAGCTTCACCTCCTTTGAGATTAAAATGATTTCTCCATTTCCTCTAATTTCGTTTGCTCTCTACCACCTAAAACTTCTACCATCCTGATTTTGTTTTTGCTGAGCCCCTCACTGAAACATCCCAATCCCTCCCAGAGGCAATTGTATTCCATTACCCACTCTCTTTCCCCACTTTCTCCTTTTTCCTTTGGCAAACAGCTTCCACACCAGTCCTCTTTTCAGCCCTCCACAACCTTCCCTTACTCACACCCCCATCCATCCACTTGTTTTTTCTTTCTCCTCATACCCTTCCATGTTCTGCCTGCCCTGACCCCTCCATCCCTTCCCTGCCACGCCAGCTCCCTCCCTCTCTCCCTCATGCCCAGACACTTCACCTCATGGTGCTCATCCCCTCTGGGCAGAGGCCATGCAGCAACAGTCAGACACCTCTTAGCCAAGGTCTTGAGTGTAGAGAGGATGGCAGTGCCAGAGCAGGACACAGCATCCTGACAGATCTCCACACCACTAACTCCCAGGGGGAGCATGGGAAGGAGCAGGTAATGGCAGAGGGGCCCAAATGCCAGGCCAACACCAGGAGTGTGGGTCGGTCTGGAGTCACGACCTTTTTACATTTTAGGAGCTCTCATCAGTTTGTTTTTTCTTACATTTCATTTCAACCTCCCCCTGCACCTTTTTTCTGCCCTAGACAAGCTCTGAGAGGATGCCAGAAGCACTCCATTGTGGGGTCAGGAGCACAGGGGAGAGCTGAGAGGCAGCTGCCAAAGAGGGTGGACAATGCCATATTTTCCTTGCCAGCCCTCAGCACTCACATGGCTGGTGGGGCCAGGAGAGGGCTGGGACTCGGCCACCACTCTGAGCAGCATCACTGGAGAGAAGCAGTGTCTGCTGGGTGTAACTTGGGATTTCTCTTGCAGGTCCCTTCAAGCCCTGCGATCACCTCTTTGAGAGCTGGATCATCCGCCTGGCAGTCTGGGTCATCGTTGTGGTCTCGGTGCTCTGCAATGGCCTGGTCATCCTGGCTGTCTTTGCTTCCCCCAGCTACCTCTCCCCGGTGAAGTTCCTCGTGGGCTCCATCGCTGGGGCCAACATGCTGACGGGGGTCTCCTGCAGCATGCTGGCCCTGGTGGACACCCTCACCTACGGCCACTTTGCCCGATACGGCGCCAGATGGGAGACGGGCGCGGGCTGCAGGGTGACAGGGTTCCTGTCCGTGCTGGCCTCCCAGGCTGCCATCTTCCTGCTGACCCTGGCTGCCGTGCAGTGCAGCCTCTCGGCCTCCTGCGTGCGGGGCTATGGAAAGTCGCCCTCCCTAGGCAAGGTCAAGGCTGCTGCCTGCTGCTGCCTGTTGCTGTCCTCTGTGGCTGCCGTTCTGCCTCTCTTCTCCGTGGGGGAATACGGAGCGTCCCCTCTCTGCCTCCCATACCCCATCCCAGAGGGGAAACCCGCCACCCTGGGCTTCACTGTGGCCTTGGTGATGACAAACATGCTCTGCTTCCTGACTATCACCGGCACCTACATCCGACTCTACTGCAACCTGCTGAAGGGGGAGTTCAGCGCTGTCTGGGACTGCGCCATGGTCAAGCATGTGGCCTGGCTGATCTTCACCAACTGCCTCCTCTACTGCCCCGTGGCCTTCCTCACCTTCTCCTCTACCCTCAATCTCTTCCTTATCACCCCAGAGGTCATCAAATCCGTCTTCCTTGTGGTCCTGCCCCTGCCTGCCTGCCTCAACCCCTTGCTCTACCTGCTCTTCAACCCCCACTTCAGAGATGACTTCCGCCTGCTGAGGCAGAAAGGGCAGGACAAGGGCGGCTTCCCCCAGTCCCGTGGGGCTGATGACATGGAGAAAAGCTCCTACGACTCCACCCAGGCTCTGGTGAACTTCTCCGACGTCGACCACATGTTTGAGACGCCCAATTCCTTGGGCGTGCGCCCCATCCTTGACAGCTACAGCTTCCCCTCCATGACGCTCATCCCCTGCCAGCAAAGGGTGGGCGCTAGGGGGAAGGAGAGGGGCTTCTCTGAGCATTGTTCCTGCCTCAATGACAGTGAGATGCTGGTAACTTCAGAGAGCCAAGATCTGTCCAGCAGCAGCCTCCGGATAACCTTCTTCCCCTCCCCACCCACACCGCCCTACACATCTCACTTATAAACCTCCTTGGAGCAGCCGTGGGAACAGCCCCACAGCACTTGCCAAGGGCCAACACCAGTGCTGAGGGGCCAGCAAGGTGACACAAACTGCTCCCTGAAAAGCACCAGTACAACCTGTCTACCCTCATCCCCATCATACCTGCCCGGGCAACAGGCACCGCTCTGCCAGCTGCCCCTGGCCTGGAAGGGCTCTGACCGAGCTCCAGACACTCAGAGCTGGCCATGGGAGGAGACAATCCCTGTGGAAGTCTCACTTCTGCTAGGAACTGTCTGGGAGAGAGCCCCACTGCCTCAGGAAGTGGGTCAGGGAATCCCTCCTTCTCCTCACCCTGCAGCATCACCAGCCAGGAGGAGCCTGCAGCGAAGCCAAGCGTGTCTTCTCAAGGCAGAGACATCTCAGCCAAAGCCACTGCTCTGTGGTGAGCCCTGGAAATGGCCAACTGTGATGACGTGGCCACCCACAGGAGCCCCAGGCCTTGTCCTCTAGGGCTCTCTGCAGGCCCCACATACCCCTGGAGATGGGCTAGTGTCTGTCTCACGCCACCTAAAGCAGCGTATCCATGTGTATACCTGAGCTTTGGACCACCTCTGTTTTGGGAATGCCCACTCATTCACCAGGAGCCTCATGGGTTGGACACAACCCTCACTTCCAGCCAAGACCAGGAGCTGGGGATGCTCAGTGTTTCAATCTGACCCACAGTGTCTCACAAGGGGTCTCTGAAACCCAGAGCAGCCAAAGCCAAACAATTCCCAGAAAAACCCATGTGCTCTGCCTGAGGTCACCCGGCAACCTCCAGCCAAGGCCCCCAAGGGCACACAGGGCCCCCTCCACCTTTTCCACTGCCCCCCTTCACACAGCACAGCACTCCTGGGGCACTCCTGTCTGCAGTCACCTGGCTCCTGGTCACACCTGGTGAAAATGGGGCCTGGCTGCCTCATTGCCCCCAGACCTCACCCCTGGAAGAGGCTCTTGGTTCTGGGCACATGTCCCACACACAGTGTAGCCATTTTGGGGATTGCATGTGCCTTCTCCTATTTTAAGGGCAGGCAGCTGGTACAGAAGGAGGAAACACAAATCAGCATTGTGGGATGGTGGCATCAGGAGGACACAGTCCACTGGGAACAGCCTCAAATCCACTCCCTGCAGCTCAGGGATCTCCCAAATCCATTGCCTCCATCGCAAACCCTCCCAGTGCCACCCAGTGCAGCAGGGAGCCCTGCAGAGCTCAGAGCTCAGGCCCTGGGGAAAGCTTTGGTTCTGCTGACGTTACTGCAGCTGTTTGTCACTCATTTTCATGAGATAATAAATGAGCCCCATTGCTGACCAGTGGCTGGTTTCTGTCCTCTTTCATGTGAGGAGCACCTTGGTGGCTCTCTTGGCAGCTGCTGTGCCTTGGGTGTTGTCTGCACTGCCAGAGTGAGAGCTGGGAAATTGTGTTGTGTCCACGGGAGCTGACACCACCCTCCCCACGCCTCTTCTCCAGAGGGAAGAGCCAAATCACCCACCTGTATGCAGCAGGACTGTAGCACCAGGGTCCCTCTCCAGGTCCCATGAACCAGACCCCTGTGAGCTGCACCCTGTGATCTGCTGCTCAGGGGTTGAGTTTATGAGCAGGACAGAGTCTGTGGCATAGAAGTGTAAGGACATCATGTAACAGGGTTCTTGGGGCTGGTGGGGGTCTGTGGCTCAGAGCCAGGAAGCTGAGACCCATCCAGAGATTGTGCCTCACCAGAGACAAACTCCCAGGAGGTCTGGGACCCTCTCTGCAGGGTAGCCTGCCTCAGCAGCCTCAGTGATTGAGCGTGGCAGTGATTTCAGCTCCTTCCCTGCGAGGACAGCCCAGGCTGGGCTGGGGAGAGAGAGACGAGAGGCAGTTCCACAGGAGGTAGCTTTATTATCAAGTACCCAGCAAGAGGAACCAGGGACAGAACTCCCCCGAGGTCCTAGGGGCAGGTACAGGGGTTTTTATAGGGACACCAGGGGTACAAGCCAATGGGCTACGAAGGATCTACATAAAATCTCCCAGAGGGTTGTGGGCCTAGTTTCTCTCACCATCACCCAAAAGTCTGCTATCTCCAAAGGGGTCTTGTAAGGGAGTTGTGCATTCTCCTTATCTCAGCAGGCTTCCCTGCAGGGCAGTGCCTGGGTGGCTCCCACACAGGGTATCCCATGCAAAGCCAGGCTTATCAGCTAGAATCTGGCTCTGCTTCCCTCCTCTGCACTTAAGCCCTGTAGTCTTACCTCAAGAAGAAAAACTTGAGAGATAGCAAGAAATCCTTGGAACAAGTTCCAAGGATTAGAGAAGAGGATGGGGCCCCCAAATTTAGTGACAAAATCCAAAGCTCTGCTACAGTCTTCAGGTGGGAACTGTGAAAAACATGGCCTGTTGGGAAACTTGAATCCTAATCCAGACTTCTGATATCCTTCAGATGCTCAAAATCCATTTTCACGTTTGGCTCACTAAAAACACAGAGCCTTTTTCTTCCGTGTCCTTAGGGCTGCTCACGTGCACAGGACTGGGAAAAACTCATCCTAGGTCAATTTCCAGAAACAAAATGCTCCTTTGGGAGTGGGATCAACCTCCTGGAGCTAGTCCAGAGGAGGGCTACAAACTTGATTGTAGAGATGAAGCATGGGGAAAGGTTGAGAGATTTTAGATTGTTCAACCTGGAGAAAATAAGCTCCAGGGTTACCTAACTGGGGGTTCAAGTACCTGAAGGGAGTCTGTAAGAAAGATGGAGAGAGACTTGACAAGGGCCTGGAGTGACAGGACAAGGGGGAATGGCTTCAAACTGACAGGGAGCAGGTTTAGATGGGATATTGGGAAGAAATTCTTCCTTGAGAGTCAAACAAAATATTGTTTGACTTTGAGGTCAATACCTTTTTTTTTCTACTTCCCACTAGAACAATTGCCTTAAAACCTCTTTGTAACCATAAGATACAATACAAGATCATGGTTTCTCTCTTTCTACTTCATCCATGACTACAAAGGAAAATAATTTTGTATATCCTTTGTTTTCAAACTCTCCTGTTCAGAGGTTATGTATTTAACTGTTTTATTTTACCTGAGCAAGTAATTTTACTGCAGAGGTGAGGAAGGCAGCTCTGTAGAGGGATCTGCCTGTTTTAGCTGAGGCCCTGGCACAGTGCCCAGAGGAGCTGTGGCTGCCCCATCTCTGGATATGTCCAAGGCCAGGCTGGACAGGGCTTGGAGCAACCTGGGCTGGTGGAAGGTGTCCCAGCCCATGGCAGGGATGGGAGTGGATTGTCACTTCCCACCCAGGACAATTCTATGATCCCCAGCATAAACTCAAATTCCCCAGCACACATCCTTACTCCATAAGGAAATCTCTAAGTGGAAGACACCCCAAAATGTGTCCCTAAAGTAATCCCTGCTGTCACTGATACGAGGAGCAGCATTACAAGGCACAGAACAACTGCAACACTCTTGCCTCAAGTTCCCTGCCCTGCACTACTGCTGGGAGCATCCCCAGGCAGTCACTGAGGTATCCAACAGCAGATGGGGCAGAAGCTGTCCCCAAGAGAGGGACACAGGAGCTCTCCACGGGCACTGTGGCACCAGGGAACAGCCCTAAATCATGATGGCAGCAGGAGCTGAGCAGCACTGGGGACAAGGGGAGCAGGATGCTGCATGGCCAGTGTAGCAGAGGTGGAGCCCCAGCAGGTACAAAGGGCTCCCAAACTCTCAGATGCTGTGCACAGCTCCTGTACATGTCATGAAGGAGCCCCAGCTCCTGGCTGGGCTATTTTTCTTCTTTTCAGTGTCCCATGCTCTCGAAATGACTGGAGACAAAACTTCTTGTGGCTTTCAGGAGTTGTTCATTTTCTCTTATCTCAGGTTCAGCTGACCCGCCTGTGCTCTGGCTGCTGCTGTGGTTTCAGGTGAACAAATGGCTGCTGCTGCACCAAGCAGACAGCTTTTGAACCTTTTTTAACCAATTATCAATTGCTACCCAATTATCAAGTGTTTTATTTTGTTTTCTGTCCCAATAATTGCTATTTTTATTAACATGTCTTTTCTAAACTAAATTACTCCACCAATGAGAAGTCCACAGGAAATGGAGATGAAGAAAAAGGAAAAGAAGAAGACAGAAGGAGAAGGAAGAGCCAACACCCTAGATTCTCCATGTTTTCTCCATTATCCTGTATATAGCAAAACCTAAAAACTACAAATGCTCACTCTGTGGTAAACTAAACAAAATCCTTCTCACATCTTTGGTGCTTTCAGCTCATCTAGAAGTGAAGGGAGCATTTTCCAGGGACTTAGGTCGAAGGCTAAGTTCCCTTGGGGAGCTTTGGGGGAAAACTGACCCTTAAAAGAGACAGGAGAAGGTTTCCAGCTTTCCTGGACTCCAGCAATATCAGGCTGCCATGACTGGAGAGACTGTGGGGTAGAGGCAACAACTTCCTTTTGGGATTGCACAAATTACAGTGCTGGTCTGAAGGAACAGCCCTGCTTCTCAGGGGCTGCTCCAAGAACAAACAAAGTCCATTGATTGAGTGATAAAGATCAGAAGGCTTTTAATAAGAATATTTAGATGAGATATTTACAATGAAACAGAGAGATGAAAAGGAGAGGAGAATCCCTTCAGCCTCCTCGGCTTCTGGGATCCTCTCTCTCTGTCTGTCTGTCTCTGTCTGTGAGATCAGAGCAGAAGAAGTGTCTGTGTACAATTACAAAGGATGAAAACAAATCCCAAAATAGAAATGTTTTTCTTTGGCCAAAGAAACAATTTGAGATATATGAAAAAACAATGCAACATGTAGAAGAGAGAGCTGTGATGTTTGCATATTATCAAACTGAAAACAATCCGACAACTTCAAGGCTGCAAGAACCAGTGAGGCACAAAAGTGCCTAAAGAAATCTTCTCAGGGTTAGCAACATTAGAGCCCTCATGCAAAGGGTCTCTGTACAGTTTCAGCCTGGCTGGGGTGTTGTTCTGAGTGTCTCAGGTGGTGGCCACTGTGGGGTAGAGCAATGGCAAACAGTTACAGACACCCTGAATGGCACTGAATGCAGAGGAACAGGGAGTCTGAGCCCAAGGCTGGCAGGAGTCTGGCACAGTCAGCTTTCCAGGGCTCATGTTAATCACCTCTGGAGCTGGCTGAAGAGGAGGGAGAGCATCTGAGAGAGCCCAGCCCAGGAAGAGCCCGAGACAAGAACAGGGTTGATACAGGTGAAAGCTCAGCCCTTTCCATGAACAATTTCCTTGGGAAGCCATGCAAAAGTTCACTGTGGGTCTGTGTAAAAGCCCTCTGGGCTGGGTGGGCTCCTTGGTCAATGTGGGACTTGCCACACCCCAGCCAAGGCAATGGCCAGCAGCCCTGCAGGTCCTGTCTGTGCCAGGGCCCAGACCAGGCCCACCAAACTCAGGACCTCACTCCATCCCTCAGGCCTCCACACTGCCCACGGAGGTGCTGACCATTACTTCCAGCTCACCCAAATTCCCAGGGCACCCTTCTTCTGCCTCACTGATGTCTCCAGGCACATGCCAGGAGGGTGTCCCCCATGAGCCAAGGACAGGCTGCAGGGCACCTCTGGGGAAGGAGGGACTGAGAGAGCATCAGATCACCCCAAAGGGCCCTGAGCCCCAAAAGCAGGCATGCTGTAAAGCACAGGAGCATCTCCTCACTGTTCAGTGGGGAACCTTTTCCCATCAAGGGTCCCTTGGCTCTGTCCCAGAAAGCTCAGTTGTCTCTGAAAGCCAGTGCCCATCTCCTGGCAACTCAAGGCTTGTCAGCCTCAAAGAGAACAAAGCTCCTTGGAGCACTGCACAACAGCTCCTCAGAGCCCATCTGCAGCCAGCACAGCCTGAAGGCCTCTCTGAGCTGTGCTCCTTGCAGGGTGGCTAAGAGGAAAGGAGGGAGCATAAACACAGAGCACCTTCTGTACTGACCAAAGAGGTGCCTGAGAAACAGTGAAAGTTTATGGATCTGCAGAAGTGCAGGAAACAGAAACCAGCACCTTTCCATTGCTGCAGGCCATAAATCCAGAGTATGAGCTCTGGCAAATGCTCATTAAAGTGCCTTTCACCACATCTCTAACAGTGCACACATGTCTTTCCCCCCTACCAAACACTGAGTTCAATAATTATCTTTAAAGAAAAAAGGTAAAAGCAATCCTACACCACTCCATCTCCCTTTTTAGCAGCTGGTTTGGCCCTTACTGGTGCCACTCTGCCCACCTTTGGGCAGCTCAGCCCTCAGCCACTCGCTGGTACCTGTGATGCCTTAAATGGCTACCTAGAAACAGAGACCAGACAGGAATAAAGGAATAAAGGAGGGATTTATTTGAAAAGCCTTCAGGTGCACACTTTGGGCTCCAGAGGTCCTGCCTCAGTGCATCCCAAAATGGACAATGACAGCTCACGAGTGCTTCACACTTTGATATCAACATAAATTCACCAACCAGAACCCAGCCAGTGATGTGATTTCCCCCAAGCTTGCCCCCCTCTCTCCCAAAGATGAAGGTTTACAGTTCTTGTTTCTGGGTGTCCTTGGAGAGCAAGTTAGAGGTTTTGTTATGTCTATCCTAGCATAGAGAACAGCACTTAACAAGCTACAGAAAACTTCAGAGTTACACTGAGCAGTGCAGGATTTGAAAAATATAAAAGTTAAAACCAAAGGCATCACCTGGGGGTGACCCTGCTGCTTCTGCAGGCAGCACATCCTGCCTGGATTAGCCAGGGGCAAGCAGGAGTCAGCTTAGACTCTGTAACCCACTTCTGGTCACCAACACAGGTGTGAAATGACCTCAGCAGGCCAGAACAGAAGGAAGTTCTTGCTCCCCATCCTCCACCAGCAAGAGCTCATGAGGCTGCGCTTCTGCCTCCTCTCTGCTCCAGCCAGGTGAGACCCCACCTGCAGCTGCCTCCAGTTCTTGGGCCACCAGCACGTGGCAGATGTGGATCTGTGGGAACAAGTCCAGTGGAGGTCACTAAGTTGGTCACAGGGCTGGAGCCCCTCTGCTCTGGAGCCAGGCTGGGAGAGCTGGGGGTACTCACCTGGAGAAGAGAAGGATCCATGGAGACCTCAGAGCCCTTTCCAGTGCCTGAAGGGGCTCCAGGAGAGCTGGAGAGGGACTGGGGACAAGGAACTGGAGTAGTAGGGCAAGGGGGAATGGCTTCCCACAGCCAGAGGGCAGGGATGGATGGGATATTGGGAAGAAATTCTTCCCTGTGAGGGTGGGGAGACCCTGGCACAGGGTGCCCAGAGCAGCTGTGGCTGCCTCTGGATCCCTGGCAGTGTCCAAGGGCAGGTTGGACAGAGCTTGGAGCAATCTGGGCTGGTGGAAGGTGTCCCTGCCCATGGCAGGGGGTGAAACAAGTTGAGCTTTAAGGTCCCTTCTGACCCAAATCATTCAGATTTCATAATTTTAAGTGGAGCTGGGCTGGGAGTCCTGGTGTGACAAGGCCCCAGTTCTGAGCTGGTGGGGACACATTGCAACAGCCCAAGTGGGGAGGAGGGCACCGAGGTGGTGGGACAAGTTGGAAGAGAGGAGGATGAGGCCATTTCAGGCTGCATTTTGGCTAAGGAGCAGTATTGGAGGGAGAGGCGTGGGGGTGGCAGGGTGACAGGCACAGCTGCTCTGGAAGCCATTGTCAAGGGCTGGGCACCTTTGAGGTTTCCCCTGCACGTCAGCAAGGCACTGCCAGGACACCCTGAAGGGCAGACATGGCATGTTTGAGGAGGATTTGGGCCCTGAGGGACCCGGAAGCATTGTCTAACAGGACAATGTGGAGGCAGTTTGTAGGCACGCTCAGATGTCAGTTTTCCACTCGTCCAGCCCTCCTGGCTGGAGATGTGCAGCTCCTCTGAAACAAAGCCAGCCAAGCAAGCACCCTACGGTATTGTTTTTTCAATCTCATTGTTTTCTCCACCAACACTGTGATTTCTGAAAGGCTGGGCCACGATTGGGAACGCTTGGGATGGCAGCACTGCCGTGGCCACGGGAATGCAAGTGATGAAGAACAAACTGTGCATGGGACAGCAGTGCCTGGTTCTGGCCTCCTCAGAGGCCAAAGGGAAACAAGGCATTTTGCAGAATGCAAGCCCATCTTCAAGGCTGGGGTGGACCACACATCAGCTCTGGAAGGTGACCTCAGCAGTTCCAGGTCATATCTGAGCTCCCAAGGGGCTAACACCTTGTGCCTGCTCTCCAGTGACACCAAACCACATTCACATTTTTCAGGCAATCTCTTCCATTACTGTCCCAGACCTGACTGGCAACTTCCAGACCCTCATTCACACAAAGTTTGCTGGTTTATACTCCTAGAAGCAAAACTGAGGTACTTCATCTCAGCATTTTGTCTGTGAATATTTTGTTAGCTGTAATTCCTGCTGGCATCATTTCCCTGCCATCCAGACCCAGCTTTTCTCCATATGGACACTGCTTCCAGCCTGAATCCCCACACATCTCTTCCTCCCATCACAGACCCAGGAAAGGGCTGCTGGTTGGTGTAGTCGAGAGCAGGAGCATCACAAGGACCAAATATATTGGCTTTTGTTCTCCAAGTGAAAGACACTGGGATCTTCAATCTGCACTGCCCATGGTGGAGGTTTCCCTTGTATCTGCTCCATTCCATGGTCTCTGTCAGAGTTTCAAGGTGGAACAGTCAAAGATGAGCAGACTGGCACAGAAAAAGGTGAGATCTGATGGATGTTCTCACAGAGGGCTCAGCTACAAAAGACACTGGGTTGGACCCCAAACAGAGCAGCAAGGGGAGAGCATGGAGCAAGCACCTCGTGGCATCCTGTGCTGAGTAAAGGCCACTTTGCCCTCACACAGCCAAGAGCTGAATCTCCTCAGAGCCTTCAGGGATGAGCACAGGAAGTGGGGACCCCAGGGCTGGAGGCACACATCTATCTGAACCCTGCCTTGCTCCCACCTGGATGTTTCCCATGGGCAGAGGTGGTAGAGGCACCACTTTGAAAGGTGATAACCAGGAACGTGGTGCAGAGGAGGCAGGATTGGAAGTGTCTGAGGAGTTAACAGTCTGCTCTGATTCCTCTGGCCAGTACACTCTCCTATTCTGGGAAGGATTCTGTTGGGAAGCAGAAGTATTCTTGGAAATATTCTGCTCAGAGATTTCTTAAACCTTGGATGAATGCAAAGTGTGTGCAAACTCTCTCCATCTATGTTCTCAGGCATACAGCAAACTCCAGATCATGCATCTTCTCTTCAGATGTATGGAGGATGTCATTGTACATACAACTGTCAAGTGGACACTTGGGAAAAATCACAGGAAAAGCTGAGTTCCCAGTGGGAAAAGCCAACCTGGAAAATAGAAAAAAGCTCCAGCTTCCTGAATGCCTCAAAACTGGAGTAACTTCCCTGCAATTGCGAGGAAGAAGAATCCCACTCAAATACTGGTCAGTCACAAACTAAGTCAAACCTCACCTCGACCTCTTCCATGGCTCCTCCCCCACCAAAACATACAGGGCTGAAAGAATCAAGGCTTGTCTAGGTCAGAGGGTCACTGGGTAATGGTCACAATTCCTGTCCTAGAGGGCCCCAGGGCACAGGGGTCAGCCATGCACAGGTGCTAAGGATGCAGAAAGATGTTTTCTGAAGCACTTTGGTATCTATTTATGAATGGAAACAAATGCCTGGGATCATCTGCCTGTTCATGAAGCCTCAGTGTGGAGTGAGGGGTGGAGGGAGCTGGGGAATGCTGCAGCTGGCTCTGCTCTTGCCCAGATACTCACTGTGATGTGCCCTTTCTGCAGCTCCACAAGGAATCAAGCAGCAGTGCCCACTTGGCAGTGAGGTTCCTTTGGCCCCCCAGGACCACAGGTGTGTGTAAAAGCACAGACAGCACCCCAGGAACAGTGAGGACACTCTGCCCTTGGGATACTGGCTGCAGCTGGGTGCAGCAGGAGCTGCACTATCAGGACATGGGTCACATCCACCTTCCCTGTGCCACAGTCACAGAGCTGCTGAGATGCTCTTGCACTGCCAGCCATCGATGGGAGTCAGGAGTAAGGGCAGCTCCGAGAGCTCCCACCTCACCAGGTCTGAGCATGCAGAGGGCCCTGCCTTACCCACCTGTGGCAGGTATTGCAGAAGCAGCAGGGGATATCCCATTCCCTCCACAAGTGAGGAGCAGCAGTTCAGGTGTTGGGGTGCTGGGGACCCCACTGGCCTCTGGCTCGGCTGTCTTCCTTATTTCAGTGTCCCATGTCCCAAAAAGATGAAACTAAGCTTCTTTCTGCTATTTCAAGGTTTGTTTATTTTTTCTTATCAAAGTTTCAGAGGCACAGGCTGTGCTGTGGCCTCCAAGAACCCAAGGATAGAATGCAATGGCTACCAGAAGCAGGTAGCTTTTAGATCTACTATCAACCAGTTAGGAAATTTTATGTATCTTATTTTGTTCCCAACACTAGTAAATCTCAATTTTATTGATATGTCTCTTCTAGTCTAAATTCCCTCCACCAACCAACAAACCACAGGAACTTGTGTCAGAGAAGAAAGGAAGAGAAGAAGGAGAAGCCAACACCCTGAAACCTCCATGTTGCCTCTATATAATATATAGAGCAAAACCCAAACTACAACTACACACTCTGTGGTACACTAAACAAAAATCTCCTCACTTCTCTGGTGCATTCAGGTTCTCCCAAAAGTGAAGGGAGCTTCTCCCACAAGCTTAGGCCACAGGCTAAGCTATTTTTGAGGAGCTCTGGGGGCAAAAAAGAACCCCCAGAGGGGCAGGAGAAGCTCTCAGGCTTCCCTGGACTCCAACATTCAGGTGCTTCCTTGGCAGAGCAGAGCACCAAACTCTTGACTGGCAAGAGCCAAGGCTGTCTGCTGTACTCAGCTGAAGCTTGGGGAACATTTCTATTCTCCTTTCCCTCAGCTTCCAGTGCCATAAACTCTCCATGATATCTGAGTGAGATTACTCAGCATGCCTTACACTTCTCCTGCACTGCATCCCTTCACAAGAGGCTACCTGCATTCATGTCCACCCAGATGATTGTGTATAAAGTTGTCTTTCTTGACAAGTACTTCGAAGTCATCATCTCCTCTCCCTCTTTATACTCCAGACAATCTTCTTCTGCCTGCTCAAAGGCTGCCTGTCATTTGTCCTCTAAATTTTAATTATATCACTATTACCTATCATACCTTTTAATGTCAGCAGTTCTAGTAGTAAGAAACTACTGGGCATAGTCTGCTTTTAAAAATAAAGTATGTATGTAATTCTTATCCCTTATTCTTAAGAATAATTCCACACTATTCCAAATCTGCATCAAGAATAATCACAAAATCATAGAATTGGAATCACTGAAGCTGGAAGGGACTTCCCAAGATGACATAGTCCAACCTGCCCACTTAAGCAGGGTCAGCAATTGCAGTATGCCCAGAATTGTTTCCAGTGAGATTTTCAGTGACTCCATTGATGGGGAAACTCAACAATGCTCTGAACAATCTCTCCCTGTGTTTGACCACCCTCACAGTAAAAAAGTGGGGGGGGTTATGTTCAGATGGAATTTTCTGTGCTTCACATTGTGCCCATCACCTCTTGCCCTGTCACCCACAGGGCAACACTGAGATGAGTCTGATCCATCTTCTTCCATCTCCCCATCAGGGATTCAGACACATTGATGTGTCCCTCCTCAGCTTTCTGTCCACCAGGCAAAACATCCCAGCTCCCTGAGCTTCTTTTCACAAGATGCCTTGTGGCTCTTCACTGCACTCTTCCCAGGAAGTTCAGGCCTTTCTTGTACCGGGGAGTAAATAGTCTTGTAGGCACACACACATCCAGTGACTTCAATATGTGCATGTTATTCACTTATTTCTATGTAAAAACACCTCACCCCAAAGTTCTTCAGCTCCCATCCCAAACTGCCTTGTGCACCATCCTGAGGAGGGAAGAAAATAGCTCTCTGCTGCAGGGTGTGGAGCTGGGCTTCTTCCCAGCTCAGGGCAGAGCAGTAACCAAGGCTTCCCAGCATGGAATGAAGGGGATTAGGGATTTCTCAACAGCATCCAACACTGTCTGTTGGACAGAGAACAAAGACCTGGATCAGCATGGCAATCTCATCCCTCTTGTCTTTTCAGAGCTGTGGTTCTGACCTCCCAGACTGATCCAAAATGTGGACTTTTTCTGGCATCCACAGCATCTCTACAAGCCCAACTTCACTTGCCATGACTGATATCTCAGCACTATGAAGTTTCACTATCCAATTATGGCAATCTCATTAACAATTATGCATTAATATGTAAAGGAGTAATACTGGTGGAACTTCAGTGTTAGGGAACCAAAAGAAAAAGGACTAGAAGAGCTTACTGTCAAAGCCAGCAGCCTGTCCTGACTCACCCGTCAGCAATTTTGCCCATAACCTTCATCCCCTTCTTCCCCTTTGATACCTAAAAGAGCCCCAGACGTTCTTGCCTTAAGCATCCAAAGTCAGACCAGCTACCTGTGGAGGAACAGGTGACATGGGAGGAACATGCAAAGCATCAATTTACAGCTGAAAGATGCCAGTTCTGCCATGAGAACACTAAAAGGAATTGAGTGTATGGTAAGAAATCTCCTTGGAGGCTCTTCTGGGACTTCGCAGTAACCAGTGAGGTCATTTGCTCAGCATGCTGGAATAATCTGCTTTGAATTTAAAGCTTTGTTGTTGATGGCACAGTGTGATGATGGCTGGGTGAGAGCTGGGACCCAGCACTGCTCCTCAGGGGTATCGTGCAGAGAGTGCCACCTACGCTGAGCCACTGATAGATTGTATCACTAATTATGATGTTTGAACTTGTAACTCCAATAATTAGGAATTACCTTTTCCCCTTTTGGTTTTCTTTTTCTCTTGAAGAATTTTTCCCCATATGTAGAAAGGAGCCAGCCTTGGGGTCCCAGAGCTTTTTTACAAACTGCTCATGTCTATGATTTTTTTAGAAGGCTTATTTATTAATATCAAGAAAACAGAACAAACCTTTCTCCCTCCAGCAGGTTCAGCTGCAGGGAACATCTCTGTCTGTCTGTGTCTGTGTCTCTGACTGTGTCTCAGTCAGGAATTTACAACAAGACAGAGGAAGACATTTCATTGGTGAAGGCAACTACTTTACTATCAACATCTCTTTTATTTGCATTCTTTATCAAAGCTTTTTCCTGGGAAACTACAAAAAGTTTCGTTAGAAAATGGATTTTAGGTTGACAAAACCTTGTATTTCTCCAGCCTTTCTCTGAAATGTCTCAAAAACTCACTGCCAAGTCACCACCACACCCATACCTTGTTGTGAAGGAACAAATTGCTGAGTACTCGGGAGAGATAAGGGACCTGGCCAGGGGGGTGGAGTCCAGCTAGGTGCCCTCTTTGCTGAGAGATTTGAACTGGCAAAAAAAGGAGCTGGGTGCAGCCCCTGCCTGTCTTGTTCTCCCAGAATGTGGGTGAGAGAGAGGCTGGCACTGGGGTCTGTTCTGTCTGTTATCACTGCCATAAATGATGTTTGTTTGCCCTGTTATATATATATATTAGCAAACAATTCTTGTTCCTACTCCCCATATCATTGCCTGAAAACCCCTTAGTTTCAAAAATTAAAATAATTCAGAGGGAAGGGAGTTGCATCTTCCATTCCAAGGGAGGCTCCTGCCTTCCTTAGCAGACACCTGTGTTTCAAACTAACAGATCTCCAGAGAAGGAAAGCAGGCATGCTGTAGCCAGGCCTATTGGTGCCCAAAACATGGAGAGTAATGGGATATGTTTCCACCATCAAAAAATCAAACCTGCTCTTCCATTACTCAGTGTGGTTTCCATCACCCAAAAATAAAAGAGTGGAATTCCAGGCTGCCAAAATACTCCCACAGTGCTGAGGAACTCTTTATTCATTTAGGACATCATCAACACAGGGACTGTGACCATCAAGACAATCAGAATCCACTTTTTATTTATTCCTTTTCAAAGTGTTCTGGAATAAAATGCAAAATAAAGAGCAGGACCCACCAGGGGACATGGGAGATTCTGTCTTCATAAGGAACACAGTGCTGGGTTGGCCAACCACCCACACACAGAAATATTATAACATCTCCTTCTTTACTCCAATTAGGTGATTTTCCTGAAGTGTAAATCAAGTTGACAGCAAAGCCATCTACAAACTAATCTCACATTTTCCCCTGCTTCTGATGACAGCATTTTCTTTGCCTGGGGAGTTTAGATTGTTTGGGATATTGTCTCCCTTCCTTATCCAGCAACCTGGGACAGCCTTAGAGACAAAGAAATATTCCAACCTGTAGAACATGAGCCAAGGTCCTGATGCCCCCATTGTCCAACACATTCCCAACCTCATGTCCAGGACTCCCCACACATTGCAGAGGCACGGGAGGGAAGCAGAGGGAGATGCACAGTTGATCTCATCCAAACATAATACTTGACCCCAAATATTGGGGGATGATAATAATAATAATAATAATAATAATAATTTTAACACTTAAGTTTTAAGTGTACATTTTATAAGTTGTAGGAGGCAGCAAAGGGCCAGGAACTTGGTGAGTAGAGGCAAAAACTGGCTCCTCCTCTCAGAAAACATCAATCTACATTCATGTTTACACCACAGCATGTGGAAAGAACTGATCCTGAATTGCTACCAGTCCAGGTATAAAATCCAGCAGCTGTTCTACATCACCCAGGAAAAGTTCGAGGTTAATTCTCAACAACAGCAACAACAACAAAGGGCCACTTTCATTTTGGATGCTTTCCTGAGCCAGGCAAAGAGAGGGGGATAGAACCATATGAGTTGTTTTGGTGGCAATGAACTTTTCCTAACATCAGCTGTTCAGGAAACTACAGCCTTTGGCAATACAGCTAAAGCAACCCCAAAACTGAAGGAAAAGCAGATGGTTAATGGGGTCCAAGTTTGCCATTGAGGTTCAAGGGGTGCCCAGAAGAAGTCCTGGCTCCCACACAGCTGGGCTCTTCCTCCCCTTTGCTGTAGTGCCCCATGGAGCCAGTCAACAAACAGAAAAACAATTGCACCAAAAACTCTGCAGTTGTTTTACTCCAAGCCCTCAGGAAAAAAAAAAAAAAAGCCTTTTATGCTTTTAATTTTCTGTTTTTCTCTTGCAATTTTGCCAATTGAGTTAATCAATTAAAACAACTGGATTGTTTTCCTTGCCTAACCCCTCTAAGCCACCTCTCCTCTTCCTTCTCCCACTCTCACATTTAGACCTTTATTTCCCCCCTTCCTTCTTCCCCCCATTTTTTTAAAACTCTTGGTTTGGAAAATTCCACAGCTGGAGTTTCACATTTCCTTCTGTCACCACATTGGAGACATTTGAGGAAGGCAGTGAGGGGAATGTCACAATGGGCATAGTTACATTAGGGGCAAAGGGAAAGACAAACTAAGGCAAAGCAGGTTCCAGTCCAGTTTCCTCAGCCTGGCTGACCTTCCCCTGCCTGGCTCCTGAAATCCTCCAGCCATCCCCATCTCTCTATCTCTATTATGTCTCTTCTTCCTCTTGCATCTCAGTCTTCTTTCTGGGAATCCATTCCTGCTACGCACACCTCTCATCACCCCACAGAGAATAAAATCACTTATAACAGAAATAGAACTGCCCTGCACATCTGAAGGTGTCAGGTGTGAGTGGAGTGATTTGAAGAATCCAGTTCTCTCTTTTTCCAAGTGCTGTGCCCCTCAGTTCAGGGAAGACACTGAGGTGCTGGATCGCCAGGGGAGGTTCAGGTTGGACATCAGGAGGGATTACTCTCCTGAAAGGTTTGTTAAGCACTGGAAGGGGCTACCCAGGGAGGTTTGGAGTCCCCATCCTTGGGGGTGTCCAAAGAACACCTGGATGTGTCACTCAGCGCTCTGGGCTGGGTGACAAGGTGGGAATTGGGCACAGGTTGGACTCGATGACCTTGAGGCCTTTTCCAACACTAATGACTCTGTGATTCTGTGAATAAGGAACATCCCAGAGCCCCAGAGGTTTGCAGGGAACAAGGAGTTTGACCTGACTGTGAGGCCTGTCCTGCCAGGGCCCTTCCAAGACATGGAGCATTACTGGAGAGGGCTGAGGAGATCTGTGCCAGGAGAACAGCCAGGCTGGGGCCCTGTGTGCTCTGCAGAGAGCACGAGCAGCGATGGAGATGCACTGACAAGGCTGCACCTTGGCCAATGTGAAGGGAATGGCAATTCCCAAGGGAGCACATGCCCATCCCACAGAGACTGGGCCTGGTCAGCATCCAGGTCCTGTCCAGGAGCCACTCTGGCTGTCACTGCCCCACGACCTGAGCTGTGACCAAGGCTCCTCTACAGCTGCACCTCCACACACACCAAGTCACTCCAGGTTTTCTCACCAGCTCCATCCTGGGTTTCCCATCAGAGGACTCCATCAGAGTCTCAGATGTCCAGATCCTTAAAAGAATTTAATCATGGTGCAATAGCTAAATTACAAAATAACAGCTTGAGCTGGGGTGTCTGAGGAGGCATCCCAAACAAAGGAAACCCTGGGCTTTTACCCTGTCACAGTCTAAGGACAGGAAAGTCTGGGGATCCTTGGCTCCTGCCATGTCTCTGAGTGTCCTGCCTGGCCACAGGCTGTGCAAAGGGTCAGCAGCTCATGGCCTCTTGCCTCGGGCTCTGGCTCCCAGAGCTCAACCTGCAGCTCCACTGCAGCTGTCCCTGGGCCACAGGCACTGAAGGGATTCTCTGCCAGGCCGATCCTGTTGTGGCAGTGATGGCTGCTCCTGTGGCTGAACTGCAGCTCTGGTCCTTTGGAATCTACTCCCATCCCACTGTGGAGAGCAGGAGCCCTCACCTGTCTGCCAGAGCTCCATGGAATGAGTGCAGTGAGGTTAGGATTTTTGGAAAGCCCCTCCTCCCACGGGTTTATCTGAAAATCCCAGTCTCCAAAGAGCAGAACACAAAGTTGGGAAGCCACAGCCAGACACCACATGTGCTGCACCACCACCTTCCTCATCCTCCCATGTGAGCAAGAAATAGCAAAAAGATTTTGCATCAGAGAAGTTGTACTGCACAGGCTGTTCCATATCTCCTCATCTCACTTATCCACAGGCAGCTATAGATGCCTTTAGCAGTCTGTATAAGGGGAGAGGGCAGAGAAAATCATAGAGCCATAGAATGGTTTGGGTTGGAAGAGACCTTAAAGGTCATCTACACAGAAGTCTGGGGAGGTACATCATAAGAAGAGGTGTTGGAGAAGGAAAGCCCTTGAGGTCTGTGTTCCACATCACAAGGAACAGATGCTAAATCTCCTGGCCCAAGTCACTCACAGGACCTTATCCCCCTCTACACAGCAGCTCTGAGAGGAGACATTTCCTTCTCTACCTTAACTGAAGCTTCCATCTCACCTCCCTCCAGTGCCTGCTCCTCCCTTCTGACATTTCACATCCTCATCCTTCATCAGCTCTTAGCTGCAGCTTCCTCCACCTGAATTCTGCTCTGTCATTGCCTCAGCAGTGATCAGGAGGGCAAACACATTCTCAAAGCCCCTTTTCCTCCTTCCTAGCCCTCTTCAATGACTGCTCTTAACAAAGCCTTGGGGATCTCATAGTGAAGTGAATTTTATCAACCAAGTGTAAAAGAGGAAAAAATCAGCATATAAAGTCCTTCATCCTTAACTGAGAGTCTGTGTCCAAACACCATGTCCAGCGATCCAACCCTCACCTCCTAATGCCTTCCCCATGCTCAAAATAATGGCAGAAATTGAAGCTGCCTCACCCTGTGCACACCATGGGGTGAGATGCAGTTCACCTTCCAAAAACAAATCTTTCCAAGCTGAAAATGCTTTTTTTTTATATGACATTTTTGCTCCAGAGAAAGTTTCTGAAAAGAGGAAAAAAAAAAAACAACAACAAAAAAAAAACCCAAAAAAACCAACAAAAAAAAAAAAAAAACCAACAAAAAACCAGAATTTACCAGAAGTTAGAGCTCAGTCAGACACAAGGAACAAAGAGGGTTAACTAAAGTCTGCTGAGCTGCTGGATGAGATTCTTCCTACCAACCTTAGTGAGTCTGGGCCATTCCAGTGCAGGATGAAGAGTTTCCAGATTTGAAAGGGAACAAAAAAAGCCATTGGACCTTGGCTAACTCAAGGCACCCAGGTAGCTCAGGGTGGGATCACACACTGTTCCCACCAAGCTTGGGGCAATGTCTCTCTGTCCTCTCCAGTGTGGTTGTGCCTCTCCCCAGGCAGAAAAGCCTCACCCTGCCCTCAGGCCCTCTGAGCCCTGTGCCCCAGCCTGTGAGCCCAGCAGAGATGCCTCCTGTGTCCAGCACAGTGGGTGTGACTGCAGAACCTCCTGCATGGCCCTTTCTGGATTATGCTGCCATCTCATATGGATCACTGGGAATTTTAGGGCCCCAGTGACACCCATGAGTGCAGGGGAGTTGCCTGCTGATAACAGCCTCCTGCAGCTTTTCCCACTCCCTTGGACCAGACAGGAGAGGCTCAGACCTGCAGACCAACCTCACAAGCAAGACAGCCATCAAGGACAGGCATGTTCAACCTTCTGGCAAAGCTCCATGGGGCCTCTGGGTGCACACCTCCATGTGATGGACCTTGAGAAGTTTAAAAAAAAAAAAAAAGAGAAAAAGAAAAGAAACTCCATTACATTTCTGACAATCCACAATATTGGGGAACTTCATTTTCTGGTGAGTTCATTTTTCCTATTCAGTGTGATCTCTTATTTACCAGAACTTCAGGGACAGGAGGTATTGCTTATAGAAGAATTATGACTTTTATTGCCTATAGCTCTGTAAAACCTGAAAGCACATGATGGCATAAAAGGCCTCCTACCCATTTCCCACCCCAACAAGCCCATCACTCAAAGCACAGGAACAGGCCCATTGCCATGCTACAGGTAAAAGAAAAACCCTTCTGGCTGTCTTAATGACACCTACACAAGGTGGACATTACATTTTAGTCTAGAGGAAGCAGGTGTCCAGCATACAATAGCAACAGAGAAGTTATTAGAGAAAAATTTTGCAGATATCAAGATTTCCAAAGCATCAGCTTTTTCAACAGTGCACAGGCAGAGAAACATTTGCCTTTTCAGTTTTACTTTACTTCCATCCAGACCTTTTTGTTAATGAACAAATAAAATGTGAACTGACCTAGTTCCATATTCCCTGGACCTTGATATCTGACACTAAAACACAGACTGGTTTAGAAACAACAATGTAAAGCACTCAGAGTTGCAAAACATGGCAAAAGGAAGTCTCACCTGTCTGTGGTGAACTATACTGGGATTGTGGAGCACTATCCCTATGCAAAGAAAGCCTCTAAGCAAAACATGTTCATAAAAACAACAGTACCAGACAGAAAATCTCTTACTGACAATTTATGATTTTGAAATAATTTAGACTATCCCAGATGTGATATAGCAGCAACCAGCCTCTCACAGGATCTTGGAGAGCTTCNAAAATAAAATAAAATAAAATAAAATAAAATAAAATAAAATAAAATAAAACAATATAATACAATATACAAAACCTATATACAAAATAAATGCTGGAATTTTTATGGTCCTCAATAGTATGTTTAAATTAAACTCAAATACAGCCCTTCACGCAGAGAGACAAAAGAAACCTAAAACAATTTTGGTCAGACCAGCCCTCTGGAAGACTCCAGTCTAAGACCCTCCCCAAGGCTGGACAAACCCCAAGGCCAGAACAGGCTGCTCAGCACCTTCTCCTGGTAGGTTCTGAACTCATCAAGGATAAAGATCCTCCCAGCTTCCCAGGATCTGTCCCAGAACTACTCAAATGGGAAAACATCTGCAGCAGAACTTCCCTAGCTAAAATTGCCTCTTGCCTTTCCAATGCACCCCTCTGGCATGGCTACACACGAGGCAGCAGCAGACAGCAAGGTGTCCCCTTTGTCCTCCCTCCTCCAGCTGAAAGCAGCTCTGACAGCTTCTCCTCATTTGTCCTGTGCTTCTGTCCCAGCCACCATTGGAGGTGACCCTACAGTACATCCCTGTCTGTGGGGAAGCCCAAAATGGACACAGCACATCAGGTGTGACCTCCTAAGTACCTAAGGACAAACACACACTTGCCTCCAGTGGTGCTAACACAGCCCAGTACAGGGCTGGCCCTCACTGCAGCAACATCACACAGGAAGGTGTGCCAGGAGCCCTGCCAGGGTGCCTGAAGGAAGGGAGGTATGTGAAGGGATGCAGTGGAGGAGAAGTGTAAGGCATGCTGAGTAATCTCACTCAGATATTGTGGATAGGTTATGGCACTGGAAGCTGAGGGAAAGGAGAATAGAAATGTTCCCCAAGCTTCAGCTGAGTACAGCAGACAGCCTTGGCTCTTGCCAGTCAAGAGTTTGGTGCTCTGCTCTGCCATTCAGGCTGCTCAAGGAAGCACCTGAACTGCTGCTCCTCACTTCTGGAGGGAATGGGATATCAGCTGCTGCTTCTGAGCAATACCTGCCAGGGCCAGGAGAAGCAGCACCTACTGACCCTCCATCCACACAGGCAACTGGAAAGGTTCACCTTTAGTAAAGCCACTGAAAGAAGGCATGTATGTGAAGGGATGCAGTGGAGGAGAAGTGTAAGGCATGCTGAGTAATCTCACTCAGATATCGTGGATAGTTTATGGCACTGGAAGCCCTCACATCCTTGGACGTGGTTTCAAAGATAGTCTATTTGCTACAAAACTTTCCCAGGGACTGAGGTGAGTCAGCCATTTCTGAACCTTCTTTTTGTCTTTTTTGATAATGGGTATAACACTGGCCTTCTTCATGGCAGCCATCAGGACCCTTCCCCACCTGCCAAGAGTTTTCAGAGGTGCTGTAGAATGACCCTGCAATGACACCATCCAGCTTCCTCAGGGCCCTCGGTACAGCCTGCATGGTCTCACAGGGTTGTCTATACCCAGTTTCCTTACATGACCTGTAGTTCTCTCTTCCTCTAGTTTACCTTTCTCCTGAGCTCTGTCTCTAGGCACAGATATCAGGGAGGCCATGCTAGGGAAGCTCGGAGCCCTTTGTATGCCCATTCTGCAGGGAGACATTTCCTAACTCCACCCCTGCACACTCAAGCAATGTCTCTGTGTTCCTCCTGGGCAGCCCATCCTGGCTTTCACTTTCTGTACACTTAATGTGGTTTTTATATTTTAGTTAAGCCATGAGCTCCCTGTTGTACTAGTTTGAAAACAAACCAGTGGGAGATCACAAGTCAGAATTATAATTTAATAGGAAAAGAAAATAAATGCAATAGTACAAGAGCACTGACAGGGTCAGAATACAACCTGACACCCTGTTAGTCAGGGTGGTGGTAGCAGTCCAGATGAAGGGGTCCTGTTGAAGAGCTGATCCTGTAGGAAAAGGGTTTGGTCTTCACCAGAAGGTCCAGTGGTAGCTCTAGTCCTCTGGGAGTCCTGTAGGTAATGCCTGTCTGTGGTGTTAGAAATTTCAGCTTATATCCAGGAGGGAATGCTTGGTTCCTCCCTCTGGGTGGAGCATCTCACAATGAGATGGTGAATTCTGAGATAAGGCCACAGCCATCCCACGAAGAGAGCAGGATTGCCAGTGAGCTATACCTGCTTCCACGTCAAAACAATGACATTGCCTTGGACCCTGCAGGCCAGATGGATGAAGTGCTGAGTAACCTGGATACAACATGGCAATACTCAAATTTCAGCCCAGAAACCCCTTCATGTCCTGGGCTTCATCAAAAGAGGTGTGAGCAGCAAATGAGGGGATTCTGGCCCTTTGCCCCACTCAGGTGAGACACCACCTACACTGCTCCTTCCAGCTCTGAAGCAGCTCTATTCTTCCTCAATACAGGAAGGACCTGGAGCTCCTGGAGAGAGTCCAGAGGAGGCCATGGAGATGCTCCAAGGACTTCTGCTCTGAAGACAGGCTGGGAGAGCTGGGGGTTTTCAGCCAGGAGAAGAGAAGGCTCTTCTTAGAAACCCTCCCAGTACCTAAAGGAGATCTAAGAGAACTGGAGAGGGACTGGGGACAAAGATCTGAATTAGCAAGACAAGGGGGAATGGCTTTCCACGGGCAGAGGGCAGGGATAGATGGGATATTGGGAAGGAATTCTTCCCTGTGAGGGTGCTGAGACCCTGGCACAGGGTGCCCAGAGAAGCTGTGGCTGCCCCATCCATGGAAGTGTCCAAGGCCAGGCCGGACAGGGCGTGGAACAAATGATCTAATGGAAGCTGTCACTGCCCATGGCAGGGGCTGGAACAAGAGCTTTAAGGTCCGTCCCAACTCAAAGCATTCTGTGGTTCTATAATACTCAATTATTACCCTGGTAAGCTTAGAGGGACCATTATCTCCTGCTTGGGGGTGTCAGAAGAAATCCCGGGGGTCTTTCCAGCCGCTGTGACACACACGTGCAGAGCTGGTGGAGCTCTCCCAGCGCTGGTGCCGGAGGAGCTGCCCTGCCCTCGCGCGGTGCGCGGGCACTGCTGCAGCTCCGGCGGCACAGCCCCAGCCCCGAGCGGGCCCGCGGCCAGGGCCGGGAACGCACATGCACACGGCTCACGGAGCCCTCCGAGCGCCCCTGACACATCCCATCCGTAGGACAGATCCACGCGAACCCCCCAGCACACACGTGCCGTTTATCATAGGAGGTTTTTAAAGCGCTTCTCAGACCACCCTTGTGAGACATCTTTTACAGTTTTCCTGAAGATATTCCCCAACTCCAGAACCTTGATATTCCACAGTCATTTTAAATTGACTCAAAGCCCTCACTAAAGGACAGAACAATTTAAAAAATTATCCAAAGTCCCAGCTCACGAACCAACCATTCTGTGACTCCTCTGAAAGCTGGAAAAAATTCTGAACTACAGACACAGCACACCAGAAACCACAGCGAAAGGCAGTTATGAAAATACATAGATCTAAGGTCCCAGAAAAGCAATTTATCAAAAGTCTCAGAGATCCC
This sequence comes from Erpornis zantholeuca, assembly GCA_013400515.1. Lineage (NCBI taxonomy): Eukaryota > Metazoa > Chordata > Aves > Passeriformes > Timaliidae > Erpornis > Erpornis zantholeuca. The sequence continues at coordinate 138,553 of VZTN01037885.1, read as the reverse complement.
ATCGAAGGGACATTTAGAAAATGCCCTTAGGGCATCACTGATGAAACAATTGTGAAAATCATCAAGGCAATTGTAAAGCTGCCCTAGAGTCAAAACCATATGGATTTACTGGGAACATCTTGGTGATTCTAAATTGCCCCAATAACACCACATAGAAGCCATTTTGGAAGTGATCTGTAATGTCAAAGCATAGCAATAAACACCTCATTAAAAGGACCATAAAAAAAAACCCAACCAAAAAAATCCCACAAAGCATCCAGTATTAAAAATCTTTTGTGTGATATTTGGAAGTATTCTCATGGGGGCCTTCTGAAGGGATTTGTACAATGATCCCTCCATTTTTTATGGTTATATTTACAATGGCTTCTCTGTAAGAATTTGGGCTTACTCTTGATAGATCCTTGGCAGTATTTTTGGTCTCCTCTGTGTGTTTTCACAATAGCTCCATGATGGAGGTGGGATATTTTTACAAGAGGCATTTCTTAGATTTTTTGGAGACAGTTTACATAATGGTTATGTAATGGTGTCTTGGGGAAGGATCAGAGATGCGATTTAAACTGTCTGAGTGATGTTGGATCTGTGAGTGTTTTCCCTGTTAAGTCACATTCGCTGGACCCACTCTATGCCATGAAGAGCAAAGTGGAGACAATCACAGTGACTCTGACTTCAGGGAAAGGCAGAACAGCTGTGCTGTGGACAGCTGAAGATGACACTACCCCGCAGTTCATGAGGAGGAGCAAACTGAATCTGCCACAAATATTTCCATCCAAGATTGCAACAATTCCAAATGGATCACCTGAGATCACCAGCCCAGTCTGGTTCCCTCTTTCACCACTCCCCTGACAGTGAGCATGAGTTTCTCACACAGGGATCCAGCTGACTTGCTCCAAAATGCAGCCAGATTGAAAACCACTGTGTAAGAAGTGGAGGATCAAAGAGTCCAGCTTCTTCCATGATAACAGCCACAATAGTCTTGCCCATCCCAAACTGGTAAACCACTGCTGAAAAAGAATCTGGAGCTCCCTGCTGCTGCTCAGACTTGGGAGAGCCTGGGTGCACAGTGGCCTGTTTTTCCAGGAATATCAGTTTCTATGATAAAAGAAATCACCTCTTGCTTCTTTTAAGCTGAAGAACATCCATTGAGTAACTGCACTGGAAGAGAATAAAAACATTTCTTAACCCAGGGCTTGCAACAGGAGCTGAAATGCAGTAACTGAATTTTTCTCCTGGAAACTGCAGCACAGGAATTGAGAACAGACTCAGGCTCCTCAGCTGAGGAGATCCATGCAGGAGCTGAAGCCAGGAGGCACTTGGCAGTAGCCTTTAAGTGCTTCTGGCTGGTAAAGGATTATCCTCCAGAGGATGAATGTTCTCAAGAGGATATTCCCAAATCCGGTGGTGGCTTTTGTTAGTTTTGACATAAGTGACTTACAGTCAACCCAGTTCCAACATTTCTTCCTCTGCCTTCCCCAAACCATCCTTCCTTCCACAGCACCACAATTTTGCATGCCCTGCAAGCACAGAGAATGTGCCTAGCGTGGGACCAAAGAGATAAAAGTCCTGGGTAAAAAGGAAACTTCTAAGAACAGAAACTTCAACAGAAAACATTTTCTCTGAGAACGAACAATAAAACTCATCAGTCTTGTGTCTAGAAGTACATAAGCCTCCAAAAAACTTTTATAATTAAAGTATTTCAAATAAAATCTTTTTTTTTTTTCATCAATCAGAATTGTTTGTAACTGTCCTTCCTGTACTCAGGCTAAAGCTCTCTTTGATTCTTCATGGGCACATCTGGTTTGTGTCTCCAGAGTTCTTGCACACCTCCACTCCTTGAACACCACAGTGCAGTGCCTGAGTCACACTGGCTCTGGGAGCTCTTGAAGGTGTGAAGGCAAACAAGGCTGGCCTGGTTTTTTTCTCTCTGGCTTGGATGCACCCTCAGTTCTTCCAAAATCCATCTATCTGTTTCCTGAAATCCTTGTTCCTCCCTGCAACAGATTTATGCTCATCCAAGCCATATCAACCACTTTCCCAAGCACACAGTTGTGGAAGAACAGCCCTTCTCAGGTTAGTCTGCTGGGCAATGACAGCTCCAAGGACTGCTATCCCAGTGAGCTACAGACAGCAAGGGAGGGATGGGAGGGATTCCAACCATGATCCACAAAATAGTAAATGCAAAACACCTCAGACTGGGGATCTGGGCTCTGCACTGCTGTTCCCAAGTGAAAGGGCCTGACTCGCCTAAGAGAAAGCATGAGTACATCTGGAAGAAGGAGAGCTGGAGTACAGCCGGAGCAGCAGGGCTTCCTGGGGATCTCATCGCAGTGCTCTTAACCTACAGGACCCACAGACACAGACTCTGTGTATTCACTCAGATTTGCAGAAAACCAGGTTTGCTTGGCAGTGTGACAGCAGCTTGTGCAGGAGACACTGAGCCAGGACACACTGCAGCCTTGGAGAGCCAAGCCAGCACAACTGCTGGGAACTGTGTCCCTGATGTCCCAGCACAGGGCTGAGAGAACACCTGAGTCACCACGAGTGCCATGTTTGGGTTAGGTCACTCTGCGGGAAGTCCTGGGGGCTCAAGAGCTGGCCTGACCAGCTCTGCTGCAGGGGAGATTCAGTACCATTTACTCCAAAAGTCAAGGAACACAGACATCAAAAGTCATTCCACTACATCCCAACTGCCTCTTCAAATAAGCCACAACACAGCTGCCTCCTCCACTCACTGCACAGGCCCTGTTCCAGTCGCAGGAGGTCTCTAAGTCCAAGGTCTCTAAGTCCAAGGCAGTCTGAGGGAGAAACCCAAAAGGAAGCGACAGATAAAGTTCTCCCAAGTTTCTCCCCTGCATCATACCAGCTGGGACCTTTTTATGCAGCCCCAGAAGACACCCCAAGGACCAGACAAGTCCTATCACGACAAATCAAGGAACTCAGCTATGTGGATGTTAGCACAGACCCAAAGCACAATCAGAGGCCTAGAGAGCTGGTCCCACCCCACTCAGAGCAGAGCCAACATCACATCAGGTTGCTCAGGGCCTTGTCCCAGTACATATAAGTGTCTTTGGGCACGGTGTGTTTGTATAGAGTGTTCTAGACAGCATCACTACTCTGGGATTGAAATACATTCCCACACATGTTCACTTTCAAAGGCCCTGCTTTACTTGTTTGCTTATTCTGAATATTTGCTTATTCTGAAAGAGCATTGCTGCAGTGAATTTATTTGTACATTATTTCTGAGTCCTATGATGCACCTTGCTCTTGTTTACACAAATTTGATAGTTTTAATTTCTGTATTTTAATTCCTTTTTCCTATTTTAAAAATACTTACCTAAAAGGATAAAAAATATATGAAGAACATTAATGTAGAGAGCAATGCAATATATAACATGTACCTAATTCACAAACATACACTAAATTTTGTTGTGCTTTTTATCCTTTGAGATATAAAGTTTAATACCAATATGCAATTTTTACTGTGGCTGCCTAAATTTTCCCCAGATTTTTTTTTCTTGAAAAAAATCATAGAATTATAGATAGAATTATAGCTGGAAAGGACCTGCAAGGATCATTAAATCCAACCCCTGGCCCTGCACAGACACCCCAACAATCCCACCCTGTCCCTGGCAGCGCTGTCCAAACACTCCTGGAGCTCTGGCAGCCTTGAGGCCGTGCCTGGAGTATGTGCCCAGCACCCTCAGGGGGAAGAACCTTTCCCTGATCTCCAACCTAACTCTCCCTTAGCACAGCTCCAGCCCTTCCCTGGGGTCCTGTCACTGTCACAGAGAGCAGATTGGAGCTGCCCCTCATGAGGAGCTGCAGCTCCCGGTGGGGTCTGACCTCAGCTCCTTCAGGCTCAACAGACCAAGTGCCCCCAGCCACTCCTCGTGTGGCCCCTCCAGACCCATCCCTATTCCCATGTCCCTTCTTATATTGCAGTGCCCAAAACTGCTCTCTGGACTTGAGGTGAGGCTGCACCCATGCAGGTGGTGGGGGAGCCACCAATTGTTCCAAACAGGCCTTTAATACTCCCAGGGATTTCATCTGTAGCCTTGTAAAATCAGCACCAGGTGGATACAGAGGCTGACTGAGCATGTCTGATGGGGAATGAGGAGCACAGGCAGGAGAGCACTGGGCAGGCATATGCTGACTCTTCTCTCCGTTCCTCCAGGCTGTATCTCTCAAGCACTGAGGGTCTGCTTTGACACTCTGGTCACACATCCCTCCTGACTTCAAGCTCACAGAGGACCAGATGATGATGCAGTCTGACACACATACCGGTACCTGCCTCTAGCACAATAATTTCTGCTTGAGTTGGGCCTAGAGAATGAGGCGCTGCCGACTTAAAAATCCCCCGTGGCAGAGCATCTGCCAGCTCTGAAGGCAGAGATAAACTGCCCTCCTTGCTGAGCACTGAATTCTCATCTCCAGCTGCTGGATCTTGCCAATCATTTGCTTGTTTAGCATGGCTGAGGTCAAACAAAGCCTCCAAACTCCATGCCATGTACAGCCTCCAAACAGACTGACCCTGGTTCTTGGAGGAGGAAGTTTATGAATTAATGATCAGCCTTCAGGCCAGGGTAATACCTCAACCTCGATGTACAGATTTCTTAAGTCATAATCTGTTCTACATTTAGCCAGGAATTTAACTCAGGTTGCTGACAATGACTCTATACCTGACTGTAGGTATGGATTTGGGTTGTAAAATTCATCCCCGGGCAGGATTGGAATCAAGCTCGAGGGCAGGGGGGAGCGGAGGCGGCTCAGGGCTGTCAGCTGGAGGCGATCTGCCGGAGATGTTGAATTGTGTGTGTGGGAAGAGCTCAAAAATAGTATTCATTTAAAAATCCTGGGATTCTAAAGCAGTCTCCTGATGCCTGGCTCTCAGCTTGGCTCCCGCAGCCCTGGCAGAGCCAGTTCCAGGGGTTCACTGGGCAGCAGCCGCACCAGGGGAGAGAAGTTAGCTCACGGCCCACGCTCTGTGAGGGCTCTGCCTGTCAGAGCACTGCAGTGGGGAACCAATAGTCATGGAATCACAGGATCATTAAGGTCGAAAAAGCCCTCTAAGATCATTGAGTCCACCCATGCCCCCAGCACTGCCATGGTCACCACTAAACCGTGTCCCCAGGTATCACATCCACACATCTTCTGAACACTGCCAGGGATGCTGACTCCACCGCTGCTCTGGGTGGCTGTGCCAGAACCTGACCACCGCTTCAGGGAAGAAATTTTCCCCAATATCCAACCTGAACCTCCCCTGGAACAACTTAAGGCTGTTTCCACTTGTCCTGTTCCTTGTTCCCTGGGAGCAGAGCCCGACCCACCCCCGGCTGCCCCCTCCTATCAGGGAGTTGTGCAAAGCCAGAGGCGCACCCGAGCCTCCTCTTCTCCAGGCTGAGCTCCTTCCCAGCTCCCTCAGCCTCTCCTGGGGCCCCAGACCTTTCCCAGCTCCCTCAGCCGCTCCTGGGGCCCCAGGCCCTTCCCACCCCTCAGGGTCTCTTGTCCTGCGGGTCCGCCGGGGGCCGCTGGGGGGCGCTGTGGGGCCCGCCCCGGCTCGTTGCT